>OY755252.1:15055835-15655835 GCA_963576725.1 Azorinus chamasolen
CCTCTGATCAGGGTCTGCACTGTTTTTTAACCCATTGATGTCAATGGCCTATACTAACAAATATTTCGTTTGCTGTGTCCCCCCTTAACGTGCAAAATGGTTGGGTTATCCTGATTATATAGGTAAAAATGGTTAAAAGTACCTGCATTTTGAGCGTATTGGGATTCCCATAATACGACCAAATAACATGGACAGTCCAATTAAAGAAGCTATCAGAGAGCCCCGTTCCCGTGGAAATCCGCGAGAAACGATAATGTCTACCATGAACCAGGCTTCCACGTTCCCTAGAAATAAGGTGGATACTTATCAGGAATCAAGGGTTCTAAAAATGTGGTAGTTAAATCTTTACCTAACAAAAATCTAACAGATATTAATGTTAGAAATAACAACTTCGTGAATAGTAATAAAGTGGATTTTAATTGTGAAACATGAACAATGAAAATTATTGTCATTATAGGTATTGTTGAATCATTTCTACATTTCTATATTTGTTTAACCCTTTCACTGTTTCAACGTTCAATACCCATTGAATATACATGGACAAAATAGTTATATTGAAATATGGCAGGTGGAACACTGTATCCATTTTAGAAAGTAAAGAAACAGAACTATCGAATTCCACTAATAAACAGAGCTGATCCTCGTCAAAAGGCACCGAAAGGAACCGTCTGATCTGTGTCTACCCCGTTTTCAAATTCGTGAAAAGGCGTTTATATGAAGGAAAGGGTTAATATGCATAAATAGAACAGATAATTGCCAGATAGCTCTGACAGGAGTCATGGAGCCGTCTGATCTGGGTTGGCTCTGTTTCTTAAATGCATTATATAGATCTGATTTTGACAGTTTCTGAATTGATCATAAACGTCATATGCGATTTTCATGTATACATGCATTATTATTTCTTACATAAATATTTATCAGTTAAAGAGTAGGTATCGACTTACAATAACTGTATTTAGGAAGACTTACTCTTTACGCTGGGCGTAAAATTCGTAACACGTGTCTCGCATCTGACGTAACACGTGTTTGAACTGGGCGTACAATTCGTAACACGTGTTTGAACTGGACGTGCACTTCGTAACATGTATTTGAACTGGACGTACAATTCGTAACACGTCATTGAACTAGATGTACAATTCGTTACACATCTCTCGGGCTGGGCGTAGTCCATACAAAGACATTCCAAACTTATACGGGGAATTGGCAATAGGTGGTCGGAAATCCTAAATATTCAGGTATTTTCCTTCAATGGTAAATAAGACACCCCTTTCAAAAATGTGTTGGGATATATACATGTACAAGTAAATCTATTTAATTTAACCCTTTCGTTGCCAAACTCTGTCGTCTGCTAACTTTGTCGTCTGCTACAAATTTTCTTTCTTTTGATTTTCTTCATTTTTGTTTTAAAAACATAGTAACAGTAACAAACAGTTTGGATCCTGATGAGACGCCGAGTTACTCGGCGTCTCATCTGGATCCAAACTGTTTGCATAGGTAATCACAGATTCGGCATTGGCAGCGAAAGGGTTAAGTGTTTTTCAAATACAGTAAATCCCTCTAAACTGGAATTTTAATAAAGAAGATTTCGTACCTTTTTAATGCAGGTAACTGCCGAATGAAAATTGAAAGACATGTCGAAAGCTCCTTGGGGACTTTCATCCTTCATCCTGAAGCTCAGACCTGTGTTGAATCCATTACTCCATGAATATTTATGTAAGAAATAACAACGTCGTCAATATCAGATTCATTCTTATAATGGCATAGGATCACATGAAAATTTGGCCATGACAGAAACTGAGGAGTCATATCTATATTATTTTATAGAGCAGACTATGATCAGAGGGCTCCTATAGGAGCCGTCTGATCGGAGTCTACTGTGTTTGCAAATGCATAGAATGGCATAGTTTTCCCTTCGCTTGCTATTCACGTCAATATACCTACCTGTAAATAGTGAATACCCAGATGAGACAGGGTCTGCACTATTTACAAGTTGATTGTGCAACCAATGCACTCCGCAGCAGTGATTGCACAGCGATATACTTGTACACAGTGAGGATATATGTAATTATACAACAGGGCATGGGTAAAGAAGGAGAAATGTATTTCAAATTCAGCAAGAGAAGGGTTAAGGAGTAAAAGGTTAAATCTGTATTGATACTAATTTGTTCGTGTAGTTTAGAGGGGTTATACTGTATGTACGAATTATTTTATATATTTACTTGTGTAGTGTGGTAATTAATATACAAACCTGTGAGTGCAATCAGAAAGCAATTCATGAGTATTAAGGCAATGACAACATCCTGAAACAAACTTATTTCAAACGGACATTTTGATCTGATCTTGGTTGTATCTGTTGTCCCTTTGTCGAAGAATTCTTGCGACCCGTATAGTATGACGCCAAATGGCATGATCTGAAGAGCTGCAGCACCGGACAAAAGAAATGCTCCATTCCATTGATACTCCTGGATAAACAGTTCATTCAGGTAAGGACCGACGCACTGGCCAATGCTGCAACCCACGGATACCATAACTAGGGGCACACCTGGATCACTAAAGGTCCAGCTTACACTGACAAAAGGGGTGAGATAACAACAGCATATAGCTAGACCTGCAAGTTGAAGTAACGTAAATAAAACAATAATGTAAAACACAAATAAATAGAACTATCACTGTATCTGCCTCTCTCTCTCTGTCTCTGTCTCTCTCTGTCTCTGTCTCTGTCCCTCTCTCTGTCTCTCTGTCTCTCTCTCTTTCCCCCTCTCTCGCTGTCTCTGTCTCTGTCTGCCTGTCTCTATCCCTCTCTTTCTGTTTCTCTTTGTCTATATGGCACCCTCTCTCTGTCTATCTCTCGCTCTCTCTGTCTCTCGCTGTCTCTCTCTGTCTCTATATGCCTCTGTCCCTCTGTCTCTGTCTCTCTCGTTGTCTCTGTCTCTGCCTCTGTCTCTGTCTCTCTATGTCTCTGTCTCTCTGTCTCTCTGTCTCTGTCTCTGTCTCTCTCTGTGTCTCTCTCTGTCTCTCTCTCTCTGTCTCTCTCTGTATATGACTGTTTCTGTCTGTCTCTGTCTTTGTGTCTCTGTCTATGTCTCTGACTCTCTCTGTTTCTTTCTGTCTATCTGTCTGTGCCTCACTATCTGTATATCTCCTTTTCTTTTTTGCTCTCTCTCCCTATCTCTCTTTCCGTCTCTGCCTGTCTGTCTCCGTCTTCGTCAGTCTCTCAATGTTTCTATCTGTCTCTCCGTCTATGTCTCTCTGCCTATGTCTGTGTCTATGTATCTGTCTCTCTCTGTCTTTCCCTGTATACATCCGTCACTCTTTGTCTCTCTGTGTTTCTCTGTTTGCCTTTCTCTCTGTCGGTTTGTCTATCTCTGTGTATGTCTCTCTGTCTCTCTGTCTGTCTATCTGTCTCTCTATTTCTCTCTCTATGACGGTTTCTCTCTGTCTCTATCTTTTTCTGTGTCTCTGTCTCATTGTCTGTCTATCTACCTGTATCCGTCTGTCTTTTTCTGTCTGTCTAACTCTGTCTGCCTATCTGTCTCTCACTGTATCTCTGTGTGTCTCTGTGTCTCTCTGCATTTCTCTCTCTCTCTCTCTCTCTCTCTCGATCTCTGTGTGTCTCTGTGTGAGTGGCTCTCTGTCTCTGTCTCTGTCACTGTCTATGACTTCCTTTCTCTGTCTCTGTCTGTTTTTCTGTCTGTCTGTCTGTCTGTATTTCTGTCTATCTGTCTGTCTGTCACTGTCTGTCTGTCCCTCTTTCTCTCTGTCTGTATTTCTGTCTGTCTCTCTCTCTATCTCTCTCTCTTTCCGTCTCTGTCTGTCTGTCTCTGTCAGTCTCTGTCTCTATGTTTCTATCTGTCTCTCTGTCTATGTCTCTCTGCCTATGTCTCTGTCTATGTATATCTGTGTGTCTCTCTGTCTTTCCCTGTATACATCTGTCACTCTTTGTCTATCTGTGTCTCTCTGTGTTTGCCTTTCTTACTGTTGGTTTGTCTATCTCTGTGTCTGTCTCTGTGTCTGTCTATCTGTCTCTCTATTTTTCTCTCTATGTCGGTTTCTCTCTGTCTCTGTCTTTTTCTGTGTCTGTGTCTCTGTCTCATTGTCTCTCTCTCTATCTATCTGTCTCCGTCTGTCTTTATCTGTCTGTGTGTCTGCCTATGTATGTCTGCCTCTCTGTCTCTCACTGTATCTCTGTTGTGTCTCTGTGGCTCTCTGCATGTCTCTCTCTCGGTGTCTGTGTGCCTGTGTGTGTCTCCCTCTCTCTGTCTCTGTCACTCCTTCCTTTGTCTCTCTCTGTATGTCTGTCTGTCTGTCTCTGTATTTCTGTCTATCTGTCTGTCCCTGTCTGTTTCTCTCTCCTCTCTGTATGTCTCTCTGTATGTCTGTCTGTCTCTCTCTGTCCCTATCTCTGTATCTCTGTCTCTCTCTGTCTCTTCCTGTCTCTCTGTTTCTCTCTCTGTCTGCTGGCTCGCTCTCTTTCTCTCTCTGTCTGCATCTCTCTCTTTCTCTCTGTATCTTTCTCTCCCAGTCTCTCTCCCTGTTTCTTTCTATGTAGCTTTGTCTTTCTGTCTCTCTGTATCTCTGTCTCTCTGTCTCTCTCTCTGTCTCTCTCTCTCTCTCTCTCTGTCTCTGTCTCTCTGTCTCTCTCTCTGTCTCTTTCCCTGTCTCTTTCTCTGTCTCTTTCTCTGTCTGTGTATGTCTGTCTCTCTCTGTCTCTCTGTCTCTCTCTCTCTCTCTCTATCTCTCTCAATGTAAAAAACGCAATCAAAACATGGCTTTAGATTTTCGTTAAAAATCACTTGAGGGAACTGCTTACAGTCAGAGTGACAATCTTGTGATATGCGGTATACCGTTTACTTCTTCATAAACACCTCACACCTTTGCATACGGAGTAGTATAGATTAGTATATCTAAAGGATTAAGTGAGAGTACTTCAAATGTTACACAAACAGTTTCAATATATAGTGTACCTGCTATAACACCAACCATAACGATGATCATGCTAAGGTCAGTGGCTATAAAATTGACGGCTAATGCAGCAGCTCCAACAATTGTTCCAATTATTGAACTTGGTCCTAGTCCAAAGCGCTTAATGACGGGAACCCACAGAAAACCTGAATAAAATAACCCTATTTTATCCTTCAGTGCCATAATTGTGATTGATACATTTCCGTCTGCTTCAAACTGTTTGCATATGATATCACATACCCGTCTCCGTGTCACTGACATGGTATATCGTTAAATATGTGTACACTATGATATTGATATATCATATGATTTAAACTTTAAAAACTACTTGCAATACCTATGCCGTAAGCAAATACGTTGTGTCAAAGGTTTGGCAGACATAAGATAGAATTTGCTGCATGTCACGTGTCATGGGATTGATTCGGGTCCACTTAAGTTTCTTGTTCGCCTAGGATATATACCGTCTGGCATATTAAAACTCTAGATAATGGATTTTGAATAAAAAAGAGTCCATTTAAACCTTAAACCTGATTATGTCACCCGGGTATATAATTATCTGTCAAAAAATAGTGCACTCAACAACTTAGCCATGTTTTCGGTGCCTTTCTTATTGTCGTCCGTAAATCAATTGTGTTAAATAATTCGGTAAAATAAGCATATGAGATAAATAAATGCAAATTTCAAAGGAATAAAGTACAGATATAGAAATATCGTTTGAGACAAAAAAGTAAAGTCCCTAATCAGACGCCGCCTTTTCGAGGCGGTGTCTGATCTGGACATTACTGTTCGTCGTGGTGCATTGTTTCGACATTGACTGTGAAAGGGTTAAATATAAACTAATTATATAATGATTAATATTGCATTAGATCACATATCAAATTTAGATAAGTTAGATCACTTAGATCACAGTAAGATCACAAATAGCAATTAGATCACTTAAATCCTAGATAATATTAAATTAATAGAGTAAATTCATATCATATTATAATCAAAATTTTGAAAACTTCTGCATTACTGTATGTAAATCTGTGATTGATCAAATGTTCTGCTGTAAATGCAAAACACAGTCTTCAGTTATACAAGTCAAGTTATTCGACATTATGCCTCTCTATATCAATGCATCACAGGCAAGGACCAGACTGGACATAAGGGACCAGCTATCCATAATAATAATGTGATTTAACCCATACCCACTTAGGCTATTTTTAGATCATACTTCTTTGATTAAATCTATCGAAAATGCGCATTTACTAGAGAAAATGAACATTGTAAAAAATATTGTTTAAACCATTGTAATCTCCTGTGGAGTAAATGCTCTATTTATCAGAATGGTTTCAGAAAGTGACTTTGACAGAGGCGTCAAAAGGCGTCATTATGCGGGAATGGGTTAAAATGACAACATATTCTTGTTTGTCTGTACATAGTATGCATTCTAACCCTTCGCTTGCTATTCACGTCAATATACATACCTGTAAATAGTGAAGACCCAGATGAGACAGCTCCTGCAGGAGCTGTCTCATCAGGGTCTGCACTATTTACAAGTTGATTGTGCAACCAGTGCACTCCGCAGCAGTGATTGCGCAGCGCAATACTTGTACACAGTGAAGATATATGTAATTATACAACAGGGCATGTGTAAAGAAGGAGAAATGTATTGTAAAATTCAGCAAGCGAAGGGCTAATATAATACCTGTATCATATGTATATAATAAATCTACATCTATATACAGTAGCATCCGCCGTAAGCCGACATCAAAAGAGGTCTAATTATCGGTCAGTAATGCCGGTGATAGCTTAATGCAGGTCAAAAGTAATGAACACATATCCTATTTGAGCTTTCTGCATTACGTTTACATTGAATTAAGCAACAACCTGCATTACAAGACTCCAGTGTTTAGTAATTGAATGACTGCTTAAGGCATGGTCTACTGTAGAGACTGTTAGCGATTTGAGTATGATCTGAATCAATTCATCCTCATTTCATCAAATGGAATACATTACGATTGCATGCACCTTTTGTAAACGCGCTCATAATAATAAAAAATATATCGGAGATCACATGATAGCAGGATTCGTTGGAATTGACCCTTTACTCCATGATTTAGAAACGATGACATCATAAAAATAATATTGATGAGATAAATATTAACACATGCAACTTCAGCCGAGAAAGAAACTGTAGTATCAGATCTGTTATTCCATAAGCAATCAGAGCATACCCTTATCAGATGGGTTCCTGTAGGAGCCGTCTGATTTAGGTCTACTCTGTTTTGCACAGGCTAAGACAGTCGTATTTAATATGTACATGAATATGATTAAAGCAGAAGCTTTCGTCTGAGTATCTTGCAAATAGTGGTTCTAATCATCACTTACAATCATTATGAGCAGGCTTCTAATTGCATGTCTGAACATGTCTGAAAATATACCGAAACAATGAAAAAAATTATTGTCCGTCATTTTGCGGAAGAACTTCCTGTTCTTATTCTGTTAAGTATATAAAATAGTATATACCTCCGCCTGTGCAGATACCAGAAAATAAACTCTGCACTAGCACTGTATCAGCACGGCTTGACTCGAAGACTTGGATAAGTTCGGCATAGAAGACTGGTAGACTGAATATTAGCCCATTGACGATCGTCTGAATGGCTACTGCCGACACAATGACCGCTGCTTTCCTTCCGGTGGATGCAATCTTCGGCCTCCTACAACATCGATGTAATGACGAAGGTCTAATTCAACATGACTTATCTCCCTTTGCAAATATGGCCTCGAAATTACCATGCGAAGTTTATTTTTTGATCTACGCTTCTGTTCGAATTGTTGTAATCAAAAATTTCAACATGTAAGGATTTTAATTAGTTTTCTTAGACCTTCAAGAAATAAGAAGAAAATACGAAGGAATATTCACAGAACATTGTACGAAATGTTGTAATGTTATTATTGTAAAGACATAGGCAAACGGTGTATAGACATACATCATAGATGACTCCTGACGGAGTCCTTTGAATATAATTGTTCATGTTGCGTTGACACTCAGCCACGGTATCCGCGGTGTCCACGATTCAGAAAAAGCACAGAGGCGCCAAGAGTTATTGCATTATCTTTCTTTTACTACGCCTATCCACGCTTTGATACACTCACTGTGCGTTTTGTTACCCCCTGTAGCGCTTTGTTACGAAACCAACACGATCTGTCACGTCCTCTTAATTTCTCAATTTATGGTTACCACGATATGCTATCATGTTTTACCACGTTCTGTTTAGCTCTATCACGTTGTCAAGTTCTTTTAATCTCTCTCATGACTTATGGCAACGATTTGTTTAAGATTGTCGCGTTTCGAACAGGTATGGAAAAGAGGCACGGGTCATCCTCTCATACTCTCATTCTCTCATCGTATGAATCCAAGAGATGAAAAAGATGCTGAACTTGCAGTTGTTATCTATGAATATATACATGTAACATACAGTTGTCCGAAGAAAGGAGAGTCGACAACAGCAACAAGGGACGGGTGGGTCAAGATAGAAGAGAGAAGAAGGAGAAGAAATACATAGGGTCAGCTGGTTTAAGCCATGTGAAGCCATGGTCGGCTGATGTGGGAGTTCGTCTTGTCAGATGGGATAGTTTCTGTTTCCCCCTGCTCCGCCTCGACTTCTGCTGGAGTTACTTCAGCTGCTGGTTGTGATGGTGGAGGAAGGTGGGGACAACCTGACTATTCTTGGCAGAACATTTCCGTCCTTTTTTGGCAAACATCTTCAAACCTGAGATCATGAAGAGTGTGAAACAAATTTTGCAGAGCGTGGAGCCAACATGTGAACAAACGGCGCCAGAACTTATTCGAACTTATCAGAGCGTCACAGAGCGCGGGGGCCAATCGGGATTATTGTAACAGATCGTACCGTAGCGTGATGGAATTATCGATATGACTCAATATATCTTGACTAATCGTAGAAGAGAGTGTTAAAGCGAGAAACAAACGTGATATCTTGGCGGAATTTAAGGAATCGTGTTTCCAACTTAACACAGTTCCTTCACGATGGAGTATCAAGGTACAGTGCGCTATGTTAAGGTCTGTTAAGCTGTACTACGCTCTGCTACGTTCTTTCAAGATATAGCAATCACTCGGGATAATCGTGGACAAATGTTTGACCGTCAAAAATGTTGTCACGATCTTTGCGATCATCGTGATTCATCTAAGCTCCCTCACGATCACAAAGATTCGATCCCACGACTCACTACGCTCAACACGCTTCTCTCAAATCGTGGAGATCGTAGATATCGTGGCTAGGTGTAAACGCAACATCACTGTGACCTAGTGATATACCGATTAATCGCAGTACTCGGCGATCACGTCGTGAAGGTTCCGACGTGATGATCGACGAAGGACAGGTCATCATCGACGATTAATACATGAGCAGCAAACATTAATTGTCAGGCAATGCCGCCAAACATCTAATTAGGATTTATCCATTACTTGCCATATTGTTTTAACTGAAGGAACACAATCTAATATCTAAAACAAAGTTTAGCCTTATCAATGGTCATGTTTTAAACAAAGAGTATTGTCTGTATATACATTGATTGCGAACCTACAGCCCATAATCTGGCCTCTACCCAACCTAAAATACACCCGCCATATTAAATTTTAATCATGAGTTTGATCGATTATCGCACGCACACAAATGCCGATGATCGAGTAAAGATTTGTGTCCGGTTTCCAAAACTACTGTGGCCCCTAAACATGAAAAATGGATATGATTGAGTTGAGAAAAAAATATTAGAATTAATGGGTTCACTATATTGACAGTAAGTATACGAGTGCATTGCATACAGAACCATTCTTCATGGAGAAGCATTTCATTGTCTTTGCAAATATAGTAGACCCATATCATAAACTCATGATACAGCCGTCTGATCAGGGTCTACTCTGTTTGCTTGTGTATTAATAAACGCGTGATTCTTCAGTTTTTGACACTGTTTGCCTACGTCCGTATTTAGAATCATTTGAGACAAACTGGTTAGTATGCAGTTAATCATTGTTGTTCGTCATATGCATTGAAATCAGTGATGACATACAAATGCTAAGTACTATAAATTGTTCAGAAACCTAATAAGTCGTGCATTAATATATTGTTTTTTTACAAACAGTGCAGACCCACAGCATATCTTTCTGTCAGAGGAAAACTGGTCTGGGCATATGGCAGGTTGAGTGTTGCACTATTGTATATAGAAACATATTTTTAAATATTTGTTCAATAAAAAATATTATTCAATAAAATTAATCATATATTTATTCAGTTTTAGAAAGATATTTGTTCTAAAAAATGATATGTTCTTAAACATATGCATGTGGTAAAAACATCTTTTGATGTATATAAATTGTGGAACGGCTTGTTCAAATAGATATTTACAGTATTCCGATTTTACTGGTCTTTTTTTCAAAAAATAAAATAGACAAGTATACGCTACAGATTATTGCATGAAAAGCATAGATATTTTAACTGCAAATTTTATACAGTGCTCCCTCCCTACAACGACCCTCTCAATAACGATTCCCTCCTTACAACAACGCATGTCACTGTTTCCGAAATAACAAAGCTCCAGAAACAACTTTTTTTCATCGTATTTTGTTTATGCCTCCATCAAACCCTATGTTGTGACCACTCTTTAGAATCGTCACTTTGTGACGATTCTAAAGTGTGGTCACAACATAGGGTTTGATTGAGGCATAAAAGTTTTAGTTCTCGAAATACACCTTATCTGAGGATCTAATTATGTTTGATTTTCCCTCCCTATAACAACTCCCTCTGAACAACAAATACATTCTTCGTATCCCAAAGTGTGTCGTTGTAGAGAGGGAGCACTGTACAACAAAACAATAAAGAATTGTTTGTTGCATTGATCAAATATTTCTCTAAACTTGATAGAATAGGAAGCAATCAAAATTGCATCAGACCCACATTTTAGAAGACATTATGTTTTCACTGTGGGGTAAGGGTTGACGTACGCTAACCTATTGCTTTACATAAAATATTGGATATGGCAATTAACCTTTTCCTGATACAAACAATCTTTCACGCCTTGCCAAACTAGTAGACCCAGAACAGGCTGTAGGAGTCGTCAGGGTCAGGGTTTGCTCTTTTTTTTCTAATGGAATTATATAGATCTGTATCCATGCTTATAAAACTTTTTAGTTGAGTCTGAGTTCGTTCGCAAGTTTTTGATTGGTCGGATTTGAGCCTTAGGCTCAAAACTGACCAATCAAACGCTTGCGAACATGGACCCAGATTCGACAGTTTTTGCCATGGCCAATACTTCCCCTTTCCACTGTAAATATGTAGCTATTAATTATCATTATTCCATACATATCCATCGGTAAATGCTCAAGTAGAATTACCTTAATGTTCCATCGTTGTCATTCGTTTCTAAATTTTCCATTTTTTTCGTTCGTAAATCTGTGTGAACGGAGCGTATCTGATGACAAACTGTATTTCGAGATGCACAGGTGTCACTCGAACGTCTTCATTTGGAGGAAATCTGCGGGGAAAATCTGTGGAGAAAAGTGTTAGTGACATGTATTATAAAAATATTCTTCTGTTCTTCGTGTGATACTAAAC
Organism: Azorinus chamasolen; assembly: GCA_963576725.1. Taxonomy (NCBI): domain Eukaryota; kingdom Metazoa; phylum Mollusca; class Bivalvia; order Cardiida; family Solecurtidae; genus Azorinus; species Azorinus chamasolen. Next base: position 15,067,412 of record OY755252.1, read on the forward strand.
AACGATCTTACGCGTCTTGCAACTGTAAAACAGTGTATATTCAGACCAATACCGATTAGAGTATACACACGTTTTGTATGCACATTAATGTTAGTGTAGATCCTGACCGGTAATAGACTAGTGCCTAGACTGTATTTTCCAAGGAATGTCAAGAAATGTTCCTGTCACGTAAGGATAGATATTGCCTAATGATCAACGAACTGTCAGCTTCCTGTACTTCTATCAGGTTTAACTTCATGAATATTCATGTAAGAATTAATCACATAATGCAAAAAATGCAAAAAAAAAATAAAAATAAAAAAGACATTATATGCATTATATTAACAACAACAGTAAAACGTCTCTATAACGGCCACCAAATTGTGTTAATTAGTTGATATTTAGGGCTGCTGGTGGCTGCTGCTTAAAGCAAGGTGAAAGTAAAACAGAACGCTCCTATAGGAGCGTTCTGTTTTACTTTCAACTTGCTTTGAGCAGCCACGTGCCTTTAAAACAAAATACTTGATGTAATTTAGTGTCCGTTATAGAGAGGTTTTACTGAACATTGAAGCATGCGGTAGAATATCAACCCGGCATTAAACATAGATACACAGTTAACAACAACGCTTTAACTCGTGTTAAAGCATTTTGATGCTTGGATGCAAGGTTGTTGTTATTACATTATTTAAACCCTTACTCCATTCTATTCATGTAGGAAATAATGACGCCATGAATATTAATTACTAGACTAATTCTTATAGTATAGTACATTTACAGTGAACATGTCTTAAGCGGTCATCAAAATTAAGTCTGTAAGGCAGGTGGCAGTTTAATGCAAGTCAAAAGCAATGCAGAAAGCTCGTATGGGAGCTTTTGGCATTGCGTTTGCCCTGCACTTAGTAACCACCTGCTTTTTTAAGACTGCTATGTTCAATGAATAGGTGACCGCTTATTACAGGTTCAACACTGTACTGTATTCTTGGTTATTTTCTCACGTAATTCATACGAGCGTATAGCCTAATTGCTCCCCATGTCCCTTAATAGGGACATATGTAAGCAATGTAAACCAAGACCAGATGGCTCCTATAGATGTCCCACCCCGCCAGGGTATGTTCTGTATTTCACCCAAATATAATCCTTAAATACGAGTATATTGAAAAGAAGTTTTTTATGAGTAATATGTACTCCAATTGAAATGGTTTCACTCGAATTTGTCCAAATAAGAGAGGCGAAACGTTTAGGAAATACATGTCAATGTGTTTCACCCTTTAAATGCGGGAATCGAGGACCCGGATCAGAGGGAGGCTAGAGGAGGTCTGCACGGTTTGCCATTCAAAATCCTCTTACAAATTGCACCCCTTCAAACTCTACCAAAAAACAATGAACAACCCCAGATAGAAGTATCTATAACATAGCATAAACCTATATCTGTCAATGCAGATTATATAACGGTACTGAATAGCATAAGCATGTGCTTGTAAAGGCAAACGTTTAATGATAAAGCGGGGTATGATAGCATGGAACATATACCTGTTCTATAATAGCATAATGCCTATACATGTAAAGACAAATGATAAAACGGTATATAATAGCATACGGCATATACCTGTAAATACAAATGATAAAACTGAATACAAGAGCATAGGGCCTATGCCTGTAAAGACAAATGAAATGATAAAACTGTATATAGGAGCATAAGGCCAATGTCTTAAAGACAGTTGATAAAACTGTATATAAAAGCATAAGGCCTATGCCTGCAAAGACAAATGATAAAACTGTATATAGGAGCATAAGTTATATGCCTGTAAAGACAAATGATTATACAACTTCATTTAATTGTGTAGTGCATATACATCTAAAGACAAATGATAATAGAATAAGGTCTATACCTGTAATGGCAAACGATATAATAGTGTATTGAGTACATTTCATTATAACGCGACCACCAAAAAAAGGTCTAATTCTTGGTCTTAAACCATCTGGTAGCTTAATACGGAACGAAAATTAAACAGAAAGATTCAATGGGAATTTTCTGCAGTTTTAGCCATGCATTAAGCAGCAGTTTACTGTTAAAGATACATATGTTTATTTATAAAGTGATCGTTTTAGACGGGTAAAATAACATAATTTGTAGGTCATTGATCAATAGCATACAAATTGAGCACATGTCTTCACGAACACCGATAAGTTATTTTACCTCGCACCGTTAAAGTGTACAGATATTCGGAGAGCAGTTCATGCGCGTAAGGAAACATGTTTTTTTGTTATTTTTGACGAGTTCGTTTTAATTAATAGTTACACCAACATGGTATGATATGGAAAGGGGAAGAACGGCAGTTCAGTAGTAAATTAGTAACGAAGCTAAACAGAAAGACATATCGTATTTTTGGACAATTAACCCTTCGCTTGCTGTTCACGTCAATATACCTACCTGTAATTAGTGAAGACCCAGATGAGACAGCTCCTGCAGGAGCTGTCTCATCAGGGTCTGCACTATTTACAAATTGATTGTGCAACCAGTGCACTCCGCAGCAGTCATTACACGGCGAAATACTTGTACACAGTGAGGATATATGTAATTATACAACAGGGCATGGGTAAAGAAGGAGAAATGTATTTTAAAATTCAGCAAGCAAAGGGTTAAAAGTTCAAACGAACGAGACTAATGCGGCAATTTCCGAGAGTGGGCAGGGTTTGATGTCGTCCGAAACAGAAAGTTGTAGATCTAATGTCACCGGTAATCCAGATGTGATTGGCTTGCAATTCAACAAAATATTCAAATACGTACACTCAGGCATGTAGTTGAAATCAATATACAATAACCAATAAACAAACTTGTAATTGAAAGAATGACCTTGAAGTGCGCTCTTTAGTTTCAAGCACGAGTAGGGTAAATGAATTGTATTTGTGTTAGCATGAGTAGGACTTGATGAAATGCATTACTTGTTTCAAATACAATATTGATGTTGAATTCATTATTTGATGATTTCAAGTATATACTTGAGTTTCATGTTTGAACATATGTTATATTTTCTATACAGTCACATAAAATAAGAAATGTTTTGCCATGGCATGTAGTACAAAGTAAGATAGTTGATATTGTATAGAGTAAACAAAGTAGACCCTGATCAGACACTCCTAAATGGGCCGTCAGATCTTGGTCTACTTTGTTTGGTAGCAAAAGGTTTCAAAAGGCATTTCTGTTACGAAAGGATTTGTTGGAATGAAAGTTCAAGTGTACAAACCCCCAGTTTGCTTAGACACGTTTCTTGTCTGCACTTAGTGATAGAACTGCCTCCCTTTTCATATGTTTTTGTCATAGAAATTGGGACTCTTTTCCATCAAAAGCGAGCAATAACGTATTTCCATGACATATATATGCATACTTTTTTGTCATTTTTTCTATAGTTTCAATCGAAACTGAAGTGCAATGCATATTTAATCAAAATTATATTACGGTGTTCATGTTTAAATGACCACAGTGCCCAAACAGCACTGTGACCCCATGTGTTGATGCTAATATTTGCATGGAAACATAAAAAAAATGGTGATTACTGGTAACTTCGAGATAATTAAAGATAAACGTCAACGATCTCTTCTTAATAAAGAATAGAAATATGGAATACCATCCTTGATAGATTTTAACTCTTGTCGAGGTCAGATTGATAAGGCTTTAAAATAAATAGTATTAAATTGTGTCGTAGAGAACATGTTGAGTCTAATGCTCTTTCAAATTAGAAATAAAAATAATTGTTGATATAACTGACAAACCTATTTCATTTTATAGCTCAAATGAACACCTTCTTCCACCTAAACCTAGGATTTCCTTTAGACATCTTAAAAAAGCGTTTACAGGATTTCCATTCTAAATACGGTTTTGTTCCTGTTGATAAACTACATATAAAGCACGTTTCATTACAAATTCTAGCTCTTGTACAACTACTAAATGATCTATACTTTTGATTTCTTTCTTGTTTAACAAAGATAAAAGAACATGTTAAATTCTATTGTGATAAGACTTATGACAATTCTGGAATAATTTTTTTCTGGTCTATTAAGAACTCCTCAGAAGTCTTACAAAACGTAAGGACAAAAGGTTTCTTGTATCCACTGTAAGCACATACGCGTTTTCTACTTTGAACATAACCCTTCCTCATGATTTAATTAAAGACAAACTTGTTAACTTAATCCAGAAAGTATTTGCCCGAGAAAAAAAACATCATTTCTGGCATGTAATGCTGATAAAGCTTTCTTTACTGACAAGCAAATGAAATATTACACCAATTGGACTTTCTCGGAAGTTTGCGAATCACTAACCTTTTTTCTGGATAACACATTTGTACGTTATGGGAATGCTATATACCGTCAGGTGATTTGTATTCATATGGGTACGAAATGTGCACAACTGGTCGCCGATTTGGTTTTGTACTGCTATGAGAGTGATTTCATGAAACCACAATCACAAAAAGATGTTATAAAAACCTTCAATGAAACTTCTCGATATTTGGATGATATCTTTAACTTAGATAACCATTGATTTGATGCTCTGATTCCAACAATTTACTTCCGACACTTATGCAGCTTTTCTTGATCTAGATCTTAACATTGACAATGGAATGATTTCTTCTGAAATATATGACACAAGAGATGGAGATGTTCCCCGTGTCCCATCTTACGGGGTTTATATGTCTCAACTTATTCGTTTTGCTAGAACTTGTTTATCTGTTGACGATTTTAACAGTCGAAATCTCATTTTAACTGAAAACCTGCTGAAGCAAGATTATAGATACCATAAACTAAGAAAAACATTCTCTAACTTTTATGATCGAAATCTCTCACTTATTGGCAAGTACAAATGTAATCTCAAGGCGCTCCTGCGACACGGTATTTCACATTCTGAATTTTATGGTGATTTTATGGGGATTTAAAAACTTCGTAAGATTATTGGACATACCCATTTTTTCACTTTGGTCATCAAATATGTTAAAAAATTCATTTAAAAGGGATATGATCCTATAGTACTACAGCATACTGCATGTCTGGTTTTCAACCCTTTTACAGTTGGCACTCACACTGGCCTCTTTGCATGTACGCCAACAAGAAAGGTTCAGTACTCTATGACTCAAACATGTACTTTTGCATAACTGATTTTTTAAAAAAAAAAGAAATACTTGTCCGTTGGAAAACAGTTTTTTCACCTTTTTGCTTTTCTAGAAAAAAATGACCTCCCTCTGATAATTTGTATTTTTCTGAAACATGATACCTTGCTCTGCACATGTGGCTGCGCTTTGGTATTTTGAAAATAACTTGATATAATTCAATTAAAACATGTATACTTGATATTGCTTTTTCATTATATTTCTGTACACAAATTGGTGTGTATTGTGTCAAAATCCGTCGGACGGTAGTTATGTTCTTAAGGACATAGCTAAAAACAGGGTTAACAGGCATATCTATGGTGTTAAGTGTTAAGGCAACAAGTTCAATACTTGTTTAGGATCATTTTTATGAGTTTTTTATGATACACTTTTTTAAGATTTCAGTGAAAAATGTGAAACTTGTTAGACTATGTTTTTCCTTTTGCATTTGTTTTCGTCTAAGTATCAGATGGCAACTGTTTGGAGATAAAGACTTTGCCATAAATTCATAACACCTGAATTGGCCCCCTAATTTACTAAGATTGTACATACATGGTATTTTGTTTAATTTACCATGTAACTACAAAATCATAATATACTTATTTACACTGTTCGTTTTTAAGGGTGGGAATGGAATAAGTGTGAGGTTGGGCGCCGATAAACCCGGTTAACCCCCCCCCCCCCCAGTGACTTTTGTCACTGATCGTTCCAAGGCGGTACTTCCATCTTCCCCCTATTGTATGTTTGTTTTGTCTTTGTGTGCCTCTTGATGTTTTTATAGTTATGTACATTTGCTGTTTCCTTGTGTTGCTATTCGGGCGACTGTTTGTTCTGTATGTGGTGTTTCCTGCATGACTCATTTTTGTACTTTGATTATGTTAATTTGTAGATCAATCAGACCTCACTGTGAAGCTTTTGTACCAAGTATCTTCCTGAGGAACAGCACCAAGAAATGTTAGACTGCTGTTATGTATAGTTTAGGGGTAGAATACAAAAGTATGTGTTAACCTACTATTTAACAGTAAGTAGGAAGAAACAGTAGAAATACAAACCAATGCAATTGTTACAACTCACCCTAGACCTACCCTTTCAGTCCCCAACAACCACTAGAGGGCGACTAAATGTTTTTACTCTGTCCTTTCATCCGAATTTTGTATCTAGATGATATCTCCTAATCCTTCCAGCTGGCTTGTGGTAGGTCGGCAGTTCTTTGGTGCACGAAACAATGCAATTTATTCCGTGCACAGAAGAGCCTCTGGGGTCTTCCTCCATCTGTATTTAGCTGGACGTCTTGATATGACTGAAATACTGTTAAAACGACGTAAAACCTGATTAAAACCAAAAACTTCAACTACTTGGGTTATGGTGTCCAAATTTCTTGTATGGATGCATATTGGGAATGTGGAGTATCGCATATAATATAGCGTCTTAGTGACCTTTACTCCAAATTTATTAAAACAACTGAAATTGGTCTAGATGGTATATCATCTACCTCTTGGGCTAGAATGTTTAAATTTCTTGTGTGGATGCATCTTTGGAAAGCAGGGTGTTACATACTACTTTGTTGTCTCCTTGATCCTGACCTCAGTTTTATATAAAGAAATCAATCTGGATGATATCTCCTCAGCGGTCTGGTTAAGATTTTAAAATTTCGATATATCTTCATAAGGCGGAGTTTCTTATACTACTTTGCTGTCTTGTGATATTTACCCTGACCTTGCCCTCAATTCTAAAGTCTGTCTGCAAAATTGGTCATGATGGTATCTCCGCAACAGTTTAGGTTACGATTTCCAAACTTGTTGTACGGATGTATCTTAGGTACGCAGGGTAATACATACTACCTGGATATCTCTGCGTCCTTGACTCAAACACTACACAGGGACGAAAAACGGTACCATTTTAATGTTGATTGCAGTAGAAACAGATTCCTAGGTCAACTAGAATCTAATCCTTAAAACTGACTTATGTTAGTAAATGTGACTGATTCTTGAATATACAACGATTGCAGAGATCCACCAGAGATCTTTTGTATGTCATTTTGTAAACAGTGTAGACCCAGAAAAAACAGGTCCCGAATGAGACATTGCTAGATTGGTGCTTGCATTTAAAAAGTAGAGGCCAAATAATAAAGTAATACTTCATTTTCAAATAGTTTCTGCACTTTGTTATAAAGGCACCTCATTTGTTAAAGCAAACATCAGAAAGTTTAGTAGCCAATGGCAATTTCGGCTACCAGTAATGTTGATGACTTTAAAAACATGTAACTTTAGCGAAGACTTGTCCCAAACCTTTGACACCAGCCAATGATACATTTCTTGCATGTTTAGTGTCTGGATATATGTGCTATGCACAGAACTAAAACTGTTGTTTGAAATGCAAAGTAATGAAGACAAGAAAGCTGATTGCTAGTTCAACTTATGTGATTGACTGCCCAGTAATGATTGTGCAACGAGCATTCTAGCTGTACTTACGGAAAAAAATATTTTCCAATTATAAACACGATGTCACTGTCCAGTTTTAGTTGGATTTTAACCAAACCTTGCGGATAATTATGTATCAAAAGCATAAGTAGGTCACACACGCTAAAATAGATTTTGATGAACAATCTTCAGATGACATCTCCTAAACCGCTGAATGGATTTCAACAAACTAATCTTCAGTCATATAAATTGTTTCGTTCCATTGCATATGTATGTCACTCGATCTAAAATGAATTCTAACAGACAACTTTTCCTCCTAAACCACTGACTGGAGTGTCACTAAATGTTAGAAGAATTATTTGTAGGTAAACTTCTATTAGATTTATATCAATCATTCCTGTCCGTTGATTAAGGAGGTTACGTTAGATTTATTATTAACCAGATGAGCGATACAGGATCATCCTGTCCCTCTTGTTTACAATTTTGAATTTCCATTTGGAATCTTTCAGTTTCAGAAGATGGTAAGGTTTTTGTAACTGTATGAGTGGTTTTATCAAAATGATTTATGACAAACACTTCAGACCCTGACGAGAGGGACACTAGAGCCATATCACCTTGGATTACTCAGACTGCAAATGACATAGAATTTCAGTTGCGGCATTATGATGGCTAGGTTTTGTGTCATCATATACCACAGTTTCTAATATTGTAAAGCTAATCTATGAAGACAAAATAAAAAACAAAATACGATCTTGTTTACTCTTAGCACCTTACTTAAATGTATCAATCTTTGACTTGAGTCTGGTCTATAAACGCGTGATATATATGCTGTCTACACGAGTTCAATGTTTGCAATGTTGTGTATCCCTTTTGCCAATGCACGGAACACATTACGAGAACCCTAGATTACAGGTAGAACGTATGCTCCATATATTATAAGAGAGTACCTATAGTCCGCTGTTTGTCAAATCATTGCAGTTGTCTCAGACTATTCTAATCAGTAGTCATAATGTTAGATTTTGTAGATAACAACTGAATATACTGTTGGAAAATGAAGATTCGTTCTCTCATCTAGAGCTTTTCATTATGCGCTGATGTATAAACTTCGTGAACTATGTACATCTATTACTAGCTGACCCTTTGAAAACAAACGTCCCAATTAGTACTTTTCGTACTTTGATTTATAATGGCTCTTTAAACAGACAGATTTTATCGTGGCAGAACTGTAGAATCAGGTCGATATCGTTTTATATAACCAGAAAAAGCAGGATGTTCTAACGTTCTCTACGGGAGCTATCTGATTTGAGTCTACTCGCTTTACAAATGCGTATCTATCAGGTAAATGGCTAGTGTCAAAGACGTCCGGCTTCAACGTTTAACCCTTTCACCGCCGATGTCGCATAAATGCACCGCGACAAATAGTGAAGTCCCAGATCGGACGTCGCCTTTTTTAAGCGGCGTCTGATCAGGGACTTCACTTTCTGTCTCAATCTCTATTTCTATGCATGTGCTTTACTCCTTTGAAATTTGCTTTTATTTGTCTCATTACCTAATTTTACCAAATTAGTTAATAAGATTAGTTTGCAGACGACAATTAGAAATTTGGCGCCGAAAGGGTTACCACTTTCAACGCTGAGTTTTCAAATGGACCATTCCAAACTTCAAACCAGTCAAGCTTAATTAACGTGAGTATTCAAGGAGTTGTTTTTAAAACAAAAAACCTGCAACACGACAAATAGTGCAGACCATGATGAGCGGGTTCCTCTGGGAGCTTTCTCATGTAGGTCTACATTATTTCCAAAGGACACTAGTAACTCGTGCTCCGTGCTCCCTACGAATCAGACCATGATTTCAGTACGAAAAACTCAGCAGGCATAAGGTATTGCACCAGTTGATTCGTACATTCTCATACTAAACTATTACGTCGAGGCTGTGACTATTCATAATGAGGCCCACAGTCACATATATATGCCTGATATTGAACATTATATATAAATTAGACTTATCCCCGTGCCCATATTGGGACAATGCTCTTTATACATGATAACTTACGTCAGCGCATACTATTGTTTGCACATAAGAATATTTTACTTAACACTAAATATTTAATCATCAAGAAGATAAAATTTAACATTTCTCAGCAAAAGGTTTTACCACAAGGTACATCATAGCTGATACGGCCAGTGGGAACGGAGTCTAGTATGGGATCTTCACATTTACATGCGCATGATAGGAGTTAGAATTTATTTTAATTTAACCTTTCAGCGCCAAACAAATTACATCTGCTAAGATTATAGTCTGCTTCAGGTTTCGAAGTGGCATTTTCTTTAACCTTTAGCCTGCTGAGCAAAAGGTTTTTGAAGAAAATGTCATCGATTTCAGTTGTAGCCGTTTATTTATCGTACTTTTCTTTTCAACAGCACGGTCAGAGTATCAAACAGTTTGGCTCCTGATGAGACACCGAGTTACTCGGCGTCTCATCTGGATCCAAACTGTTTACAAATGTAAACACTCATCCGCCCGCTGCAGGCTAAATGTTAATTATAATTATGCACGTTACAAAAACATAATTAGTATCAAATTATCATCATCGTCGTCGCCGTCGGTATCATCATCATCAACATCAACATCATCATCATCTTCAACATCATCATCATCATCATCGTCATCATCATCATCAAACTGAACAAGGAGCGCCGAGCTTCCTTCTTTTTGTCTTAAACTTATTTCGTATAATCGCATACGAACAAACTCATTTCTGGTCATGGCAGAAAGTGTATAATCAAATATATATGAATTCATAGGCAAACAGAGCAGAATTTGGCCTTCAGGAGCCATCTGATCTGGATGGAACATTTTACTAAGGCGTTAAAAGTTTATTCAAGGAGTCCCATGTGCCTCTGTCAAAGCCACATTGTTAAACCATTGTGATGAATAGAACATTTGCTCCTATGGAGTAAACTTTTATGCTCTATTTATCACAATGGTTCCAAAACTACACAATTTTATTTATTATGTCCCCCAGATCTGATCTGGGGGCATACTGTTTTTGCCCTGTCTGTTTGTCTGTCTGTTTGTCTGTTTGTTTGTCAGCAACTTTAACATTGGTCATAACTTTTGAGCCAGTACAGATAGAGACTTGATATTTGGCATGCTTGTGTATCTCATAAAGCTGAACATTTTGAGGGTGACATGTCTTTCGGGTCTTAATATAGTCTATGAAACAACGGGTTAAAGCATTCAGCGGTATAGCAAAATCTCTTGTTGGGCCAAAGGTGTCTTTGAATGATTAGCCTATATTAATGATTTTCTTGCTAAACAATAAAAATTCCTTATTGATCAAAACCTTGTGATACAAACGTTTATAGTACTCGTTTTTGGACGAAATCCTGTCTAGAAAGGCCAATATCACTAATCAACCTTCTCGTAGTTGCCTTTGTTGTCTAGCCATGATTTCAAGTAACTGACCATTGTCCCGCTAACAGCAACCGGACTCACATATGCAAATAGCGTATAAGTCGGCGTCTCATCAGGATCTTAGCTACTCGACTGTCACTCAATACTTTCTAAAAGGCTTTATCAAATTTGAAGTAAATAAATTTGCATCATTTTTTCATGGTGGAGTAAATTAAAAACACATAAAAAGCCATGTTGTGTTTATGTTCTTGTATTGATTTTAATTATACTAATCAACACAACACTCGACCATTTTCACGTTATGCAATGAATACATGTACAGTGGAACGTCGATATCTCGAAGTCGGATAAATCGCATTTCGGGATAAGTCGAATTAAAAGTTTGGTTCAAACTGTACAATACAAAATTTTCTAAAATGTATCACTACGCATATATCTAGAAACACGTGTCACAGCTTCATGCCGGTCGAAAGTAATGCTGACAGCTCCTATAGGAACTAACAGCATTACTTTAGACCTGCATTAAGCTGCAAACTTGAGAAATTGGCTCGAACTTCTGCTATCTCGAAGTAAGTGTATGGTCCATTGAAGTTCGAGGTATTGAAGTTCAACTAGGATGTTTTGTTGCCTTGAGAAGCAGCATGTTATTGTGATAACAAATGTTAACTCATTTACCGCCAAAGTCACAGGAAACCCACTGGACTTGCTACAATGTGCGCATCTGCGATTACCTTTGCATTAACCCATTACCTCGTAGGCTAATTTTAGACCCAACCTCTTTGAATAAATCTACCGAAAATGAGCATTAACTAAAGAAAATTATTTTTTTTGGAATTGTGTAGTTTCAAACCATTGTGATAAATAGACCATTTACTCCTATAGGAGAAAATGTTCTATTTATCACAATGGTTACACAAAGTGACTTTTACAAAGTCGTCAAAAGTCGTCAATATAAGAAAATTGGTTAAGACTGTATGACTATATTTGACTAATATATATTTATAACACACATATAGTACAAACAAAAGGTCTTGCATTCGATAAAAACAGAATTCCAGGTTTGTCCAATGTTAAGTCCATTGCGAATTTTATAGAGATGCTTTTTGACGCCCTTAGAACCAGAATAGATCCAGATCAGACCGCTCCAGTCCTGTAAGAGCGGTTTTATCAGGATCTTCTCTGTTTGCTTGTATGTTACTGATTCCCTTCTGTTTGCCTTTGCAATACATTCCCCGTCGTACATTCTGATTACAAATACATGTAGTTAAATAATTAATATTCATAATTGGCTAACTCATGCATGAATATTCATCAGGTAAAGGGTTCAGGCAGCCCCATATGCAACATTCCCTATTTCTCCACAAAGTCCTAAAGTGTTTTAGAAGTCATAGTTCAATTGTCTACAGTAGAACCTGTTGGAAGCGGTCCTAAAAAGAGGTCTAATTATTGGTCTGTAAGACATGTGGTAGCTTAATACAGGTCAAATGTAATGCAGAAAGCTTCTATAGGAGTATTTTACTTTATTTTTTCCCTGCATAAATCAACAACCTGTTTTAAGAATCAATAAGTTGATGGCCGCTTAGGACAGGTTCGACTGTTTTTCAGACAATTCTAATGAGTAATATTAACCATGAGTTTACGTCTTTTATTAAATGCCATGTTTACCCTTTCCCTCTAGGACACATCTGACCAGGGTCCAAAATGTTTGCAAATGACAATAAAATAGTTCCCCCGCATTCATATATATCAAACATATGTCTCCTTTATGATTAAAAAATAAACAAACAATAAAATACGATCAAGTCAGTTTCGTGACTATTAAATAATGCAGAATATGTGTGCTGAACTCAAAATAATTTCTAACAATTCCACCACAAATTCGAACAACTGTATGAAATTGACTAAAGAATCTCTCATATATGGACTAATTCCCTTCAAATACAGTTTTATTCTATTCCTTTAATACGCTGTATTCTACGGAGCTTTCCTGACCATATTTTCGCCTCCGCCGTTTCATAATACACATGGCTGGTATAGTAGTGATGCTAATGTAGAGACTAGTTGCCAGAGCAAGATAAAACATTGGAACATAGTCCCCGTATGTATCCCTAATAAATCCTGAAAACAGAAATTGTCCATATGAACATGTAGTCATCGAATCTCTGATAAATCCTGAAAACAGAAATTAATCGTATAAACATACATGTATATTCATCGAATATTCATCGAATCTCTGATAAATCCTGAAAACAGAAAATGACAATACTAGGAACGCTGCCCCCGCACTCCGCTATCCTATATAAACCCTTACAACAGAAATAGAACAATAGGGGGTCATTTGTATCCTTCATAAATTCGGAAATAGAACATTTGAACATAGAACACGTTTGTATCTCTGATAAATTCTGGAACAGAAATTGATCATAATGGGAGCATAATCCCTGTATTATTTCTGACAAATCCTAAACTCAGAAATAGAATTTACAACATAGAACACGTTTGTATCCTATCTATCTTCCAATAAGTCAAACCCCTGCTGGGGACCTAGACTGTCGCGCGTCAACTGACAAGACGTTAGTTAGACGAGTTAAAAGCATGTAAAAAGAAAGAGAAATAGATGGGTTAAAACAGTTTTAAAAACAGGGCAGGTTTATCTAGGGGGACATGTGTTCAATCTGGCTCACAGCCAGACTGAACTCTGGTCCGGGTAGTGCAATAAGGTCTGGAGGCAAGGCATTCCAATGGATGATAGTTCTAGGGAAAACTGAATATTTATGGTAGTCAGTTTTTGTTTGGATATGCTGGAATACCTGGGAGTGAGAAGTTCTGGAAGACATTTTGTTTGGAACAAGATAGTCTGGACATGAAACAGCAACTTGACCATTCAAAATGTAATGGAACATAGTCAGGCGCTGGTCGATGCGCCGGAGGTCAAGACGTCTCCACTGCAAAGAATTTAGCATTTTAGTAACACTGGACATGCGGTTGTAGTCATGCTTAACCCATCTTGCAGCCCTCCGCTGCACAGACTCAATCTGCTCTATGTGAGCATTTGTATGCGGAGACCAAACAGAGCTAAAATATTCAGGTTGGGGCCTGACCAGTGTCTTGTATGCCATTGATTCGAGTCCTTCTGAGTGTACCTTGTTGTTACGTCTTAGAAAACCTAGAGTTTAACTTGCTTTTTTGGTAATATTATCTATATGAGCATTCCAATTTAAGGTGTTTGATACAGTGATGCCCAGGTATTTGGCTGAAGAGACTGTTTCCAGGATGGTGTCATGCAGTGTATATTGTGTAGGAATAACTGTTTTACGCTTTGTGATTTGTAGAAACTGGCATTTAGATGGGTTAAACTTCATGGCCCACTTTGATTCCCATATCTCAAGCTGTTGTAAGTCACACTGTAGTAGACTGGAGTGAGAGACAACTGTTAAGGAGAGGTAAAGAGCTGTCTCATCAGCAAAGAGACGGACTTTAGAAGATTTTACATAGTCAGGAAGATCGTTTATATATATAAGGAACAGAAGCGGGCCTAGGACCGACCCTTGGGATACACCTGAAGAGACTGGGATAGTACTGGATGTTTCACCATTTGATAGATCATGACACAAATACTGAATATAGGAACAGTCCTAGCAACCCTGAAAACCCCTGAAATGGAAATAGACCGTTGGAACAGAATTCTCGCAAGAATCCCTGATAACTTCTGAAAACTGAAATAGACCATTGGAACAGTCCTCGCACGAATCCCTAATAACTCTTGAATACAACAGAAATAGAACATTGGTATTGAATTCTCGCAAGACTCCCTGATATTTTCTGAAAAACCAAAATGGAACATTAAAGCATAACCATCGTCTTTAGCCTTGACGAATCCTGAAAAAAAGAAACAGATTCCTCGCAAGAATCCCTGATAAATCATGAAAACGATAAATCATGAAAACAGAAATAGAACATTGGAAAATAATATAGCCCCTCCATGTTTCTCATATAAATCCTGAAATGAAACATTGATCCCCGTATGCCCTTGATAACTATTGTGAAGCAACAGCAACATATGTCCTCTTAACGCTTTACTCCATAAATATGCATGTTAACGCCTTTGTATACAAAGAAAGCCAAGATCAGACGGCTCCTACGGTGACCGCTTGATCAATGTCTGCTCTGCTTGCTTATTGAATAATATAGATCTAATTATACAAGACATTTTATGGCCAAACTTTCCTGTGTTCATGTGTTATTATAAAACCCAAACACTTTCTACACTACGTTTGACATGCATTAAACTACCACAAACCTTAAAGAACTATAATTAAACTTCTTTTTGATGGCCGCTTAAAACATATTCTACTGTAATTAGTAAACCATTTAATGCAAACAAAGACCTATGTTTTATCATAGGTCTTTGATGCAAACAATTACAATATTCGAACAAATTAAAACATTTTCAAGAATAACTTCTTTATTTCGCCACCAACCCCTATGCAGTGACCACGTTTTAGACGATACTAAAGACTGGTCACAACATAGGGTTTGGTGGAGAAATGACTATTGTAGCATTTGGATACGCACTGTTATCTGTAGGTCGAATGTGATTGTCAAATGTTAAAATTTGTGACAATTTCAGTCTTACAGTCTTTCATAAAACGGATTTAGCACTATTTACTTAACCCTTTACCCAATAGCCTGTTTCTAGTTCTGAAGACATATGACCACTTAAAGCAGGTTGAAAGTAAAGCAGAATGCGCCTTAAGGCGCATTCTGCTTTACTTTTAGCCTGCTTTAAGCTACCACCTACTAGGATATAGAAAATATTTATTATGCAATATGTTCATGACTGTATGAATTTGAACTATTTTCTTCAGCGGAGGAATAAATCAAACACGCTAAAAGCCGCTTCTATCAGGTAAAGGGTTAATATCTCCGCATAAGCGATCAGTTCCCCTAGAAGCTGACTGAACATGGTCTGCCATGTTTAACTGGTGTGGTAGATCTAAGATCTTGTCCTATCTATCATGACCGCTCAAAAGTCTTACCAATACTTCCATACAAACTGCCACCATAGCGCTGCTCGACCTCTTATGGAAACAAAATGGTATAAAAAGTATATTTACCGAATCATCTCTAATAAACACTCCACGGTACATAACACATTTTCAAATGAGCTTTGTATTTTATACAAAAATGGTTGAAAGCAATGCAAAACGTTGCTGCGAGATTTCTGCATTACTTTCAGTCTGCATTAAGCTACCACCTGCAAACCTATATTTCTATATTTAATGGCTATTATACAGAGTTTTAATTACTTAATTCATTGTTATTCCCAACCCATCAGAAATGGGCGATTATTAGAGATGGGGTTTTATTAGGGAGAATAAGGTACCTCCAAGTAATCCAGAGAAGAAGTTGCCAGTGCCGTACATCAAGTTTACAAGGGCCATTCCCTGCGGGTACCTCTCCAAACCAGATGCCTCGTACATTATCGTAGGTGTCAATGACGTCATAACGCCAAACAATGTACCGCAAACTATGCACATTCCAACAATTGTCCAATAGTCGTAAAGATTGATGATGATTGCGTGACATACCCCAACCGCTGTAGGCACATACATCCAGTGATATACAGGCGGTATTCTAAAGAGAATTTAACCCTTTACTCTATAAATACGCATACCTTTACTCCATAAACACGCATTTCTACACCTCTACAAACAGAGTAGACCTATATCAGACAGCATCTACAGGTGCCGTCTGATCAAGGTCTGCTATGTTTGTTTATGACATGATATTGTAACAGGAAGGCAAAAACGGGCTTTCGTGGGCGGACGACTTACAGGGACAAATACGACATATCAAATTATAATGTATAATGTAGATCTAATCAAACATATTCCGAGTTTCAGATTCGAACGTGTTCGGATCAGAAAATAGTTATTGCGTGTTGCTATAATAACACCTCCACCCTGGAAAAATTGAAATGCCCGTTATATCTGCTGGGTCCAAGAATCTAAAATTCTTTAAGCATCCCAATTCTGACACCATTGTAACAGGACGGCAAAAACGGGCTTTCCTGGGCGGACGACTTACAGGGACAAATACGACATATCAAATTATAATGAACAGATCTAGAATTATTTATTATCAATGATGAAACAGAGATTAGCCTAATTGTTCTAATAAGTTAATAAAATGTATCATGTAGATCTAGTTCGGGTTGGGTTTCTTATTACGAATCTTCGTGTAAGTTCTGTGTGGTCTCTAGTAAATGAAATATTTACGTTTCCGTCATGGTCTGTTTCCTTTAAGTGAAATCACCCGCTGATTGAGTTTATATAGTTTTCTTTAGTTCTTTGTATTTCTTTAGTATGACTAAATAGAGACTTTTGATGAATGGATTTTAGTTGTTGTCTGGCCGAAATTCGAAAGAGGAAAGCTCCCGCCTGCTGCGCGCGTTAAGCTTTATACTTCCCGCGGCATGATACATTTGCCAAGATATTCCTAGCGGTTAGCAGGTCCTCTCCTAAGCCATTGATTATCCAGGCTCCTTATTCCAGAAAAAGTATAATTTTCGGACTCCCGAAAATGAGTATAACACCAATAACATTAATCTGCTTACATATAAAACATATCGCATTATTTCATTTATAGAAATAAAACGATATGGATCCAAAAGTACTTTTTCTCTACTATAGATAAACATAAGTATTGATTACATCATACATGACGTCACGTTTCATGCTTATTGATGACGTCACATGTGTTGTTGTTTGTATTGTCACCTTTCGTTACAATATAGATATGATTCTACAGTTTCCGCCGTGGCCAACACTTCCTATGTCCATGGGCTATTATAACAACGAATTTCATTAATATTCATGATGGCATTATTTCTCATATGAATACCTGTGGAGTAAAGTATTAAAACGTGCACATTCAGATATTAAAGCCCTTCCGTCCAGATCGTTTATTCACTAAATACTTGGATCTATACACCGGACACATTTATGATCATTTTGTCATATTTGGCAATCAATTTTTACAACCACTCTTCAGTTATTGAGCTGCCGAATGCTGCACAATCTTATAGAGTTTTTCAAATGTGCGAATGATGTACTGCGGTCCTTTGTTTTTACAAGAATTCGGGATGACCATGATTTACTGCGAGGCTTGTTTGTGGTTAAATAGATCTATGTGATGGGAAAATTCGTATACTATTTATATTTATTTACTGTATTGATATATATTTTCCCCATCGGGCGCACACTTTTTTGTTTCTGTTAATTTATTTTCCTTTCTGTCACGACCCCTTTCCAACCGCTGAATAGTGAATTCTAGTGAGTTAGGTATAATTGATAAAAAATAATGCTAATGATAAGCGTTGTGGTTAGTGTTGTGAATTAGTAAAGCGTTTGTGTAGGAGACCTGAGGTCGAGGGTTCGACCCTTGGTAGAAGGGCAATGTAAGTGAAAAGTTTAATGGAAAGTTTAATGGACTTTGGGTCAACATATTCGAATAATTCCATGCAGACTAAATGTAGTCTTGAAGGGTCGGTTGTTTAGTTCTGAGACTAAAGGTAGTCTTGAATAACCAGTTGTTTAGTTCGAAGTGTAGACCTTTACAACTGGTACGAGCAACGTGTATAGCGGGTACGCCTGCAAACGTATGCAGCGACAGGTCTTTTGGTAGAGCACGTGTATTACTTTGTATGGGTCGCGAGTTCGCATCCCAGGCATGGCGCGTTTTGTTTTGTTTCTTTGCTGTAAGTATGGAAGTGTGTATGCCTATTTAGCAGTAGTTTTGTAAGGTGTTTGATAAATTGATGGTGAATTATGTCTCCCCCATATTTATATGTGGGAGACATATTGTTTTCGTGAGAGTTGTCTGTCTGTCTGTCTGTCTGTCCGTCTGTCCGTCACACTTTTTGTCCGGACGATAACTTCAATATGCCTGATGCCAGTTGATTGAAACTTCATATATGGAAAGAACATAATGAGAGGAACTGCCATGCACAAGGTCCATAACTCTGGCTTCACTAATATAGGAGTTATTGCCCCTTGAAAAAAAATCACACTTTTTTGTCCGGACGATAACTTCAATACGGCTGATACCAGTTGATTGAAACTTCATATAAGGAAAGAGCATAATCAGAGGAAGTGTCATGCACAAGGTCCATAACTCTGGCTTTACTAATATAGGAGTTATTGCCCCTTGTAAAAAAATGCACACTTTTTTGTCCGGACGATAACTCCAATATGGCTCATGCCATTGGATTGAAACTTCATATATGGAAAGATCATGGCAAGAGGAAGTGTCATGCACAAGGTTCATACCTCTGTCTTCATTAATAATGGAGTTATTGCCCTTGTAATATTTTCAACAAATTTTTTGTCCGGGCGATAACTCCTATATGGCTCATGCCATTGGATTGAAACTTCATACATGGAAAGATCATGATAAAAGAAAGTGTCATGCTCAAGGTCCATAACTCTGGCTTCACTAATATTGGAGTTATTGCCTTTTGTAAAAAAACCACACAATTTTTTGTCAGGATGATAACTCCTATATGGCACATGCCATTTGAGTGAAACTTCCTTTTGTTTGCATTGCGTCTTTGTGCTTGTGGTTTGTTCATGTTGTGGAACGTTTGTCCCTGGTTCTTGTGTGTCTTTTTGGTGTTTTCTGTGTTCATTTCGTGTGTGTGTGTGTGTGCGTGTGCGTTTGGGTGTGTGGTTGTGTGTGTGTGTGTCATGCTGTCTATCGGTGTTTTGGTGGTGGTTGCGTCTTGCATGTGGCTTTGCCTGTTTGACTTTACTACTTTTCCATTCATACATGGATTGATCATGATAAGAGAAAGTGTCATGCATAAGGTCCTTAACTCTGGCTTCAATAAATTGAGAGTTATTGCCCCTTGTACATTTGTTTAACGCTTTCTTGTCCGGACGATAACTCCTACATGGCTCTTGCCATTGTATTGAAACTTTATACATGGAAAGAGCATGATGAGAGAAAGTGCCATGAACAAAGGCCATGACTCTGGCTTCAATACTTTTGGAGTTATTGCCCTTTGTTACATTTTTTGTCCGATCAATAACTCCTCTTCGACTGATGCTATTGGAATGACATTTCATTTATGGAAAGAGCATGATGAAAGTAAGCGTCATGCACAAGGGCCATAACTCTGGTATCAATATTTTTGAAGTTATTAGCTGTTATCATTTTCTTCTTGAAAAATGTGGTGTGGAAAGCGCATAATGAGGGGAAGTATCAATCATCAAGTCCATAACATTTTTATATCTGCTGGGTCCAAGATGCTAAAATTCTTTAAGCATCCCAATTCTGACACCATTGTAACAGGACGGCAAAAACGGGCTTTCCTGGGCGGACGACTTACAGGGACAAATACGACATATCAAATTATAATGAACAGATCTAGAATTATTTATTATCAATGATGAAACAGAGATTAGCCTAATTGTTCTAATAAGTTAATAAAATGTATCATGTAGATCTAGTTCGGGTTGGGTTTCTTATTACGAATCTTCGTGTAAGTTCTGTGTGGTCTCTAGTAAATGAAATATTTACGTTTCCGTCATGGTCTGTTTCCTTTAAGTGAAATCACCCGCTGATTGAGTTTATATAGTTTTCTTTAGTTCTTTGTATTTCTTTAGTATGACTAAATAGAGACTTTTGATGAATGGATTTTAGTTGTTGTCTGGCCGAAATTCGAAAGAGGAAAGCTCCCGCCTGCTGCGCGCGTTAAGCTTTATACTTCCCGCGGCATGATACATTTGCCAAGATATTCCTAGCGGTTAGCAGGTCCTCTCCTAAGCCATTGATTATCCAGGCTCCTTATTGCGCGCGGTTGTTTAGTTCTGAGACTAAAGGTAGTCTTGAATAACCAGTTGTTTAGTTCGAAGTGTAGACCTTTACAACTGGTACGAGCAACGTGTATAGCGGGTACGCCTGCAAACGTATGCAGCGACAGGTCTTTTGGTAGAGCACGTGTATTACTTTGTATGGGTCGCGAGTTCGCATCCCAGGCATGGCGCGTTTTGTTTTGTTTCTTTGCTGTAAGTATGGAAGTGTGTATGCCTATTTAGCAGTAGTTTTGTAAGGTGTTTGATAAATTTGTGGTGAATTATGTCTCCCCCATATTTATATGGGGGAGACATATTGTTTTCGTGAGAGTTGTCTGTCTGTCTGTCTGTCCGTCTGTCCGTCACACGTTTTGTCCGGACGATAACTTCAATATGCCTGATGCCAGTTGATTGAAACTTCATATATGGAAAGAACATAATGAGAGGAACTGCCATGCACAAGGTCCATAACTCTGGCTTCACTAATATAGGAGTTATTGCCCCTTGTAAAAAAATCACACTTTTTGTCCGGACGATAACTTCAATACGGCTGATGCCAGTTGATTGAAACTTCATATAAGGAAAGAGCATAATCAGAGGAAGTGTCATGCACAAGGTCCATAACTCTGGCTTTACTAATATAGGAGTTATTGCCCCTTGTAAAAAAAGCACACTTTTTTGTCCGGACGATAACTCCAATATGGCTCATGCCATTGGATTGAAACTTCATATATGGAAAGATCATGGCGAGAGGAAGTGTCATGCACAAGGTTCATACCTCTGGCTTCATTAATAATGGAGTTATTGCCCTTGTAATATTTTCAACAATTTTTTTGTCCGGGCGATAACTCCTATATGGCTCATGCCATTGGATTGAAACTTCATACATGGAAAGATCATGATAAGAGAAAGTGTCATGCTCAATGTCCATAACTCTGGCTTCACTAATATTGGAGTTATTGCCTTTTGTAAAAAAAAAACACTATTTTTTGTCAGGATGATAACTCCTATATGGCACATTTTACATTTTGAACAGTGATGTTATAATGGTTTCTACGTCAGTGTGTTTCAGTAAGTGAATAACATTGATCTTTGACGTAATCTGTATAATTAGTGTCATACACTGATATAATGCATCATGGTTCATTAAAACATTCCCCCTTTTCTGCTATTATTTTATATAGGCATGTTTTCCCCATGTATATGTTAATTAAAAGTACTAAACAATATTGCTCTCTCTTTTTCTTCTACCCTGCTTAAAGATCTGTTAGGCAGCCAGTTTACGCTTGCTTAAAACCGTGCTTGTTTATATACATGTATTTATATAATTCTACCAGAAACTGACCTTTGCTCATCTGTAATTGAAGCATGAACGATATTCTATCATTTTATTCATTCAATCCTACATTTACTTCTTTTCTGTACATCAACTAGGTCAGTCACATGACGGGGTTTTTAAACAATCTACTCATAAATTAGGCATTGGCAAACAGTGTAGACTCAGCTCAGACGACATCTGAATGAGCCCACTGGTCAGTCTATGCACTGGTTGCTGAACTAGTTGATTTATAGTGGCTTATCCCAGTAAATAATTTTTCGCTTTGTCCCCTCAACATGAAAATAATGCTTTAAATGAGTGTATCATAAATAATATGGGAGTTTATAAGTGATGCATTTCTTAAAGTAAGTATGTTATAGAAATGGTAACATGAAAATATTACATCAAAATGGATTCCTGATTTTTTATCAACCGAACCTTCTTTCAATGTACAAACGTATGACTTCACCTTTCTCTGCATAAATGCGATTTTCCATGCCCTTACAAACAGTGGAGACCCAGATCAGACGGCTCCCGTATTATCCGTCTGATCAGGGTCTGCTCTGTTTGCTTATGAAACAATATAGATGTGATTCTACAATTTCTACCATATTCAAACACTCTTCTGTTCATGTGCTTTATAAAATTTCAGCTAATAAATATTCCTGATATCATTTCATACAGGACTGTTCAACAGGCCGGGAAAGGGTTAATGAATAATATGGAGTGCTTGGCTGTAGCAGAAACTACAAAATACGATCTATAGTACTCAAATATAATACGTAACAAGACGCATATTTACGTACATGTATTTGTAAAGTTTAACATAGTAAACCTATATCAGACAGCTCCTGCATGACCTGCCTTGTCTTGTCTTTCCGTCTTCATCAGGAAGGGTATAGGAAAACAGTGTATACAAAATTCGAGGGGCCCCTGAGGGAGCCATCTGATCAGGGTCTGCATTGTTTGCTGGGCCCATTGATGTCAATGGCTTATACTACCAAACATTATGCTTGCCCTCAACATATAAAATGGTTGGATTTCAAAATAATATATAGACGCGTTTTCCTGAAACAATATAGGAATAAATGGATTAAAGTACCTGCATTTTGAGCGCATAGTGATTCCTATAATGCGACCAAAGAACATGGACAGTCCAATAAGAGAAGTTATCAGAGAACCACGTTCTCGTGGAAATCCGCGGGAAACTATAATGTCTACCATGAACCATGCCTCCACGTTCCCTAGAAATAAGATGGACACTTATATATCAGGAATCAGGCGTTCTTGAACTATATTAACTTATATCTTCAAAATTATTCACTTCATGAATATTGAATATAAGCCAAACATTTATTATAATACGTGAACAATGAAAACTATGGCAATGATAGATATTGTTTAATCCGTTTTATACATAAATACTTGAATTGCTCTGGTCTAATATTTCGACCACTAATGGCCTTTTTCAAAGATTATCATGTCAACATACACGTGTGGCATGTATTTTGACATGATAATCTTTGAAAAAGGCCCATAGTTGTCGAAATATTAGATCAGAGCAATTCAAGTATTTATGTATTAGATTAATTCCCTATTTTGGAATATTTTCTTCATTGTAATTCGTTTTATATTGTTAACACATTTATATAAGTTATGCAAGGAGTCGTCTGACCTGGGTCTGCTCTGTTTGTTTAAAACATTATATAGATCCATTTGTACACTTTCAGCGATGGTCATAAATACACGTGCCATATTATTTCTTACATGAATATTCATCAGGTAAAGAGTAAGTAATCGTTGCTAAGCATTTATTTAAAATATTCTTTGGAAGACTTACTATCACCTTTCAATAATTGTGCTTGTCTCGAGCTGGACGTACACCTCGTAACACTTGTCTCATTATAAACCCAAAACAGTTGATTTAATTATTGCTAACCTGTTAAGTGAAATCATCATCTCTACAACATGTACACACTTGTTATTAAAACCTTGCCAAATGGACATGACAGATCATGACAGATCAAATACTTTCAGCTGTGTTCTTCTGTAAGATGCCATGAATTTGTGTGTTTACTAATCTGTTTGTTAGTGCTAAAAATATGCATGTATTTTATTCCGAATAAGCTATATGTTATGTTATGTAATGTTATGTAATGTAATGTTATGCTATGCTATGCTCTGCTATGCTATGTTATTTCGTAGCGCCTGTCCTGAACTGGGCTTACACTTCGTAACACTAGTCGTGTCTCGAGCTGGACGTATGTAAATCGTAACACCTGACCTGAACTGAACGTACAATTCGTAACACGTGTCGTGTCTCGAGCTGGGCGTACAATATGTAACACCTGTCTCGTGCTTAACGCACAATTTGTAACACGTATTTCGAGCTGGACATACAATTCGTCTCGCGCTGCGAAGAACAATTCGTAACACATGTGTCGCACCGGACATACAATTCGTAACACATGTTTGAGATTGACGTACAGTTCGTAACACATTTCTCGAGCAGGACGTGCAACCCGTAGCATGTGTCTCGAAATGCTTAATGTATAATAAAAGTCATGCCGAAAGCATCCTTATGATTTTCATCTTGCATTAAGCGAGCGCATTTAACCCTTCGCTTGCTATTCACGTCAATATACCTACCTGTAAATAGTGCAGACCCATATGAGACAGCTCCTGCCGGAGCTGTCTCATCAGGGTCTGCACTATTTACAAGTTGATTGTGCAACCAGTGCTCTCCACAGCAGTGATTGCACAGGGAAGTACTTGTACAGAGTGAAGATATATGTAATTATACAACAGGACATTGGTAAAGAAGGAGAATTGTTTTTTTAAAATTCAGCAAGAGAAGGGTTAAGCGAGCGCCGGTCTTTAAGACCGGTATTGATACTAATATGGTCGTGCAGTTTAGAGGTGTTACGTACAAATATATGTGCATGCGTAGTGCGACAATTATACAAACCTGCTAGTGCAATCAGGAAGCAATTCACGAGTATTAAGGCAATGACAACATCCTGAAACAAACTAATATCAAACGGACATTTGGATCTGGTCTTGGTGGTGTCTGTCGTCCCTTTGTCGAAGAATTCTTGCGAGCCGTATAGTATGACGCCAAATGGTATGATCTGAAGAGCTACAGCCCCGGACAAAAGAAATGCTCCATTCCATTGATACTCCTGGATAAACAGTTCATTCAGGTATGGAACGACGAACTGGCCAAGACTTGAACCCACGGTTACCATAACTAGGGGCACACCTGGATCACTAAAGGTCCAGCTTACACTGACAAAAGGGGTGAGATAACAACAGCATATAGCTAGACCTGCAAGTTGAAGTAACGTAAATAAAACAATAATGTAAAACACAAATAAATAGAACTATCACTGAAAGTCCAATCAAGGAATGACTCACATGAAAAGTATGTCACACACATCTACATATTATTATAAATGCAAACTATGAGGTGAATTGAGGCTCACTGGTAAAGAGACGTAGAAGTAGTACTTGAGAAGTTATGCTTATGAAAAGTAACAAAAGGGAATAAATCCCTAAAAATGAATTTAGAGTCACAGTCCTTGTTGACTGTACATCCTCTAGTAACCCTCTACCTATACAAAAAATGTGTTGTGTCTACAATACTTGAGAAGGTATGCTCCAGACAAAACATTGCTTCTGAAAAGTAACTAAGGGTAATAACTCCCTTAAAAATAAATTTAGAGTTACAACCGTTGTTAACTGCACAACCTCTGATCACCTTCTATCCATATATAAAGTCTCACAGTTGTGCCTACAATACCTGAGAAGTTATGCTCCGGACAAAAAAATTGCTTCTGAAAAGTAACTAACTTAAACGAGAATAACTCCCTGAAGAAATGAATTTAGAGTTGCAACCCTTGTTCACTGCACATCCTCTAATCACCCTCTATTTATATATATAAAGTTTCACAGTTGTGTCTACAATACTTGAGAAGTTATGCTCCAGACAAAACAATTGCTTCAGAAAAGTAACTAAGGGGAATAACACCCTCAATAATAAATTAAGAGTTAAATCCCTTGTTGACTGAACACCCTCTCATCACCCTCATAATGTGTACCAAGTTTGAAAATAATATCATAAATACGTTTCAAGAAAATGACATTCCAATAGTTTCTCAAAACTCTCTCTCTTTATTTTCTCTTTTCTCTCTCTCTCTCTCTCTCTCTCTCTCTCTCTCTCTCTCTCTCTCTCTCTCTCTCTCTCTCTCTCTCTCTCTCTCTCTCTCTCTCTCTCTCTCTCTCTCTCTCTCTCTCTCTCTCTCCTCTCTCTCTCTCTCTCTTTCTCTCTCTCTCTCTCTCTCTCTCTTAAAATTGGAAAAAAATTATCAAAATTTCCCATGTCCATAGTGTCCTTAACAAATCATTAGTGTTGTTATTACCTGCTATCACACCAACCATAACGATGATCATACTAAGGTCAGTGGCCACAAAATTGACGGCGAATGCAGCTGCTCCAATTGTTGCTCCCATTATTGAACTTGGTCCTAGTCCAAAGCGCTTTATAACGGGAGTCCACAGAAAACCTGAATGAAATATAATGTATGAAATAAACCGTGCTTAAGATAAAACATAAATATATCTTCAAATATTTGTTCACTATGATATTGATATATCACATGATATAAACTGTAAAAACATTTAACACCTATATGTTACCTATAGCAAATCGGTATAGCCAATTTCGAAATATTTGACATCAGTTACGACTGATGTACGTCACGTGTCATCGAGGATATTGCAACCCACTTAAGCAACTGGGTCGCTTTGGATCTATACTGTCTTACAGATTAAATCTCTAGATAACTGATGTTGAGTATGGAATAGAAAAGAGTCCATTCAAACCGGAACAGTTCTTCCTGTTTATAGTATATGTCAACGAAAATAGTGCGGTGGGTCTAGTGGTAACGCGCATGACTACCAATCCGAAGGTCCGTAGTTCAAATTCCGGTCCCGCCCGGACATTTCAGAGACGCTTTTCAGTATCTCCCATCCTCATGAGGTTGCCTCCTCTCCACCTAGGGGGTCAAATGGGTACCTGTGAAGGCCACTAGTCGGTACTACGGCTGTATGATTGCGCCATATGTTAGCAGTGCTTAATATTGTAGGCAAATGGCTCAGTGACCAGGAAAGTAAATATACAGTCGGCTGGGCGGTCAATCAGACTGAAAGTAGACTATAACTAGGTACTTTACATGTTTACTTTTATCTAAATTAAAACATGGACCAATTACATAATGATTATTATTGCATTGAATCAAAGATCAAATTTATATCACTTTGGATTACAATTAGATCAAAGTCAGATCAGTTAGATCATAGATCAAATACTATTTATGGAGTAAAGGAATATCATATTATAATCGCCATTTTTATTACCTCTGTATTACAATTTGCAATTCCTTGATCGGTCAAAGTTTTATTGCGCTGAACAGTGTGTTCATATAACAAAACGTTCCGTTTCATTTGATTCTTACATACAGTAAAACCTCGATTATTCGAATTTTCGTTAGAAACGAATTTAGACCCTTTTAGGCAGGTGGCTGCTTAATGCATGATGAAAGTCATGCAGAAAGCTCCTAGAGGAGCTTTCTGCATGACTTTCACCATGCATTAAGCTGCCACCTGTCTTAAAGATCGATAATAATACGTATTTTAAATGCCAAATGCGACATTCAGTTGTTCAACAACTATGAAACATGTCTTTTAATATCAATGCATCATAGTCAAGGGCAACAACAGATAGTGTGCGTCCTTATGTTTTACCTATATCATATGAAATGTATAACATAAATCAACATCATTAATTATAATTTAATCTACCCCAATGTCTTCAAAAGAGTCACATGATCAATGCATGCGCTTTTATCTATATGTTTCCATTCTACAATGCTTCTGGGATATCAATGTAGCATCAAAGCAGGATCCGTCAGTTTTACAAATGCTAGTACACAGTTTTGCCTGATTGTCTTACAGACATGTATTTCCCTTAACCCATTCTCTCCTATTGACGCCTTTTTTGCGCCTCTATAAAACTTATTTTTTAAAACCATTGTGATAAATAGAGCATTAATTTTTATCCATAGGAGCAAATGCTCTATTTATCACAATGGTTTCAATACTAAACAATTCTAAAATTCTCCTTTACAGTAGATATAGGTACTTTTCGATAGATTTGTTCAATGAGGATGTGTCTAAAATAATTTAAGAGAGAATGTGTTAAATACGAAGGTTTGGTCCCAGTACTTTGTCAGCAGTCGCTCTAATGAATACTTACCATCA
Source organism: Azorinus chamasolen (assembly GCA_963576725.1). Taxonomy (NCBI): domain Eukaryota; kingdom Metazoa; phylum Mollusca; class Bivalvia; order Cardiida; family Solecurtidae; genus Azorinus; species Azorinus chamasolen. The sequence goes on from OY755252.1 coordinate 15,095,865, forward strand.
CTGTGAACAGACTTATAAATGCATATCTAAATGTGCCTGAAAATATACTGAAACATTGGAAATATTTCTTGTCCGCCATTTTGCGGAAGAACTTCCTGTTTCTATTCTGTTAAATGTATAAAAACATTGTATACCTCCACCTGTGCAGATACCAGAAAACAAGCTCGTCACTAGAGCTGCATTAGCACGTTTAGACTCGAATACTTGGATAAGTTCGGCATAGAATATTGATAGACTGAATATTAGCCCATTGACGATCGTCTGAATGGCAATCGCCGACACCAAGACCGCTGCTTTCCTTCCGGTGGATGCAATCTTTGGCTTCCTACAACATATATGTAATGACGAAGATCTAATTTAATAGGACTTATCTCCCTTTGCAAATAAAGTTACGGCATTACTATACTCGTATTAAGTACATGTTAAAAAAATAATGTTTTGATTCTGACATACACACATAACCAATTTGGGTTACATTGAATAAAGAGAGTCCATAAAGAGAACTTGATACTTTCTATATATAATAAATTCTGAATAGTTCGACTAAACTAGACCTTTTTCAAAGAATTAAACCGGCAAGCATACGTTACAGTTCTATATATTCAAAAGTATAGATATCTTAATTGTAATTTTTATACAACAAAATATAAAAAAAACTATATAGTAGACAACATTGGAAGAGACAACATTGGAAGAGATCCAAATCTAAGCAGACATGATCTTTTCACGGTGGGGTAAGAGCTTAACCCATTTCTCCATAAATATGCCTGTCTACGCCTTTACAAACAGAGTAGACCCTGATTAGACGGCTCCTGCAGGAGCCGTCTGATCAGGGTCTTCTACTCTGTTTGCTTATGGAATAATATAGGTCTGATTCTACAGTTTCTGCCATGGCTAAAAATGTCTCATCACCAATCTGTTTGACACTCAGTCAATAGCTTCTCAAAAGCTTCGTCGAATCGGATGTAGTCACAATTGCATCAAATCCAAATCTTAGCAGCCATTATTTTTTCACTGTGAGGTTGGGTTTGTCAGAAATTAATCAAGTGCTTTACATAAAATACAAATGTATTGCACATGACAATTAACCCTTATCTGATAGAAACACTTTTTCACGCCTTGCAAAATGGGTAGACCCAGAGCAGACTGTAGGAGCCGTCTGACCAGGGTCTGTTCTATTTGCTTATGGAATTACATAGCCCTGAGTATACAGTTTTTTGCCATGCCCAAAACTTTCCTTGTTCATATATCATTGTAAAAATGTAGCTATTAATTATTCATGATGTTATTATTTCTTCCATAAATATTCATGAGGTAAACGGTTACGTAGAATTACCTTAATGTTACATCGTTGTTAATCAGGGGTTTCTGTTCTGAATTTTCCATGTTTTCCGTTCGTTATTATGTCTGAATTGACCGTATCTGATAACAAATGGTATTCTGAGGTGAACAGGTGTCACCCGAACGTCTTCATCTGTGATAAATGGAAACCCTGTGGAGAAAATATTTGGTGATGTGTGATATTCTTCAGCTCTATGTTTGCCTTTTCTCTGGTAAATGCTGCTTTTCGGTAGATTGGTTGGGTCTAAAAATAGCCTATGAGGTAATGGGTTAACAAAGGGGTAACACGCCTTGCGACTGTATATGTAGATTCGGACCAATACTGATTAGGGTATACACTGTTTATATGCATAATCTATATAATGTTAGTGTGCATCCTGGCCAGAGATAGATTAGTACATGTACCTAGACTGCATATTCCATGAAATGTCAAGCATTGTAGATCATGATTATACTTATCTCACACGTTGAATGATTTAATTATAAACTCTTTGCAAACCTGCGAAGTTTCCTTTTCTCGTAAAGATAGATATTGCCTAATGACCAACGAACTGGGTGCTAATTGTATTTGTGTTTTAAAGTCATTGATACATTAACCCTTTACTTCATGAACATTTATAAAATCAATAATTGCATCGTGATTATAATTTAGTTGCTTTTATATCAACACGTGATTTTTACTACGATAAAAACTGTAGAATTATATCTATATAAGTCCATAGACAAACAGAGCAGATCCTGATCAGATGGCTCCTACAGAAGCCGGCTGATCTACGTCTACTTTATTTGTGTAGGTGTGAAAATGCGTCTCTCTCGTGTAAAGGTTGTCATCACGAATGTACATGTATATGTAGTGGAAATTTATTAAGTATGGATTTTGTTTATTATTATTGTTTTTAGTTGTTGCAGTAGTAGAAGTAGTAGTAGTAATAGTATTACTCACTTATTCAGTGATTCGGTATCATCTGCTCTACGAAAGATGTATACAGTTGTTTTCCAACACCAAAATCTACACATGCAACAAGTAATCTCCTTTACTCAACGTCTGTGACTCAGTTGTTCTTGCATGTAACTTTTCCGCGATGCATATACAACTTTAATACGTTATCTCCGTGACACAATGTCATAAACTTCGCTAATGCTGAATATAGTTGTTCTCCAAAACATGTAATCTGCACATGCTACAAGTAATCTCCGTGGCGCAATGCCCGTGACTCAATTGCATTTGCATATAGCTTTTCCTAGAATCAAATATACAACTATTATATAAATAATCCCCGTGACACAATGTCATATATTTCATGAATGCTGCATATAGCTTTTTCACTGTATTTATACAACTGCTATTAGTACCGCCTGTCTTAAAGAGCCATTAGACCTGTGTTTTGGTCGTTAAAATAAGGTGTTTACTCTACAACCATTATAAATATTTCTCTGTGACACAATAGCATGTATTTCATGAATGTTGCATATGGCTTATATACGCCTATTATTTACACCTGCTACAAGTACTTAATGTATTTTGCTCAATGAATGTTGCGTATACTTGTTTCCGTGACACATGTACAACTGTTATAGGTAATCGCCTGGGCACAAGGCCATGTACATCTACTTTTCGTTCTGTACTCTGCATTAAGCTTCCGTCTGCCTTAACCCATTCCCTCATAGGCTATTTTTAGATAAAACCTCTTTGAATAAATATACCGAAAAGGAGCATTAACTAGAGAAAAGGAAGAAGTTTGTAGTTTGAAACCATTGTGATAAAAAGAGCATTTTCTCCTATAAGAGCAAAGGCTCTATTTATCACATTGGTTTCACAAAGTGACTTTTACAGAGTCGTCAAAAATCGTCAATATGGGGGAATGGGTTTAAAGAGCCATTATACCCCTTTTGGTGGCCATTATAGAGATGTATTACTGTACATCTATCATGAGTAACGTCCATGACACCAGTATCATTTATTTCATGAATGCTTGATATAGCTTTTCCGAGACACATACACAACTGTTATAAGTACTTCCATTTGTTTCATAAATGCTGCATATGGCTTTTCCGCAACACACATACAACTGTTGTAAATAGTCTCCGTGACATAATGCCATCTGCTTCATAAACGCTGCATATAGCCTGTATATGCCTATTACAAATGTATATACACCTATTACAAATAATCTCCATGACACTGTGCCATTTACTCAATACATGCTGCATATACTTTTTCCGCGACACACATGTCATTGTTGTAAATAATCTCCATAACACAATATCATCTGCTTCATGAATGCTGCATATAGCTTTCTATGACAAATGCCACGAATATGTGGCACCATTATTATTGAAAAACAAACAGTGATACATGTTATATAAAAAGTGGCTTTGATAGACTTTGTAGTACTTAATGCTCTCGTTCTGTTCCATACAGTTATGGTCAAAATAAAGTCACTTAGTGTTTTTAAAAATGCAGAGCTACAGATAAGGGTGCGTACCCAAGTATTAAAATCGTCATTTCTCCAGTACATCTTATACTGTGACCACTCTTAAGGATCACCTCTTCGAGGCGATTCTAAAGAGTGGTCACAGTAATGGGTTTTGTGGAGAAATAAAGGAGCTATTCGTGAGTATATTGAAATGGATGCATCTTACATGTATATGTACCTCTGAAATGTGTTGTCAGTTTTAAGACTTTACCTCAGTGACATTCGTGTAAGAAGTAAACACGTGTACGAATATTAATTAACATTATGTAGCATTAGCATTATGCAAACAGAGCAGAGTTTCATTAGACGACTCCTACGTGTGCCTTCTTGACTGAGTCTACTTTGTTTGCAAAGACGTTAAAAGGCCTCTCTATGAGGTAACATTCTTAAGAAGTTGTCAAAACATTTCCCCAATGCTACACGTTGATGCATGGACATGATAATGTTCCATACATAATAAAAAAGTTGCCATTAAATAGTGCGTCAATTATTATAAACGAAACCTTTTAGCGGACAATAGATCAAGAAGAACCATGACTTTTAGACCATGAACACGTCGCAATGACATGTTGAAAAATCTATAAAGTTGTACATAGTATGACTTCTGTTTCCAGTTGTAACGTCTATTGTTACTGTTATCAATGTAATGTTCAGTTGCAATCAGTTGGTTTTTATCTTGTTAAGTTGTGGAAATAAATCGACGTCTGTGTCAGTATTCAAAATGTGCATCTTTCTGATAGTTATATTAACCCACGCTTTGTACAATGCGTGTCTTTGCAAAGAAAGTAGACCCAAATCATACGACTTCTTTAGGAGCCGTCTGATCTGGGTCTACTCACTGAGTCTACAATTTCTGTCATGGCCAAATCTTCCATTCCTCATATGTCACTATAAAAAACAGTTAATTACATATAATATTCATGATGAATTTATTAATAATATATAAAAGAAATACATAGCATTGTTCGATATGGTATACAGTATGCTGAGAAGCATGTGGTAGGACAGCAGCAAAGTATTAAATATACATACACAGTAAAATAAAAATGTCTGCTGCGTCCGGCAGAAAGAGGTCTTGAGACAGATGGTAGCTTAATGCAGAATGAAAGTAATGCAGAAAGCTCCCATAGGAGCTTTCTGCATTACTTACATTCTGTATTGAGCAAGCACCTGCTCTTTACAAGGTTATATTTATTAGTCACGCGGTCACTATATAGAGAGGTTCGACTATACACACTGTATACGGACACTTTCGTGATAATTACTTATGCTTCATCACGTCTTAGCACTAGACACAGTGTGAAAGTCAAAACTCAGGAAATCGCGAACGCGTGTGGCAATCGTAAACACCGATGAAGCCAGATTAACTAAAACTGTTTACACAAACATGTCCATGTGTAATGAGTCAAGTCCAGTAATGTTTATTTTAATCTCAGCCTGTTAAGCGTGACCTGAAGTGCATCTGTAAAGGGCTTCGATAAAGATGAATAACTCGGAGTCTCATCCGGACCCAACCTATTTGACAATAGGTCAACATATTCTTAAATATTTCTTCAGATTTTGATCAGACGTCGTCTATTCAGCAGGATAATATGTAAAGTAACAGTCTGTATAGGATTTTCGTATAAATCAATTAACACCAAAAGTGGTACACATTTTAAAAGTTTGAAACTAATGCTTACGGTCCATTTCCTCACGGTTTATATGTATTCAGCTAAATATTACCGATATCTGATTACAGTGAAATCTCAGCATTCAAAGTATTAAAGCATATCGATGGTTGGGTGCATGGCTGGTGTGATTACATATAGCCTACATCATTTAACCCTTTACTCCGTTAACCCTTTCGCTGCCAATGCCGGATCTGTGATTACCTATGCAAACAGTTTGGATCCAGATGAGACGCCGAGTAACTCGGCGTCTCATCAGGATCCAAACTGTTTGTTACTGTTACTATGTTTTTGAAACAAAAATGAAGAAAATCAAAAGAATGAAAATTTGTAGCAGACGACAAAGTTAGCAGACGACAGGGTTTGGCAGCGAAAGGCTTAATATTTTTGTAAAATATAACGACATCATGAATATCGATTAGATTGATTGTTATAATAGTAAATAGACCCATGACATGTTGTCCGTGGCAGAAACTGTAAAATTGTATCTATATTTTATCATAAGCATATGAGGCAGATACTGATCTTTGTATACTCTGTCTGCAAAGGCGTAGAAAAACGTATTTATAGAGTAAAGGGTTAACCTTTATCAATGTTTCAAATTATTGTTTCTTAAAACTTCTTAGTGGCATTTTCTGTCATTTCTACTGAAAACGCTTATAGTGTGTCAAAATGTTTGAATCCGGATGAGACGCTGAGTTCCTCGGCATCTTATCTGAATACACTACATGTGTTTGCAAAGGGCATCACGAGTTCATTCCATAAATTATAGTTACGACAGTTGTGCGCTCATTTTCTCGATATGTGTGTGGATCAGATACAGTAAAAAACCCTCTAAACCAGAATTTTAGTAGAGAAGAAGTTAGATACTTTTATGCAGGTGTCTGCTTAATGCAGGGTAAAAGTTAAGCTGCCATCTGTCTCTAAGGCCGAAATTTATACTTAATGGTACGTTCGGTTTAACTTTATTCTCCCTCACGTCTAGATACAAGTACATTTAGTCGGATAGGAACTGCTATAGAAAATATGTCTGCTCAATATTTTACCCACAGCAATATTTACCTACATCTGATTAGTCAAGCTTTTTTTTTTAACCCTTTCCCTCATATAAACGTGTTTTCACACATTTGCAAACAGAGTAGACCCAGATCAGACGGCTCCTAGAGGAGCCGTCTGATCAGGGTCTACTCTGATTGCTAATAGAATTTGATAGATCTGTTTCTTTACTTTCTAAAATGTCTACAATGTTCTCCCTTCCATATTTCTTTATAACTATTTTGTTAATGAATATTAAGTAGGTACTGAAAATTGGCCTAAATACAGAACAGGGAAAGGGTTAAACAAAAGAAAGAAATGTTGGTCGAATGCCAAACAGTTTTGATCCTGATGAGACACCGAGTCACTAGGCGTTTCTTTTGAATCCATCTGTTTGCAAATGCGAGTCGAGTCAATGTATGGAACAATGTAACTCGCACATTGCGTTGGCAAGTGTTGATACTGATGTGAACAATTTCGTAAAAAGCTTTTACCTCTTTTTAAAACGTTTGTACTTTTATTCAGTACATATAATATAGTTGCAACAGCAGGATTTGAAACAAATTAGCCATCTAAAGGCGCGCGTACATCCTTAAAGTGTGAGAGATCCACGTGTAAAAGAATGCGTACATTCACGGTGTGTAAATAGTACGTACTGAATGAGCTAATACATCCAAGTGGCGTGAAAGAGCACGCACATTCATGTTATATGAAAGAGCGTTTACATCCACATAGTGTGAACGAACATGTACGTGGATGAGCGCGTACATCCATGTAATATGCAAGAGTTAACACCCAACACAGTGTTAATGATGCGTATTGTGAAAGAGCGAGTACATCCATATATTGTGGAAGAGAGCGTATATTCACATAGTGTGAACGAGCATGTACGTGGAAGAACGCGTAAATCCATGTAAAATAATGAGGCACGCCCATGTAGTGTTAAAGAGCGCGTACATCCACGTAGTGTTAAAGAATGCGGACAGTCATGCAGTGTTCAAAAATGTGTCCATACATGCAGTGTTAAAGAGTGTGTACGTCAATGTAGTGTTAAAGTGTGCGTACGTCCTTGTAGTGTTAAAGAGTGTGTACGTCCGTGTAGTGTTAAAGAGTGTGTACGTCCATGTAGTGTTAAAGAGTGTGTACGTCCATGTAGTGTTAAAGAGTGCGTACGTCCATGTAGTGTTAAAGAGTGCGTACATCCATGTAGTGTTAAAGAGTGTGTACGTCCATGTAGTGTTAAAGAGTGTGTACGACCATGTAGTGTTGAAGAGTGTGTACGTCCGTGTAGTGTTAAAGAGTGTATACGTCAATGTAGTGTTGAAGAGTGTGTACGTCCGTGTAGTGTTAAAGAGTGCGTACGTCCATTTAGTGTTAAAGAGTGTGTATGTCCATGTAGTGTTAAAGAGTGTGTACGTCCGTGTAGTGTTAAAGAGTGTGTACGTCAATGTAGTGTTGAAGAGTGAGTAAATACATGTTGTGATGAAGAGTATGTACATCCACGTTGTGTTAAAGAGTGTGTACGTCAATGTAGTGTTGATGTGTGAGTACATCCACGCTGTGTTAAAGAACGCGTACATCCATGTACATGTAGTGTTAAAGTGTGCGTACATCCATGTAGTGTTTAAGCGTGCGTACACCCATGTAGTATTTAAGAGTGCGTACACCCATGTAGTGTTAAAGAGTGCGTATATCCATGTAGTGTTAAAGAGTGTGTACATCCACGTTATGTTAAAGTGTCTGTACGTTCATGTAGTGTTGGAGGGTGAGAACATCCACGTTGTGTTAAAGAGTGCGTACATCCATGTGCGTGTAGTGTTCAAGAGTACGTACATCCATGTAGTGTAAAGGAGTGCGTACATCCACGTAGTGTTAAAGAGTACGTACATCCATGTAGTGTTTAAGAGTGCGTACATCCACGTAGTGTTAAATGGTGCGTACACCATGTAGTGTTAAAGAGTGTGTACATCCACGTAGTGTTAAATGGTGCGTACACCATGTAGTGTTAAAGAGCGCATATACATCCACGTTGCGTTAAAGAGTGTGTACATCCACGTAGTGTTAACGAGTGCGTACATCCATGTAATGTTAAAGAGTGCGTACATCCATGTAATGTTAAAGAGTGCGTACATCCATGTAGCGTTAAAGAGTGCGTACAGCCATGTAGTGTTTAAGAATGCGTACATCCATGTAGTGTTAAAGAGTGCGTACAGCCATGTAGTGTTTAAGAGTGCGTACATTCACTTAGTACGAACGAGCGTATACTTTCATATACTTTCCATATACTGTAAACGAGTGTGTACATCCACGTTATGTGAAAGGGTGCGCGTTCATTTTGAACATGGCAGGAACTGAAGAATCAGATCTATATTACTCTGATCAAACTGCTCCTACAGTCTATGTCTATTCCGTTTCCAATGACGTTACGGGTGCCTCTATTAGATAAAGGTATGCACAGGTTCTACCTACTCTGGGGGTTTTCACGTTATTCTTATAGCGTTATTCTTATAGCCCAATAACTACTCATGTCCCTTAATATGGACATATGTAAACAATGTAAACCCAGACCAGAGGGCCCCACCCGTCAGGCTACGTACTGTTTTCAGAGGAACAGATAAGGGGATAATTTTGGTATTTCGCCCAAATAAAATCCTTAATTACAAATGTACCCAAAATAAATTAAATAATAAGTACTGGGTAGTCTAAAATAATTTGGTTCACTCGATTTGGTCTAAATAAGGGGGCGAGACCTTTTGGTAACTCGTTCTAGTAGTTAAAAATGGATTTGAGTAATACCTGGAGTTATATTTCGTATTATTCTGCTTCAGGGGGGAATCACTGTTTCTTCAGTTTGTAATCAAATTCAATGATAAAACATTATAGTTTAAAGTATTTACAGTTGAAGCAAACTAAAACAATGGTAAGAGTGACGAAAATTGAAAAAATCACCGAACACGTCTGAAAATTTGGACTATCAGATACTCATTGAATTTGGTTTCACTCAATAAGTGCAAAAAAACTGGGAGTATTCACTTAGTTCAAATCATGTTTATCCGTTCCCCTCTGTTTATTTCGTCCATATTCATCCTATATATTCTTATAGAATGTATCCCAATATACATGTATGTAAATGAATTTGAAATAACTCAACATACGTATTTGGAATATGCGTTATACTTAATAATTCCTTAACCCTTTCCCTCATATAAACGTGTTTTCACGCATCTGCAAACAGAGCAGAACCACATCAGACGGTTCCTATAGGAGCCGTTTGATCACGGTCTACTATGTTTGCTAATGGCATTTAATAGATATGTTTATATACTTTCTAAAAGGGCTACAATGTTTGATCTTCCGTATTTCATTATATATGTAACTATTTTGTCCATGAATATTCTGTAGGTATTGGAAGTTGTAATAAACAGAGAAGAGGGGACGGGTTAATCCTTTGAATGGGGAAACAATTGCACAGTCTTCTGTAAACCGAGTAGAGACGGACGAGAGGGTTCCTAGAGGAGGTCTGCACGTTTTTTTTTTATTTAAAATCCTCTTACAAATATTATCCCTTCAAACTGTATAGACTCTACCAATAAACAATGATGGACTATTCTAATATGGAAGTTAAGTGTTGGGAGGGTTGAATTCACGCAGTACAGCCTCAGACAGAAGTACATGTATCTATAATAAAGCATAACCACATACCTATGAGTGCAGATTATAAATCGGTTTGTAATAGCGTAAGCATATACGAGTAACAGCAAACATTTAATGGTAAGCGGTATATGATAACATAAGGCCTGTGACTGTAAAGACGAATGATAAAACTGCACGTAATAGCATAAGGACTATACCTATAAAGACAACTGATAAAACCGTATATAATAGCATATGCTTATACCTGTAAAGACGAATGATAATTTTAAACGTATATATGATGACACAAAGCCTATACCTGTAAAGACAAATGATAAAATGGTATATAATAGCATAATGCCTATACCTGTAAAGACAAATGATAAAACGGTATATAATAGCATAATGCCTATACCTGAAAATACATGCTTTTAATGATAAAATGGTATATAAAAGCATAAGGTCTATACCTGTGAAGGCAAAACGATATAACGGTACAAGTCTACAGTAAATTCCCTCTAATGCGACCACTAAAAAGATATCTAATTCTTGGTATTTACCCTTTAATTATAAATGCACATTTCTACACCTTTGCAAACCGAGTAGATCCAGATCAGATGGCTCCTATAGGAGCCATATGATCAGGTTCTGCTCTGTCCGCATATGATATGATTGTACATTTTCTGTCGTGTCCATGTACTATTACAATGATTAATGTAATTAATATTCATGTTGTCAATTTTCTTACATGAATATTCATGGAGTAAAAAGTTTTACAATGTGATCGCTAAAAACAGGACGAGAGTTAGGCAGAGAATTTTAGGGCAGGGGTTTTCTACATTACTTTAGTCATGCATTAAGCAACAGTCCCAATTTATAATGTGGTCGCATAATAAAAGTTTAACCGTAACAACATAACTTGGACGCCATTGATCAATATACAGTAGTACCGGTCTTAAGCGGTCATACATTTATTGACCACAGGTGTCTTAAAAAGCAGGTGGTTGTTTAATGCAGGGAAAATGTAATGCAGAAAGCTCCTACAGGAGCATGCTACATTACTTTTGACCTGCATTAAGCTGCCATCTACATTTCAGACCCATAACTAGACCTCTTTTTGATGGCTGGTTAAGACAGATGCTACTGTATAATATTGCACTGTGGATGATAGTTATCAACGAGCTGCCAAGCATGCACCACTTGTCATTTATAATATCGATCGAGCCCACTGTTAGCCTTGGACTGTCTACTTGGCAAGCCGTCTCAGAACTCGTCACCTCGTAGATCATCTCTTCTTCAACGTTTTTAAACAAAATCCGCCTGTAATCAGTGATTGGTGGCTAAGGTTTGTTTTTCCAAGTCCGTTTGTCAGCAAAAAAATATATACACGGCCGTTGTGGTTATAAAGGTTATCAATTTGAGTTTGGCTTCATACTATGGTATATCTGATTGGTGAGCTTTCAAGATGAACTCCAAATCGAACGAATTAGATGCTTGAGAACGAACTCAGACCCATGACTGAAGCAAAACGTTTTATGACAACAGAGTTTGGTCTTTCCGAACAGGTTTCAGAGCACACCACGACATCTGATCTGGGTCAATGCTGCGTGTCAAATCGGGTAGTATAGTACAATAAAGACTACTAAATCCACCTCTAAAAACAAGTACAGTAAAAACCCGCTAATGTGAACTCCATAAAAGAGATAGCCTATGAGTTTTGGTCGAAGATGGGGGCGGTAGATTAACGCAAGACGAAACTTATGCAGAGAGCTGCTATAAGAGCTTTCAGTATTACTTTCGTGCTGCATTACGCAGTCGCCTGCGTTTAGGTCGCAGCCGCCTGCGTTAAGGATGATAATGATGATGGTGATGATGATGACGTTGATCATTACCATCATCACAATTGTCAATGTCTTCGGTGTCGTTATAACCACTGCCGTCGTCACTGTCGGCATAATCACCGTCATCATCATCATCATTATCATCATCATCATCATCATCATCATCATTATCATCTCATAACCACCAACAAAAACAATAACATCGTCATCCACATCATAATCATCATCATTACCATCATCATCAGCATAATCATCATCATCATCATCAGCATAATCATCATCATCACCATCATCAACAGCAACAACAATAACATCAACCACGATGACGACTAGTAACAAGCAAAATTAAAAAATTCTGTTCTGAGAGTTCTGTGAGATATAGGTTCAAATGACCCGGTGCGCGGATTCTACTGTATATATGCAGAGCGTTGTTTACTCTTTCTCGTTCAATAATAGTCGAATACCTAAGGACGAATCAATCTTTTTCGAACCTTTATTAGTACGACACTATGTCTGGGGTGGTTTTCCGCTTTATCTCAATTGCTACAGAAAAGCTAGGTACCAACACTGTTGCCACTCTTCAGTGTTGGAGAATTGAGTGTCAAGGACGCTGGGTCGCAGAAAGGTCGATTCTGTAGTTTCGATCTGCTACTTCCAATCAGAATTTGTGTTTAATTAAATAGTGCCAACCTCTTTCTCCAAACATGGCTAGTGGAGCGAAAAGAGAGGTTGACCTCTCCAAATTACGGCGCGAGAGCATGATGGCGGTTGTCGGACGAGAAGGTGAACAAATTGAGGCGAATGTTTTCAAAGGAAAATGCATTGGAGTATTCACGAGCGGCGGCGACTCCCAAGGTAAGTGGGACAGACGTGCATGTACTACAAATACACCGAGAACCGCGACATAATGCAAAAACATTGGGAGAACCGTGTGAAGGTCGTTAGTAGGTGCCATGAATGTAGGATTTACCTGGTAAACTAATCAAGATTTTTTTGGTTCGTAGGAATGAGAGAGCGTATTTAGCATGTCACTGATTCATTCTCCATGCCACATGCATTCAGTACAGCAGACAGAATTAATGTGTCATAATTGATGAAAGGTGGTTAATCGAAGGGAAAATTGATTAACAGAAAACACCAGACTAATTTGCATATATGTCAATCACTAATTAGTATGCATACATTAGAGCTGTATAGTCTACTAGGTGAACCAGAGTTCTGAGTTGCCATTGAATGTGAGGACTGTGCAGTTTGGATTCAGATATAAAATAATTTAAAAAAAAGCACATGGGAAATAGTTTTCTTAATGCATTGGGTTATAAATAACTTCTAAGAAGTTCTATTTATAAATACATATATCTTAGTCTTAGTCAATATGAATAGTGTGGTTTGTTCACTGGTGATATTAAATATAGTCATAGTGTTGTACTTTACTCTATCAACATATTGATAGCCATAACATGTTGCTGCTGAACAAATTATTTAACCCATTACCTGATATTTACTTTTCACACTTTTTTCAAATAGAGTAGAATCAGTTCAGACAGTCCTATATAGTAGTCATCTGATCAAGGTCTGCTCTGCTTGCTTATAAATGGAATTATGTGGATAGATCTGATACAGTTTCTGCCGAAGCCTAAAATTTGTTAATTATATACTATTTAAAAAAAACCACAGATGTGGTGTTTATATTTATTACATGAATATTCATGAGGTAGAAATTTAATAAAAATGCTAAATATAAATTTAGGCTTAGTGGTACTTTTTTTTTACATCTGACATTTCCATGCCTCCTCGTACTCGGTGTAGTACACGATTAGTCGATTACTCATGATTCTGTCTCCAATGTTTTTCTCCCGAGTTATTCCCCCCTAGTCATGGTTCCTCGAGTGCTTTCGCACCCATGTTTGGATAGACTGCCTCTTCATATGCTGGTGGAATATACTCAGCACTTATCATACACACACAGCACTTTTCCAGTCATGCATGGCTAGGCTCTTTGGGACTCACTGTGACAAGCCGTCACAAATCATTGTGTGCTATTGACTACTTTTCGGACTCTTCAAGCTTCACAAACAGTTTTTCTCAGAGACTGTGTGGATGGGAGACACAGAAAAGCATCCCTGAATTTTCAGGAATGGGGATTTGAACTCTGGACCTCTGGATTGGTAGTCAAACGCGTTACCTCCCTTTTTATTTCCTACATGAATATTCATTATTAAAGGGCTGTGCACATGACTCTGTAACAATGTGGGCTAGTAGATAAAGGCATATCTAGTAGGCATATTAACCCTTTCCCTCATAAACGCCTTTTCATGCATTTGCAGAGTAGACCCAGACAAGATCATAGCCTGCTCTGTACAAATCTGATTTTGTCAAAGCAAAAACATTCCCTTTAGAAGTTTATCAAGTTTATAAGAATTCAGCTAATAGATAGGCATGATGTCATTATGAATATTGAACTTGAAAGGTTTAAATTTCTTGATGTTTCCATTATATAAAATCTAGTATCAACTTCTAGTTATTATAATGATTCACAAAATGTAGACTAAACTGTTTGAGCACAAAGTAAATACACATTTACTTCCTGGTTTAGGTTGTAAATTTGCATGAAATAAGAAAGGTAACCTGTTTTACAACATCAAATGGTGCTTAACCTTTTACTCCATAAATATGCCTTTCTATGCCTTTGCAAACAGAGTAGACCCATCACCCAGATCAGACGGCTCCTGTAGGAGTCGTCTGATCTGGGTCTGTTCTGTTTGCTTAATCATGATCACATGAATCTTAAGCTATGACAGAAACCATAGAATTGTATCTTTATGTGTATCATGTCAAAAAGCAAACAGAGCAGACCCTGGTCAGACAGCTCCTATAGGAGCCCCCAGATCTGGGTCTACTCTGTTTGCAAAGGCATAGAAAGGCATATTTAATTATGGAGTAAAGGATTAATACCCTTGCAAACAGAGTTGAGCTAGATGAGACTACTCCTGTAGGAGATGCCTGGTCAGGGTCTGCTCTGTTTGCTTATGAATAAGTATAGATCTGATTCTAGTATAGTTTCTGCAATTGTCAAAAACTCTTATTTGTAATGCCATACATGTAATAAAATTAAGATCATTAATATTCATGAATACGTTAATTAGTTCTAACACGAATATTATCATCGTGTAAAGGATTAGTTACAAATAATTTATACAACTTGATATGTTTTGTCGTGGGAAAAAGAACACTTAAGTTGATCAACAGAGATAATGACATCATGAAAATGTATCAGCTATATTTTTATAATGTTGTGGAAGTTTCAGAGCCCCAGAGCATAAATCAAAATATTTTCAAGTATATCTTCTTTATTTCTCCACCAAACTCTATGTTGTGGTCACACTTTAGACTCGTCTAAAAGAGTTGATTCTAAAGAGTGGTCACAATTAACATAGGGTTTGGTGGAGAAATGACAAT
This sequence comes from Azorinus chamasolen, assembly GCA_963576725.1. Lineage (NCBI taxonomy): Eukaryota > Metazoa > Mollusca > Bivalvia > Cardiida > Solecurtidae > Azorinus > Azorinus chamasolen. The sequence continues at coordinate 15,111,321 of OY755252.1, forward strand.
TTTATCATTTGAGGATGCACCGTTATCTCTAGCTCTGAGTATAGTAATGTTTTGGCTGTTGCAGAGTATGTAGAATCAGATCTATATAATTCTATAGGCAAACAGAGCAGACCATAATCAGGTGTCAAAAAGTGTCTCTAGCAGATTAACGGTTAAGCTAACAGATTGCATAGCATTCTATAACACTTTACTCCATTAATACGCCTTTTAACACCTTTAGACTCCTGTAGGATCCGTCTGATCAGAGTCTGGCTCTGCTCTAGTTATTCCCCCCTTTTGAAATATGCTTTGCACATCACAGTCTGTCGGTCGGTCTGTCTTTCTGTCAGTTGATCGGTAGATCAAATTGTTTCCAATCAATAACTGATGAACGGCTTGGCGTAGAATCTTCAAACTTGCTTTGGAGGTTGTCCATGATCACTAGATGACCTGTATTGTTTTTAGGTCACTAGGTCAAAGGTCAAGGTCACATGACCTTAACTGGTGAAATGGTTTCTGACTGATCAAGGGTTTGACTTTGGATCCCTCAAACTTGCTGTGGTGATTATTCATGACCACTAGATGACCCCCGATTGTATTTTAGGTCAAGGCCACCATGACCTTAACTGGTGACATGGTTTCTGATCAATAACTGCTCAAGGGTTTGGCTTAGAATCTTCAAACTTGCTGTGGTGATATATGCTTTACATGCTTTACAAACATCTCTTGTTGCTTATATTATTATATAGATCTGATAATTAATACAATTTCTGCCATGTTTAAAATTTCCTGTTTTGATGTACCATTATAAAAGTATTTAATTAAGGCCCCACAGTAATCACCCAGTCTGCCACATTTTTTCCGCTCTTTAGTTAACTCGAACAGTTTTCATCTAATCTTCACCAAACTTGCATCTAGAATGTTCATAGGTGTAAAATCTTGACCAAGTTAGATTACCAGCTAAATTGCCATATACACACCTATGAGTTATGGCCCTTGGGTCAGGTAAACAGTCTTGGCCACGTGGGGCCTGGTCAGTGTTCTAGATTCTTACATGAATATTTATGTAAATAAGTGTTAACAATGCCTGAGTTTCTCTCCTTGATAACTGTCCGACCTATTAAAAGGCTAATCTATATTTGTATTGTTATTATTTCTTACATGAATATTCAATTTGGAAATGGTTAAGTACCAATAAGATGGAAATTGTCAGAGAAATAAAAGATTAAGTTATAGCCATTTCTTCCTCTCTTTTTAATGCTTTAACCCATTCCCTCATATTGACGCCTTTTGACTCTTATGTGAAAGTCACTTTTTGAAACTATTGTGATAGATGGAGTATTTGATGGAGATTGATCACAATGGTTTCAAAACTACACAATTCTAAAATTTTCTCTATAAATGCTCCCTTTCGATAAATTTATTCAAAGAGGCTTGTTCTAAAAATAGCCTATGAAGGAATGGACTGACTCACCTATACACCTTTAGTGGGTCTACAAGCAGAATAAATCCAAATCAGAAGGCTCATATACGGGTAGTAGTCTATATGCAGGGTCTGCTCTGTTTGCTTATGAAATAGTAAAGAACTAATTTTATAATATTGCCAGGGCATAAACTTCTGTATTCATATGCTGTTATCAAAACTTAGGCAATTAACATTCATGATTTCAATATTTCTTATACGAATTTTCATCAGGCTAAGAATCAATATTTAGCTCTACTACATACATGTACTTTATTTTTCTGTCTTTCAGGGATGAACTCAGCTGTTCGAGCTGTTGTTCGTATGGGAGCGTACCTTGGTTGCAAGACTTTTTACATCAAAGAGGTTAGCATGTTTGTTTGTTCACCATTCTACTCAATATATGCTTTTCTATGCTTTTGCAAATGGGGTAGACCCAGATCAGATGACTACTGTAGGAGCAGTCTGATCAGGGTATGCTCTGTTTGCTTGTGATATGATATAGATATGATTCTTCAAAGGTTTCTGTGTCCATGTAGTATTTTAACAATAAATCTGATTAATACTCATAAGGTTATTTATTTCTTGCATAAATATTCTGTAAAGAGTAAATGTGTTTGGGTGTGTATGCCTAAGTGTCAGCTACCCTACAGTCTTATATACCAACCAGTCTAACTATCCTGTCCCACCTGTTTAAATTACCCACCTAAGTTAACCATCTGTTTAAGCTACCACCTTTCCAAGTTATCATCTGTCTAGAAGCTATCACCTGTTGAAGCTACCACCTGTTTCATCTGCCAACCAGTCTTAAAATACTAACCTGTCTAAGCTACTCCGTCTGAGTTACCTACCTGTCTAAGCTATCACCTGTCAAAGTTACCATTGGTCTAAGCTACCACCTAAGCTATCATTTGTCTAAGCTACCAAACTGTCTAAGCTACCCAACCTTCAAAGCTACCTCTTGTCTAACTTCTAAGCCATCGCCTGTCTAAAATTCCATTTGTCTAAGTTACTCACCTGTCTAAATTACCTAGTTGATTTAGCTACCATTTATGTTACCTAAGCAACCAAAGTAATAGCTCATAGATCTGGATCTATACAGTTTACAAATTATGGAGTATTTGACTTTATTCAACCATTACCCTGTTCTATATGTTTATTTCAAATTTCAACACTTACTGAATATTCATGGAAAAAAAGTTACATAGGTAGCCATTTTAGGAAGTAAAGAAGCATATCTTTCAAATTCCATTAGCAAACAGAACAGACTCTGATCAGATGCCTCTTATAGGAGCCGTCTGACCTGGGTCTACTCTGTTTGCAAAGGCTTGAAAACACGTTTATATGAAGGAAAGGGTTAAACATTATCGTGACCGATGTAAATATTTGGACTGACAAACTTAGGCTAATAGTTCTGACGAAGATCAAACTACTGCTAATGGACAGTTTCATTTTTGTTTATAGGGTTACCAAGGCCTGGTGGATGGAGGAGACAATATTGTGGAGGCGACCTGGGCCAGCTCCTCGGGCATCATGCAACAGGTAAGACGTAGATCCGTAGATTCCTATTCTTATCCATTTCATCCATATGGAAGATAGATATATTAGTTACATAAGATAAGATTAGATAAGATTTTATTTCATCCTTTAGACTAACAAGTTTGTGAGGCATGTGATACAACCAGGCAGTGATGATAGTAAGAACACATTGTGCGGAGAAGATGCAAGCAACAAAGAACATTGAAAATTTAGTCAAAGTAAACATCATAATCACCATTACCATAATTTAATTTCCTGAAAGCAAATATAATTGTCAAATTAAGTGATACATATATATATGTGTAAGTATCCTCAGCAGTTTTGTGCCAAAGTTTGTAGGTACATGTACTCTCACTGTCATGGGAGCCTGTGCACTTGCAATTTTGATTTGGATCCCAATTGCTTTTAACCCTTATACTAATGAACATTTATGAGTGAATTGATCACTTATTAAACATTCATTAACTTAAATATTATTAAATAAAAGTTTTCAAAACAAGACTTTTGGATCAGATCTGTAGTTCCATAAGCAAACCGAGCAAACCCAGAATACTCTGTTTGCAAGGTCATGAAAAGATGTTTGTATGAGCTAAAGGGTATATAGTGATATTGCTCCAATTTGACATTTTTCTCGCCAGGTCTTTTCCGCACAAGATCAACATTGTTCTCAGTATAGGAATAACCCATTCCCTCATATTGACACCTTTTGACACACTTTTGACACCTCTGTGAACATCAGGTTTTGAAACTATTGTGATAAATATAGCATTTGCTCAATAGGAAATGCACATTGGTTTTAAAACTAAACAATTCAAATTAGAGAATAGGTTCATCTAGCAGGAATGATGCATGGCGACAAAATTATTATTACACTGCTAACCTTGGATCATTGACTCCGCGTGGCTCAGTGGTAGAGCGTCCGCCTGCGGTACGGAAGGTCGTGGGTTCGATCCCCGGCCGCGACAGACCAAAAGTCGTTAAAAGTTGGTACTAGTAGCTCCCTTGTCTACGCTCAACAATAAAGGTGTAGTTCTAGGACTGGTCGGCCCGGTGTCAGGATAATGTGACTGGGTGGGGTGCCCTTGCCATGTACCTGCGGCAGGAGTATTCCAGTGAGGCAGCACTATAACTTGTCTCATGCTGGTGCCGTCTGCAAATAACTGAAATACTGTTGGTCGGACGTAAAACCCAACTCACTCACTCCAATGATCCAAGGTTAGCAGTGTAATAATAACTTTGTCTTCATATGCAATTAAAAAAATTCCTTTTTTTAGTAAATGCTCATTTTCAGTAGATTTATTCAAAGAGGTTGGGTCTAAAAATAGCCTATGAAGGAATGGATAACCTAAGGAATCAATGGAAGGTATTCTTAAGCCTATGATTGGGCGGCTCCTGTAGGAGCTGTCTGATCAGTGTCTGTTCTGTTTGCCTATTAGATTATAATATTATATTATATTATAATAGGTTTGATTCTACAGTTTCTACCAAGTACCAAAACCTCTGTTTTCATATGCCAATATAAAATTTCAACTAATGATGTCATTATTTCTTACATATTCAGCAGGGTAAGGGTTAAGCAAAAAGAGCAGCCACTAATCTGGGTCTACCTTGCTTTGCAAATGTGTAAATATGGGTTTATATAGAGAAAATGATTAAAACAGCTGTTTACTCCATAAATATTCATGGTAGGAATAATGACATCATGAATATTAACCCTTTCCTCCATGAATGTTCATGTTAGAAATATTAGATTAATTTGCTTTAATACCAAATGGAATTTTTGGCCATGGCAGAAACTGTAGAATCATATTTATATTATATCATAAGCAAAAAGAGCAGACCCTGATCAGATGGCTCCTATAGGAGACATCTGATCTGGTTCTACTCTGTTTGCAAAGGCATAGTAAGGTGTATTTATTGAGTAAAGTGTTAATTTATACCCTGGTCTGCATTGTTTGTTATACATGTACTAGATTGGTATCACCAGGCTTTACCTTTGAACTGTTCATCTCATGAATAGTCACATCAGAAAAAATGACATCATGAATATTAGTGGATTTTTAATAATGGCATATACATGTACTATAGAACGTTTTGGCATTGCAATAACTGTAGAATAAGATCTCTGTTATTTTACACGCAAACCTAGTAGACCCTGATCAGACATCACCTGTATGAGCTGTCTGATCTGGGTCTTCTTGTTGGCACATGACTGTGTGAAAAGGCTCTTCTATTCAGGTAAAAAGTTTATACTATTTTAAAAGTGATGGACAATTGGACAATTCCATTTTGAAAATTCTGTAATGCAAATATTTGGTCAAACATTTCTAGGGAGGAACTGTTATCGGCAGTGCAAGGTGTAAGGAGTTTCGTGTTCGCGAGGGACGTCTTCAGGCTGCTCAAAACCTGGTGGACCATAAGATCAACAATCTGGTGGTGATTGGTGGCGACGGCAGTTTGACTGGAGCCAACATCTTCAGACAGGAATGGATTGGTCTCCTTGACGAACTCAAGTCTACAGGTACAATTGTGCAAATCTAGATGGTATACACTATATTGTTTTTAACCATCTATTGAGGACCCCCTCCCCCCAAACACACACAAACTTTTAAACACTTAACTTGATTAATATTCATGTAAAACATGACTTTATATTGTGCATTCATAATAGATGATTTTTATGCCCCCAAAGCTAGGCTTTGGCGGCATATAGTGATCGCCCCCAAAGCTAGGCTTTGGCGGCATATAGTGATCGCCCCCAAAGCTAGGCTTTGGCGGCATATAGTGATCGCACCGTGCGTGTGTGGGTGGGTGTGTGGGTGGGTGGGTGTGTGGGTGTGTGTGTGTGTGTGGGTGTGTGTACCTTTTGTCCGGAGTATATTTCCTTTGTCACATCAGCTATGGATACCAAATTTGGTGTGTGAGTTCATCTTGGGATGGGGGAGTGTCGCGTACCATTTTCAGGTCACTGTGACCTTGACCTTGACCTTTGACCTTGATTTTGCAAAAAGCTTGTCCGGAGCATATCTCCTTTACCTTACCAGCTACAGATTCCAAATTTGGTGTGTGAGTTCATCTTGGGATGGCGGAGTGTCGCGTACCATTTCCAGGTCACTGTGACCTTGACCTTGACCTCGATTTTAAAAAAAGCTTATACCTTACCAACTACAAAAAGCTTGTCCGGAGTATATCTCCTATACCTTACCAGCTAAGGATTCCAAACTTGGTGTGTGAGTTCATCTTGGGATGGAGGAGTGTCGCATACCATTTTCAGATCACTGTGACCTTGACCATGACCTTTGACCGATTTTACAAAAAGCTTGTCCGGAGCATATCTCCTTTACCTTACCAGCTACAGATTCCAAATTTGGTGTGTGAGTTCATCTTTGGATGGCGGAGTGTCGTGTACCATTTCTAGGTCACTGTGACCTTGACCTTGACCTTTGATCTCGATTTTAAAACAAACTTATACCTTACCAGCTACAAAAAGCTTGTCCGGAGTATATCTCCTATTCCTTACCAGCTAAGGATTCCAAATTTGGTGTGTGAGTTCATCTTGGGATGGAGGAGTGTCGCGTACCATTTTCAGATCACTGTGACCTTGACCATGACCTTTGACCGATTTTACAAAAAGCTTGTCCGGAGCATATCTCCTTTACCTTACCAGCTACAGATTCCAAATTTGGTGTGTGAGTTCATCTTTGGATGGCGGAGTGTCGTGTACCATTTCTAGGTCACTGTGACCTTGACCTTTGACCTCGATTTTAAAAAAAGCTTATACCTTACCAGCTACAAAAGCTTGTCCGGAGTATATCTCCTATTCCTTACCAGCTAAGGATTCCAAATTTCGTGTGTGAGTTCATCTTGGGATGGAGGAGTGTCGCGTACCATTTTCAGATCACTTGTGACCTTGACCATGACCTTTGACCGATTTTACAAAAAGCTTGTCCAGAGTATATCTCCTTTACCTTACCAGCTACAGATTCCAAATTTGGTGTGTGAGTTCATCTTTGGATGGCGGAGTGTCGTGTACCATTTCCAGGTCACCTTGACCTTGACCTTTGACCTCGATTTTAAAAAAAGCTTATACCTTACCAGCTACAAAAAGCTTGTCCGGAGTATATCAACTATACCTTACCAGCTAAGGATTCCAAATTTGGTGTGTGAGTTCATATTGGGATGGAGGAGTGTCGCATACCATTTTCAGATCACAGGACCTTGACCTTGACCTTTGACCGATTTTACAAAAAGCTTGTCCGGAGCATATCTCCTATACCTTACCAGATACGTATTCCAAATTTGGTGTGTGAGATCACCTTGAGATGGCGGAGTGTCGCGTACCTTTTTCAGGTCACTGTGACCTTGACCTTGACCTTTGACCTCGATTTTACAAAAAGCTTGTCCAGAGCATATCTCCTATACCTTAACCAGCTACGGACCCAAAATTTGGTATGTGAGTTCATCTTGGGATGACGGAGTGTCGCATATCATTTTCAGGTCACTGTGACCTTGACCTTTGACCTCGATTTTACAAAAAGCTTATACCTTACCAGCTGCAAAAAGCTTGTCCGGAGTATATCTCCTATACTTTACCAGCTACGGATTCCAAATTTGGTGTGTGAGTTCATCTTGGGATGGAGGAATGTCGCGTACCATTTTCAGGTCACTGTGACCTTCACCTTGACCTTCGACCTCGATTTTACAAAAAAGGTTGTCCAGAGAATATCTCCTATACCTTACCAGCTACGGATTCCAAATTTGGTGTGTGAGTTTATCTTGGGATGGCGGTGTGTCGCGTACCATTTTCAGGTCACTGTGACCTTGACCTTTGACCTAGATTTTACACAAAGCTTGTCCGGACCATTTCTCCTATACCTTACCAGCTACGGATTCCAAATTTGGTTTGTGAGTTCATCTTGGGATGGCGGAGAGTCGTGTACCATTTTCAGATCACTGACCTTGACCTTGACCTTTGACCTCAATTTTACAGTCCGGAGCATATCTTCTATACCTTACCAGATACTAAAAGCTTGTCCAGAGCATATCTCCTATACCTTAAACGTTGACAATCAACCCAGGGTCCTTTTTAACGTTGAGAATGACTTAGGGTCCTTTTTAACTAAGTTTTGACCCTTGGCTCTTTTCTTAGCTATCATAATCGTCAAAGGTTCTGTTTCTAATGTTAAGAACTGACTCCTGTGTCATTTTTAACAGCATCAAAATTTCATGTTACACCTGCATTACATTGTATTGTTTTTCCGCCAAAATGCATTTCGGTGTCAAACACTTTGGGGGCATTTGTCACCCGTGACGACTCTCTTGTTTGTAATGATTTATGAACAAAGGACTTTTTTGACTGCAGCAGAAACTGTAGACTCAGATCTATATTACTCCATAAGCAAGCAGAGCAGGCCGACTTGACTGCTTCTACAAGAGCTGTCTGATCTGGGTCTACTCTTTTTACAAAGGCGTCCCAAGGTAACTCTGTCTCGTAAAGGGTTCAACTGCGTCTCATCCTAAACTGCTGAATGGATTTTGACCAGACTTCACAGGAATAATACTGGTGATCTTCTATCAAAGTAACATAATTTGAAGTGATTGCACATACCTTTTTAACTCCTTATGCCATGAATCTCTCTCTCTCTCTCTCTCTCTATCCGGTTTATTTGTTGATCAGGCCAACAATTAATCCTCTGATGAGGGTGGGGCCTGACTGCCCAGTCTAGATCGAAGTCGTCCTCTCCATTCTTGTCTGTTCTGAGGGTTGCTGGAATCCATACCCAGGGTTTTCCTATCGCGCTTTACAAGTTCTTCCCAAGACAACTTAGGCCTACCGGTGGTCCTTTCTGCTGGTACATTCATTTGTCTAACTTGAGCAATCCAGCCAGTGCTGCGCTCTATGTGCCCCAACCAACGCAGTCTTCTCTTCTGCATGATGTCTGCGATGCTCTCCAGGTTGACTTTAGCGAGGAGGGACGCAAATGGAATGTTCTCTTCGGGCTTAACTAAACAGGTCCATCTGATCATGGCTTTATCGTTACGTTTTAGTTTCTTCAGTATGCTGGCTGAGACAGCCCAGGTTTCAGAGCCATACAGTAGCACACTTCTGACATAAGAGGAATAGATGCGACCCCTTGTAGCTGTTGGTAGGTGCTTGTTTGCCAGAATTGGTAGAAGCTCTCTAAACTGTTTCCAGGCAGTCCTGCAGCGTGTAGCTGTAGCGAGTTCACAGCCACCATCTGATGAGAGCGTGTCTCCAAGGTAACAGAAGTCTGTCACTACCTCGAGCTTGTCACCACCAATATCTACCTCTGTCAGTGGTCTCCCATCTATTGGTCTAGCTGCTCCTGTACAGCGTGAACACTTAAAGTGTGAGTCTTCTTTGAGGGAGCCCTTTATACCGCTACACTTTTTGTGGACCCATCCTGAACAGTGGGTGCAGAGGATTGAGTTACTGCCTGTTCCGCTCAGACATACAGCACAAGGGTGTTTTCCTGATTTCCTCAGTAAGTTGAGGTTAGGACCAGCGATCATGACCTTGGTTTTACTCATATTGACCCTGAGGCCCTTCTCCTCCACACTACTCTTCCATGTGTCCAGGCGTTCCTTGAGTGATTCGAGTGAAGTATCGATGATCCCCAGGTCATCAGCATATAGGAGTTCCCACGGGCAGCTGGTTCGAAATTCTAGTGAAAGTGCCTCTAGGACAATGATGAATAGTAGAGGACTTAGTACTGATCCCTGATGGACGCCCACTTGAACATCAAATTCATCACTGTAGCTGTTGCCGACTCGTACCCGACTACGTACATTTGTGTACATTGACGTCACCACTTGGACCAACCACTCGGTAACTCCCAATTTCCGCAAAGCCCACCAGATGACCTTTCTTGGGACACGATCGAAAGCCTTCTCCAAGTCTACGAAAGCCATGTACAATGGTTTGTGTGCTGCTAGATGTTTCTCCATGACTTGGCGTATGATGAAAATTGCATCTGTGGTGCTCCTACCTGGCATGAAGCCAAATTGCATGTCATCAATCTGTATTTGTTGTCTGATCAGCTGTTCAACAACTCTTTCCAAGACTTTCATGACCTGATCAATAAGCTTGAGTCCACGGTAGTTCCCTCTGTTTAAAGCGTCACCTTTACCTTTATACAGGCTGACAATGAAGCTTTCTTCCCATTCTGCGGGAATGCAGCCCTCTCTGATGATGGCCTCAATCAGTTCATGCACCAGACTTGCCCCTAGTTCACCAGTTGGTTTCAGCATCTCAGCAACTATACCAGATGGTCCTGCTGCTTTTCCAGCTCTCATCTTACTGATTGCTTTGGCGATCATCTCCTGTGTAATAGGGGTACTAGGACCCTCTACTGGCGGTTCATATGACAGCTCGTCAGGATTCCAGGGAAACTCAACGTTCAGCAATCGTTCATAATGCTGTTTCCATGACTGTTTCTTGGCCTCGTCATCCAGTGCGAGTTCACCAGAGTCGTTCCTTATTGGTTTTTCACCCATGACATCTTGATTGTCACGGCGCATCTGTTTTGCGAGTTTATAGATGTCACTTGACTTTGGGTTTATTTTAAGAAAAACCTCTTTATCGGCCTCTGTCTTTGCGTGGTGTACAGCAACTTTAGCAGCACGCTTGGCCCCATTGTACACTTCCCTACTACCACCTGCCTTCCATGCTCTGTAGCATCGCCTCTTCTCTCTGACAGCTTGGTCAACATTCTCATTCCACCACCAAGTCTGTTTCTTCCAATTATGCTTGGATGACACTCCACATACCTCAGTCGCTGCTTCTTTCAGGCCATCCCTGAGCCTCTTCCATTGTTCTTCAACGCCAACTGCATGTGTGTCTTGATTTTGTGTGGCAAATCTCTCAGCAAATTCTTCTTGGACAATTGGATCCTTTAACTTCCACAATTTTATGTGTGGTGTAAACTTGTGTTTACATTTGCGAGGTGACTCTGCCTTGAGATCACATAATAGCAGGTTGTGTTGTGATGCACATTCTTCACCAAGGATGACTTTGACATTTGTGACATGTTTTCTGAAGCTACGCCTGAAAAGTATGTAGTCTATCTGGGTCGTAACTCCTCCAGACAGGAATAATACTGGTGATCTTCTATCAAAGTAACATAATTTCATGAATATTAATATAAGAATTTAATAGATTTATTATTGTAATAGCATATTGCCATGCTTGCCCATGGCAGAAACTGTAAAATCGTATCTATATTATATCATAAGCAAACACAGTAGACCCTGATCGGATGGCTCCTTCAGGAGCCGTCTGGTCTAGGTCTACTCTGTTTGCAAAAGCGTAGAGAAGCGTATTTATGGAGTGAAAGTTTAACCCATTTCCTGATAGAAACACCTGATGTCTCTCCAAATGAAATGATACAGATCTGATGTTATAATTTCAATCATATCCAAAAATCCCATTGTTCATGTGCCATCACAGGAGTTTGTCTAATTAATATTTATGATGTTGTTATTTTTTACATGAATATTCATCATTTAAAGGGTTACTTTTAGTTTTCAAGTATAATGTAAGAAAAGTTTCGAAGAGAAAGAATTTTACTTAGTGGGTTAAACCTTTCCCGATAAGAAATAATAACACCATGAATTTTATAAGCTGATTTTTAGCTCATCTTGTTTTTAGCTCACCTGAGCACTTTTGTGCTCAGGGTGAGCTTTTGTGATCGCCTGATGTCCGTCGTCCGTCGGTGTGCGTCGTGCGTCGTCGGGCGTCAACAATTTGAACCTTTAAAAATCTTCTCCTCTGAATCTACAGGGTTCTCAGCTTTCATCTTTGGTACATAGCATCATCTATAGGTCCCCTACAAAAGTTATATAAATTATGCCCCTGGGGTCAAAATTGGCCCCGCCCCAGGGGTGCCTTGTTTTCTATTGAAATATATAGTAAAACTTTGAAAATCTTCTTCTCTGAAACTGGAAGGTTCTCAGCTTTCATATTTGGCACATAACATCATGTTCAGGTCCTCTACAAAGTTATATAAATTATGCCCCTGGGGTCAAAATTGGCCCCGCCCCAGGGGTGGTCAGTTTTCAATAGAAACATATATGGTGAAACTTTGAAAATCTTCTCCTCTTAAACTGGAAGGCTCATAGCTTTCATATTTGGCACATAGCATCATGTTCAGGTCCTCTACAAAAGTTATATAAATTATGCCCCTGGGGTCAAAATTGGCCCTGCCCCAGGGGTAGCCAGTTTACAATAGAAACATATAGTGAAACTTTGAAAATCTTCTCCTCTTAAACTGGAAGGCTCTCAGCTTTCATATTTGGCACATAGCATCATGTTCAGGTCCACTACAAAAGTTATATAAATAATGCCCCTGGGGTCAAAATTGGCCCCGCCCAAGGGGTGGCCAGTTTTCAATAGTGCTAAACATATTATGAAAACTTTGAAAATCTTCTCCTCTGAATCTAGAAGGTTCTCAGCTTTCATACTTGGCACATAACATCAAGTTCAGGTCCTCTACAAAAGTTATATAAATTATGCCCCTAGGGTCAAAATTGGCCCCGCCCTAGGGATGCCTTGTTTTCTATTGAAATATATAGTAAAACTTTGAAAATCTTCTTCTCTGAAACTGGGCGGTTCTCAGCTTTCATATTTGGCAAATAGCATCATGTTCAGGTCCTCCACCAAATTTATATAAATTATGCCCCTGGGGTCAAAATTGGCCCCGCCCCAGGGGTAGCCAGTTTTCAATAGAAACATATAGTGAAAACTTTGAAAAATCTTCTCCTGAATCTACAGGGTTCTCAGCTTTCATATTTGGCACATAACATCATGTTTAGGTCCTCTACAAAAGTTATTTAAATTATGCCCCTGGGGTCAAAATTGGCCCTGCCCCAGGGGTGGTCAGTTTTCAATAGAAACATATAGTGACAACTTTGTAAATCTTCTCTTCTGAATCTACAGGGTTCTCAGCTTTCATATTTGGCACATAACATCATGTTCAGGTCCTCTACAAAAGTTATATAAATTATGCCCCTGGGGTCAAAATTGGCCCCGTCCCAGGGGTAGCCAGTTTTCAATAGAAACATATATTGACAACTTTGTAAATCTTCTCCTCTGAATCTACAGGGTTCTCAGCTTTCATATTTGGCACATAACATCATGTTCAGGTCCTCTACAAAGTTGTATAAATTATGCCCCTGGGGTCAAAATTGGCCCCGCCCCAGGGGTGGCTAGTTTTCTATAGAAACATATAATGAAAACTTTGAAAATCTTCTCCTCTGACTGCCTGGTGAGCGATGTCAGGGCCATTCTGGCCCTCTTGTTTGAAGAAAAAAATACGAGTTATTGTCTTATCTCTGGTGTCTGTGTTGTCGTCTTGAAACTCTAACGTTGGCTATTACTTCTTCACACAATTGTTCACCAATATATATATATGTAATTACAAGGGCTACTCTCTGACCAAGGGCCAAAACTCATTAAGGCTTTATTTTTTTACAAAATATTGCCCCTTTATAGACTTAAGAAATAAAAATGAAGATGTCTGTCATTTTGAAACTGTAACCAGATGGGCTCTCATATTTCATATATGTGAATCCCTTGTGGCAAGGCCTTTCCATCAATGTTACGTTTCTTGACTTGTGACCTTGACTTTTGAACTTTGACCTAATTTTTAAAAAAAATAACAAGAACCTTTAATGTTGCCTATTGTTTTCTTGAAAAACGTATACTAAATTTACGCATCTTATCAGTGCATCTGTTTAAAAAAACTTTGTAGGAAGGATAACAACTGCCCAGTGGCAAGAGAATCAATGTCTGAACATTGTTGGAATGGTTGGCTCTATCGATAACGACTTCTGCGGTACAGACATGACTATCGGCACAGACTCTGCCCTGCACAGAATCATGGAGTCTGTGGACACAATTTCTACTACAGCCTCAAGGTGAACTTACTGTTATTAAGTTACCCATTCCTTCATATAAGCGCCTTTTCGCCCTTATGCAAACAGAGTAGACCCAGGCCCAGTAGCTCCTGTAGGAGTAGTCTGATAAGGGTCTGCTCTGTTTGCTTACGAAATTCTAATAGATCTGACTACAGTTTTGTCAAATACCAGAAAATCCTGTGTACATACATTATGCCATTATAAAAATTCAGCTAATAAATATTCATGATCTCATCTTTTCTTTCATGACTGTAGAACATGGAAAGGGTTCAGGTATATACAGAGATGTAGCCAACTGGTTGGTTGGTTGGTTTGTCAGTTGGTTTTAGTGGAAGATTCATTATGAACAGATGTGCTCATCATTACAGTTTTCCAGTCAAATGAAATTATGTTCCCCTGATATTTCAGAATATCCCAAGCTATGCTTGTTGTTTTGTCAGACTCATTTTAAGATAAACCTCTTCAAATGACATTCAGAACATTTCCATTATCTTTTAGTTATATATAAGAAAAATATGCTGGTAGATCTTTGGCTCCTAGTGTTTTACATTTGTGTGTGTATTCTGATGGAACTTTTAACTCTTTACCACATTAATTAATTATTCCATAAGCAAACAGAGTAGACACAGGCTGCTGAAACGGCTCCTACAGGAGCCATCTTATCTGGGTATACTCTATTTGCAAAGGCTTTGAAATATTTCTATCAGGTAAAAGGTTTAATCTCAGTTGTCAGGTTGTGGCAGTATTTCAATATACTTGAAGAAAACTGTCCTGTGCAGCTTTAATTATGTAGTAAGGTTTCAGATGGAATTGTTACTGTCAAAGCTTTTCCTCAGATCATACACTGTTGAAGTGATTATGTACAGTAACATCTCTTTACAAGAACCACTGAGTGAATTAATATAGTACTGTTTAACCATATCCTTCATGAATATTCATCTAAGAAATAATGACATCATGAATATTGATTTGATTGATTATTATGGATATTAAGGATGAATGTGGTATACAGTTAACCCGTCTAAACCTGAATTCTAGAAGGGAAAAATTTAGATACTTTGAGGCAGGTGGCTGCTTAATGCAGGGTGAAAGTCATGCAGAAAGCTCCTTGAGGAGCTTTCTGCATGACTTCACCTTGCATTAAGCTGCCACCTGTCTCCAAGACCAATATTTATATTAAATTGGATATCTGGTTTGGAGGAGTTTTACTATATATCAAAAATTTATGTTTTCTATTTGCAGCCATCAGAGGGCTTTTGTATTGGAAGTAATGGGCAGACATTGTGGGTAAGTACATGTAATATGGGTAACCCTTTCAACACTATGGACCAATAATGATGACTTTTGTGAACAGTTTGGATCCAGATGAGACATTGAGTTACCCAGTGTCTCATAAGACTCCAAACTCTTCTTCCTCAGAGTGACATGTAGGGATTATTCTATGTTATCTTTCTGCCTGCGTCTTGCTTTTTTCATTACAGTTGTGCCATAAGTGGACATAGATGTCTTTTAACGTTATTATTAGCTCGTCTTTTGACGCTATAATTAGCTCATCTGTTTCGAAGAAACGTCAAGCTATTGTGATTACTAGGTCGTAGAAGTTGTCGTTGTTGGCGGCGGCAGTGTGCAAAAACTTTAAAGTAGCACCAAATGAAATGAGAGTTGGCGCCGCACACGGCTCTTTTTTCCCCCAAAAAATTAGAAAAGTGTACTTGTAGAGTTGTAGCAGACAACAATTTTTGCTTTCTTGGTGTGGAAAAAGTTAATCTATTTATAAAGGATGATCTGGGATTTTGCATAAGTTTGACCAATTTTTGTGGATATATTGTCACCCTTTCTGTTACATAATGGTCTTTGACTAGTTCAAAGGGTTATAAGTTGGGGTAATTCCGTCTGTGCCAATAAAGGTGTATTATGTACAACTCTCAAACACCTTCTCCAAAGGTTTAGTTAACCCTTTCCTTCATATAAACATGTTTTCACGCATCTGCAACCAGAGTAGACCTAGACCAGACAGCTCCTATAGGAACCGTCTGATCAGGGTCTGCTCTGTTTGCTTATGGAATTTTGAAAGATCTGTTTCTTTACTTTCTAAAATGGCTACACTATTCCACCTTCCATATTTCATTATAACTATTTTGTCCATGGATATTTAGTTGGTATGAATTTTGGACTAAATACAGAACAGGGAAAGTATCATCACTGAAGTGGAATAGCCCATCATTGGTCCAAATTTCCTGCCTGACCTCTATTCTATTTTAACTATAGAGTTCAGTCAGTACCAAAGAGTTAAATGATAAACAATGCTGACCCTGATCAGAGGGCTCCTCCAGGAGCTCCCTGATCTGGGTCTGCATGGTTGCAAGTGATGATTGATGCATGTCTCGCATTCAAAGGCTTATTATTGGTTCCTTTCTGTATCTTACACATGCGTGGACAGATTTTTTATTAACCTTCAAAGTACAGTAAAACCCCTGGAGACAGATGGCAGCTTAATGCAGGCCATTGCAGGGTGAAAGTCATGCAGAAAGCTCCAAAAGGAGCTTTCTGCTTTACTTTCACCCTGCATTAAGCAGCCACCCGCCTAAAAGTATCTAAATTCTTCTCTACTAGAATTCTGGTTTAGAGAGGTTTTACTGTAGTATTGTCTATGCCATAAGGGTATATCATCGTGTCTAACACCCATTAAACTACTTCCAACTTATCTTATACTTTTCCAGCTATCTGGCTCTGGTGGGTGCCCTGGCATGTGAAGCTGACTGGGTGTTCATCCCTGAATGGCCACCAGAGGACGGTTGGGAGAACACATTGTGCAGCAAACTTGCTGCAGTAAGTAAATGTGCTAAAAATATGTGTGTCAACTGCTGAAAAAATGATGTCAACACAAAATATGATCTGTAGCAATTTTTACTTACCTCCAACTTGTTAAATTTTTGCATGGAAAAAATGATGATTGCATATAATCGGATCCATTGCAGTTTCTACCGACATCGATTTTTTCAATTTTTGTGTGACCTGTTTTTAGACTCTCGGGATGACAGTCAGTTCTTCATCATCTGTCTGTCCATCTGTCTGTCTTTTTGTCTGTCATGCTTTCTTCAATAGACTTCTTTTTTTATGCTTCTCTTAGCAGGTGATACATGTGTTCCTTTAAATATTGGTGTTATTTCTTTTAACTCATTACCTCATAGGCCTCTTAGAATAAATCTACCGAAAAGCATTTCCTGGAGGGAAGGAAAAGTTTACAATTATGTAGTTTGTAAACCATTGTGAAAAGTAGATCATTTGCTCCTTTGGTGCAGATGCTCTATTTATCACAATGGTTTCAAAAGTGGCTTTTACAGAGGCGTCAATATGAGGGAATGGGTTAACTCAGATCTGTATTATTCCATATTATTAAAGCAAATGAAACAGACCAAGATCAGATCTGATCTGGGACTACTCTGTTTGCAAAGGTGCAATTTAGAGAGAACGTTTCGCAGAAATCTCATCTAAGAGCTTTGTATATTACTTCTGTACTGCATTAACCCTTTCTTCCATAAATACACCTTTCTATGCCTCTGTAAAAGTCACTTTCTGAAATCATTGTGATAAATAGATCTGTTGAATAAATCTATTTATCACAATGGTTTCAAAACTACACAATTCTAAAATGTTCCTTTTCTCTAGTAAATGCTCCTTTCGGTAGTTTTATTCAAAGAGGTTGGGTCTTAAAATAGCCTATGGAGGAATGGGTTAAGCAACCATCTGCCCTTGGTTAATTCATTTTATGGTCGCTATAGACCGGTTCCATTGTATAATGGTGCTTATTATGTTTACAGGAAAGAGCTCATGGTCAGAGACTGAATGTTATCCTGGTTGCTGAAGGATCTATTGACAGACATGGAAACCCAATCACAGCCAATATGATTAAAGATGTAAGTATAAACCAATGAAGTGTTGGACACTGTCTTAGCGGTGTAAATTAGAGATTTAAGTATCTCAGCCAGTTATATGATAGGTACTGGCATATTAACCAATCATATTAGAGAAGATTTACACAACCAATGTAATGATAGAAGCTGACTTGCTAACTGATAAGAGAGTTAACCCTTTCCCGCATATAAACAACTTTTCATGCCTTTACAAACATAGAAGGCCCAGATCAGACTACTCCTGTATGAGTTGTCTGATCAGGATCTGCTCTGTTTGCTGATGACATGATAAAGATCTGATTCTACAGTTTTTGTCAAAACAAAAAAACTGCCTTGAAAATTGTACTTTGTAAAGATTCAGCTAATAAATATTCACGAGGTCATTATTTCTGACATGAATATTGAATAGGTAAAGGGTTAAATATCTGAGCCATGGATACAGGAATTTTTGGCCATTGCAGAAAGTGTAGAATTATATCTACATTATGTCATAAGCAAACAAAGCTGCAGCAGACTCTGATCAGACATCTACAACAGGAACCATATGATCTGGGTCTACTCAGTTTGCAAAGGTGTATTTATAGAGAAAAGGGTTACAACCAACATGTACAGATACTTAGGCCAGGGGTCAAACACACAACATTTTACTTTGAAAGAGTGTGCACAGTTAAGTCATTGTAGCGTCATCTTCAAATAAATGACAGTGCTACAGATTAATGGCATCCTCAAGTACAGTTGAACTTTGATATCTTGAACTTCAAGGGACCATGCACATTACTTTGATATAACAGAAGTTTGAGTCATCCGATTTCTAATCTGGACAATTTCAGTTCACAACTTAATGCAGGTCAAGGTAGTGCTGAAAGGTCCTACAGGAGCTTTCAGCATTACTTTGACCTGCATTAAGCTGTCACATGTATTTCTAAACTTTCTAGATATGCTTAGTGATAGATTTTAGAATAATTTAGTATTGTAAATTTTGGAAGGACTGAAATTTTAGTTCGAGTTAACTCGTAGTTTGAGTTATCCTAGTTCGATATATGGAGGTTTAGTTGTACTAAAATTATTTCACTTAACGTAGGGTTTGGTGGAGAAATTAAGTTATACTTGAAAATGTTTTATTTTACTCATCTTATCTGGACCCCTGAAATGATGTCTGCTACAGTTCTTAAAAATAAAAAATACAATTGGAGTATCAAACACTTTGAATCCTGGGTCCATGCTTATAAAGCTTTTTAGTTGAGTCTGAGTTCGTTCTCAAGCTTTTGATGGTCAGATTTGAGTTCTCAAGCTTTTGATTGGTCAGATTTGAGCCTAAGGCTCAAATCTGACCAATCAAAAACTTTAGAACGAACTCAGACTCAACTAAAAAGTTTATAAGCATGGACCCAGGTGTCTAGTTTGGATCCAAGCAGTTTGCAATGGTTATCTGAAATTCTAGCATACTGAGAGGTAAATCTTTATTCCATAAATACACCTTCTAATACCTTTGCAAACAGAGTAGACAAACACCACACAACTGCTCTGTAGTGTCTACCATTGCCAAACATTCCTGTGTTCAAGTGTCCAGATAAGATTCTTAAATTTAAACATTTTCAAGAACAGCTCCTTTATTTCTCCACCAAACCCTATACTGTGACTACCCTTTATAATTGTCTTGAAGAGACGATTCTAAAGAGTGGTCACAGTATAGGGTTTGGTGGAGAAATGACGATTTTAGTATTTGGGTACACACCATTGTCTGGAGCTCTGTTTATGATGTCAGTGTTTCTTCCATGTATATTCATGGAATAAAAGGTAGATACCATGAAACCATTTTAGTTACATCAATGTTTATACATTGTTATTTTTTTTCGTTTCAGCTGATTACGGACAGGTTGAAATATGATACCAGAGTTACTGTCCTTGGCCATGTGCAACGAGGCGGCAGCCCGACTGCTTTTGACAGAATTTTGGTAAGGTCAGGGGTTAAATAGGCATAGCCTGCTTCTTAACTCTTTCCTTCATATAAACATTTTCACACCTTAACAAACAGAACATACCCAGATCAGATGGCTCCTGTAAAAGCTGTCTGATCTGGGTCTGCTGTTAGCTAATGAGACTATAATTGACAGTTTCTGTCAATACCAAAAAATTCCTGTGTACATATACCATTATAGAAATTCAGCTGATAAATATTCATTATGTCTTTAATATTTCTTACCTGAGTAGTGAGTACATATATGTATTCAACAGGGAAATGGTTAATCCTTTACATGGTAATCCAGTCTTTTTATGTCCTTGCAAACAGAGTAGACTCAGATCAGACAGATCTTGTTCAGACAGAACTGTCTGATCAGGGTCTCTACTGTATGTTTAAATATGTTACAGCTTTGATTTATTCCCTATTGTACATTTTAATGCAAGAATTGAATTTATATCTATTCATAATGGATGCTCTTGCATGAATATTCATTTAACCCTTTCCCTCTTATAAACGTGTTTTCACGCATTTGCAAACAGAGTAGACCCAGATCAGACGGCTCCTAGAGGAGCCGTCTGATCCAGGTCTACTCTGTATGCTAGTGGAATTTGAAAGATCTGTTTCTTTTCTTACTAAAATGGCTACAATGCCCCACCTTCCATGTTTCATTATAACTGTTTTCTCCATGAATATTCAGTAGGTATTGAAATGTGGCCTAAGTACAGAACAGAGAAAGGGTTAAGTAATGGGTTGACCTAGTAAAGAATTAAGTGTTTGATTCTTTTTCATAAAAACTAATGATTACAGATTCATGTATATGTGTAGGCAGAGGTCCAGGTAAGATCTGTAAATTTAAACATTTTCAAGAACAGCTTCTTTATTTTTCCACTAAAACGTATACTGTGAACACTCTTTAGAATAGTCTAAAAGAGAGAATTCTAAAGAGTGGTCACAGTATAGCCTTAGGGTTTGGTGGAGAAGTGACGATTTTAGTATTTGGGTACGCACCTTTATCTGTATCTCTGTGTATGTATGTTTGTATGTAGTGGGGACAGGAAATGAAGCTATGTATATACATGTGTGCGGTATTGATCTGTTTCCACCTCATACTAGAAATTGTATTTTAACATGACTCACAACTTCGACTCTAAACCAAGAACAAAATTACCATAGTTTTTGGACAAATAAGCAATGATGTAGGTGATGCAACATATAATTTGATGAGACGTAGCCATCATTTCTAAGGTGTTCCAATTGTTCTATTTGTTAGAATCAAAATATCAATCACTTTTTATGGGCTCATAAGCAAAAAAAATCAGTTTCATAAGGTCGCTGTTGTTAAATTACTGGGCCTGAACCCCAAACCATGGTTTATGAGCTGATAAACATTGATTGAACAAAGATGGATTGTGTTTAAATTGACCACTGTCACACATTGTGAGACATTAACATATCTGTAAGGTCAAACAATATAGGTAATTGTTACAGGAACATTTTTGTTGTACGTTGATTTTCTCTGCTCATGGGTGATTTTGTTCACTTAGTTTAATGCAGATAAGCATTCTTGTAAGAATAATGACATTATGAATATGTATTTGTTGAATTTGGTAATGCTTTATTAACAAAGGATATTTTTACCATAGCAGAATTGGTAGAATTGTCTATATAATTCAGTAAGTCAGTAGAGCAGACCCTAATCAAGTCACTGCTACAGGAGTCATCTGATCTGGGTCTCCACTGTTTGCAAAGGCATGGTAAGGCATCTCTGTATATTAAAGGGTAAGAGTTTAATAAAGTGTATAATTATGAATTATTTGAAGAAAATCTGATTTACTAATGTATGAAATGTGTAGGCTTAACCCTTACAACGCTGCATTTTCAAATGGACTATTCCAAAATTCAAACAGGTCAAGTTTATGGTGAATAATTAGTGATTTTTCTAAAGAAAAGTGTAATATGACAACAGTGCAGACCCTGATGAGAGAGCTCCTCTAGGAGCCCTCTCATCTGGGTCTACACTGTTTGCAAAGTACATTAGTGACTTGTGTCCCGCACTGTAAGGGTTAATGCAAAACTGTTGTAACAACAATCAATGGAACAAACTTGAAATGACCTATGTGAACAATTTGAATCCAGATGAGGCACCAAGTAGGCTAATCATGATGCGAACTGTTTGACACGCTGAAACAATTTTTCTGATGTAAACGAAAGAGAAATCAACTTTGACAGTTTGATGAATATAATTTATTTTGTAAATGTTTACACAGATTATATCATGTAATTGCAGCAGTTTTTATACGCCCACCTAATAAAGGTGGTCGTATATTGTCGTGGCCCTGTCCATCCGTCCGTTCGTTCGTTCGTCCGTCAACATTTTGTTTGTCCGCTGTTTTCTGGGAAAACTATTTGAGAGATATTAATGAAACTTCACACAAATGTTTAATGCATCAAGATCTAAAGCTGAGTCTATTCTGAGGTTCATTTGATTTGTCGTTTCGGAGTTATGGCCCTTTTACTTAAAAAATAATGCAAATACATGCAAATAGTTTGTCCGTTGTTTTCTGGGAAAACTATTTGACAGATATTAATGAAACTTCACACAAATGTTTAATGCATCAAGATCTGAAGCTGAGTTGATTCTGAGGTTCATTTGATTTTTCATTTTAGAATTATGGCCCTTGTCCTTAAAAATAATGCAAATACATGCAAATAGTTTGTCCGCTGTTTTCTAGGAAAACAATTTGAGAGATATTAATGAAACTTCACACAAATGTTTAATGCATCAAGATCTGAAGCTGAGTCGATTCTGACGTTCATTTAATTTGTCGTTTCGGAGTTATGGCCCTTTTACTTAAAAAATAATGCAAATACATGCAATTAGTTTGTCCGCTGTTTTCTGGGAAAACTATTTGACAGATATTAATGAAACTTCACACAAATGTTTAATGCATCAAGATCTGAAGCTGAGTTGATTCTGAGGTTCGTTTGATTTGTCGTTTCAGAGTTATGGCCCTTGTCCTTAAAAAATATGCAAATAGTTTGTTCGCTGTTTTCTGGGAAAACTATTTGAGAGATATTAATGAAACTTCACAAAAATGTTTAATGCATCAAGATCTGAAACTGAATTGATTCTGAGGATCATTTGATTTTTCTTTTCAGAGTTATGGCCCTTGTCCTTAAAAAATAATGCAAATAGTTTGTCCGCTGTTTTCTGGGAAAACTATTTGAGAGATATTAATGGAACTTCACAAAAATGTTTAATGCATCAAGATCTGATGCTGAGTTGATGTTTTGATATGTCATTTTATTCTAAAGTTATGGTCCTTGAACTTTGTGTGTTCGTTGCTTTGTTAGTCGGTCAACTTTTAGTTTGTCTTTTGTTTTCTGGGAAAACTATTAAAATGATATAAATGAAACTTAAAACAAATGTTTTAAGCAACAAAATTTGAAGCTGAGTTTATTTTGAGGTTCATTCAGTTTGTCTTTACAGAGTTATGGCCGTTGCACTTTACAAAAATCAGCAAAAATGAGGATTAGCTGTAACTTTTTTATTTAATAAGATATTCACTTCATTGTTTTGAAAAATAGTATCACCTTAATATGGAAATCAATATCTGAAGCACAGATTAGAAAATGTCAACACTTATAAGGCATGTGGAATCAGAGAAAGTTTGCAAGTGGGCGTATTATGTACCGTATGCGGTACTCTTGTTCTCTATGCCAGCAAATTATGTCTTTCCCCAGGGAGCCCGTATGGGAGCTGAGTCTGTTTTAGCCCTGATGGAAGCCACCCCAGCGACTCCAGCATGTGTTATCTCCCTTGATGGTAACCAGGCTGTCCGAGTACCGCTGATGGAATGTGTAGAGAAGGTAAGATTCTATAGCTCACTGACATTAGTCTCATTAGAGAAAAAGCACAAATAAAATGCATATATTAACCTTTTACTCCATGAAAAATTATGTAAGAAATTATGTACGTACATTGATAATGGCATATGAACAAGAAACGTGTTGACATTGATGAAAACTGTAGAATCGGATCAATATAATTTTATAAGCAAATAGAGCAGACCCAAAGGAGCCGTCTGATCTGGGTCTACTATGATTGAAAAGTTGTTAAAAGGCATTTTTTTTCAAGAATTCTCTGTTATTTCTCCACCTTTATTGTGACTCTAACCCTTTACCTGATAAAGACACCTTTTCACACAATTGCAAATCTGACAGATACTATAGAATTCCATATGCAAGGACAGCAGATCTCAGTTTCACACCTTCACACCTCCTGTAGGAGCCGCCTGATCAGGGTTTTTTCTGTTTGCCTATAGATACTAGATATGTATGGCGTGACAAACGTTGCAATATTCATTTTTTAGCTCACCTGAGCCAAAGGCTCAGGATGAGCTATTGTGACCGCTATTTGTCCGTCGTCCGGCGTCCGTCGTCCGTCGTCCGTCCACATTTTCAAACGACATCTCCTCTGAAACTGCTGACCCGATTTTAACCAAATTTTGTCAGAAGCATCAGTGGCTAGTGGGAACGAAACGTTGTTCACATTATGACCCCCGGGCCAAAAATGGCCCCGCCCAAGGGCTTATCAGTTTTTCATAGGAAAATCTTTAAAAATCTTCTTCTCTGAAACTGTAAGGCCTAGACCTTTGATATTTGGCATGTAGCATGATCTAATGGTCCTCTACAAAGATTGTTCAAATTATGACCCCAGGGCCAAAAATGGCCCCGCCCAAGGGCTTATCAGTTTTTCATAGGAAAATCTTTAACATTCTTCTTCTCTGAAACTGTAAGGCCTAGATCTTTGATATTTGGCATGTAGCATGATCTAATGGTCCTCTACGAAGAATGTTCAAATTATGACCCCCGGGCCAAAAATGGCCCCGCCCAAGGGCTTATCAGTTTTTCATAGGAAAATCTTTAACATTCTTCTTCTCTGAAACTGTAAGGCCTACACCTTTGATATTTGGCATGTAGCATGATCTTATGGTCCTCTACAAAGATTGTTCAAATTATGACCCCCGGGCCAAAAATGGCCCCGCCCAAGGGCTTATCAGTTTTCATAGGAAAATCTTTAAAAGTCTTCTTCTCTGAAACTGTAAGGCCTAGATCTTTGATATTTGGCATGTAGCATGATCTAATGGTCCTCTACAAAGATTGTTCAAATTATGACCCCCGGGCCAAAAATGGCCCCGCCCAAGGGCTTATCAGTTTTTCATAGGAAAATCTTTAAAAATCTTCTTCTCTGAAACTGTAAGGCCTAGACCTTTGATATTTGGCATGTAGCATGATCTTATGGTCCTCTACAAAGATTGTTCAACGTACGACCATGACCTCTGGGTGAAACTTGGCCCTGGCTTATCAGTTTTTCATGGGAAAAATATATTATTTTTCTCTGAAGCCATAAGGCTTAGACCTTTAATTAATGGCATACTGCTTTGTCTTGTGGTTCTCTACCAAGGTTGTACAAATGATGACCCCGCCCCTGGGGTATCTCAGGTGAGGGCTTCAGGGCATCATGGCCCTCTTGTCATTTGATTTTTTTTTCTTCATTTGATAAAAATCTTTTTCATTTGATAATTTTTTTCTTAATCCAATATTTTCTTTTTCTCAATCGATGTTTGAATTTTTTTCATTTGATAAAAAAATTCTCATTTGATGTTGCGAAAAAAAATTCATTCGATAGTTTGCCTCATGGGATAGGCAACTAGATGGAGTTGTATGCTTGGATTTCATTGGACGAACAAATTAAGACTAGCTGGGAATGGGTTAAATGAATATCAGATCAGTGGTTTGCGATTTTCTGTGTTGACGCCTTTGATATGCAACAGTTTTTAGCTCACCAGAGCACAAAGTGCTCAAGGTGAGCTTTTGTGATACCCCTGTGTCCGGCGTCCGGCGTCCGTCTGTCCGTCTGTCTGTCTGTCCGTCTGTCCGTCTGTCTGTCCGTCAACAATTTCAAACGACTTCTTCTCTGAAACCGACTGCCCAATTGTAACCAAACTTGGTCAGATACATACTGTGGGTGGGTGCTTCAAAAGTTGTTAAAAGATAGTGGGCGGGGCCATCGGTTTTGTTGCCATGGCAACCGGACACAATATCTAGAAAAATCTTCTTCTCCAGAATGACTTGTTGGATTTGAATATAGTTTTCACCAAAATGTTTCTCAGTTGATAGACTTTTAAAGTTGTTAAAAGAAGTTTGATCGGGCAAAAAACATGGCCGCCAGAGGGCGTGGTCAATATTTCCATATATGGTAATATGGAATTTTCATAGGAAAATCTTTAAAAAAAATTATTCTCTGAAACTGTAAAGCCTAGACCTTTGATATTTGGTATGTAGCATGATCTTATGGTCCTCTACAAATATTGTTCAAATTATGACCCCTGGGCCAAAAATGGCCCCACCCAAGGGCTTATCAGTTTTTCATAGGAAAATCTTTAAAAATCTTCTTCTCTGAAACTGTAAGGCTTAAACCTTTGATATTAGATATGTAGCATGATCTAATGGTCCTCTACAAATATTGTTCAAATTATGACCCCCGGGCCAAAAATGGCCCCGCCCAAGGGCTTATCAGTTTTTCATAGGAAAATCTTTAAAAATCTTCTTCTCTCAAACTGTAAGGCCTAGACCTTTGATATTTGGTATGTAGCATGATCTTATGGCCCTCTACAAATATTGTTCAAATTATGACCCCCGGGCCAAAAATGGCCCCGCCCAAGGGCTTATCAGTTTTTCATTGGAAAATATTTAAAGATCTTCTTCTGAAGCTGTAAGGCCTAGACCCTTGATATTTAATATGTAGCATGATCTTATGGTCCTCTACAAATAGTGTTCAAATTATGATCCCCGGGCCAAAAATGGCCCCGCCCAAGGGCTTATCAGTTTTTCATAGGAAAATCTTTAAAAATCTTCTTCTCTGAAACTGTAAGGCCTAGACCTTTGATATTTGGTATGTAGCATGATTTTATGGTCCTCGACAAATATTGTTCAAATTATGACCCCCGGGCCAAAAACGGCCCCGCCCAAGGGCTTATCAGTTTTTCATAGGAAAATCTTTAAAAATCTACTGAAACTGTAAGGCCTAGACTATTGATATTTGGTATGACTAACATGATCTACTGGTCCTCTATAAATATGTAGCTGTGGCTTGTGGTCCTCTGCCAAGAATGTTTAACTTACGACCCTGACCACTGGGCGAAACTTGGCCCTGCCTCAGGGCTTATCAGTTTTTTCGATGGGAAAAATATGAAATATTATTTTTCTCTGAAATCATAAGGCTTAGACCTTTAATTAATGGCATACTGCTTTGCCTTGTGGTTCTCTACCAAGGTTGTCCACATGATTTCTTGTGGTCAAAAAAGGACCTGCCCCTGGTGTTATCTCAGGTGAGCGCTTCAGGGCCTCATGGCCCTCTTGTTTTCATATGTATGTGAAATAATCGTTTCTTTCATAATAACGCCTGTAAACGACAGGAAATATCGAATATGACTTTAACTGACAGACCGCGAAGATTCAAGTCTGAACTGTTCAGCGATGAGCATTCCAATGCATTCCATCATTAAAAAAGTTCATAAATGATGATTTCATTCTAAAATTAAACTTGTAAGTTCAAAGACGCATGTATCTACCAGTATAAGTATGTAGTATGTGCTGTATACAGTTACTGTCTCCACCATTTCTATGCACGTTAACATATCTCCTAGTGACGTATTTTGGAGCCTCTGTAAAAGTCACATTTTGAAAGCATTGTGATAAATAGAACACTTGCTCCATAGGAGCAAATGCTCTATTTACCGTATAACTGGTTATTTTTGCGGGTGCAAATTTTTGCGGTTTGGGGTCTAAACAGTTATAAACATGTATATGTCGGTTTGCTGATAATGTGTCACCTGGCTCTTTTGTTTACTGCTGTATGGATACACATGATAATCTTGTGTGTGTCAGCGGTGCGAACAAATTAGGAGAAGCGAAGTAACGTTGCTATGGGGCAACTAGGAGGAAAAATCTAATGAATATTTTGCGCATATATTATTTGCGGCAGGATGGCATCCGCAAAATTCCGCAAATAATATGTTGCCACAGAAATAACCAGTTAAGTTATAGGGTATCACAATGGTTTCAAAACGACACAATTTAAAAAAAGAATCACTTTTCTCCCGTTCTTTGCACGTTACATAGGCATAGGAGAGTTTTCAATATCTGGGTGGGGGTGGGGGGGACTTAGAAGGGAGGAATGAAATAGCGGGGGTGTCACGGAGAAAAGAAGCGATATATCAGCTGTTGTAGCTTAAAACTTCCAGTGGTTGATATAAAATATTTTTATATATATATATATAAAAAAAGATTACACATCTGACGGGATTCGATCCCGCGGAGCGCAGGTAAATCTCTGGCTCTATATAATAGACAGCTCGTTAGACCACTCGAAGACAAACTCTGACCTGCAAAATTACCTTGTTTTTAGCTCACCTGGCACAAAGTGCCAGGTGAGTTATTGTGAGGGGGCAGTGTCCGGCGTCCGTCGTCGTGCGTATGTGCGTCGTGCGTATGTGCGTCGTGCGTCGTCAACAATTTACTTAAACATCTTCTTCTCTGAAACCACAAAGCCTAGAGCTTTGATATTTGGTATGTAGAATCATCTAATGGTCCTCTACAAAGATTGTTCAAATTATGTCCCCCAGACCAAAAATGGCCCCGCCCTGGGGCTTATCAGTTTTTCTTAGGAAAATCTTTAAAAATCTTCTTCTCTGAAATCGTAAGTCCTAGACCTTTGATATTTGGTATGTAGCATGATCTAATGGTCCTCTACAAAGATTGTTCAAATTATGACCCCCGGACCAAAAATGGCCCCGCCCCGGGGCTTATCAGTTTTTCATAGGAAAATCTTTAAAAATCTTCTTCTCTGAAACCTTAAGGCCTAGACCTTTGATATTTAGTATGTAGCATCATCTAATGGTCCTCTACAAAGATTGTTCAAATTATGACCCAGGGGCCAAAAATGGCCCCGCCCTGGGGCTTATCAGTTTTTCATAGGAAAATCTTTAAAAATCTTCTTCTCTAAAACCGTAAGGCCTAGACCTTTGATATTTGGTATGTAGCATGATCTTATGATCCTCTACAAAGATTGTTCAAATTATGACCCCAGACCAAAAATGGCCCCGCCCCAGGGCTTATCAATTTTTCATAGGAAAATCTTTAAAAATCTTCTCTGAAACTGTAGGCCTAGACATTTGATATTTGGTATGTAGCATCATCTATTGGTCCTCTACAAAGATTGTTCAAATTATGATCCCTTGACCAAAATGGCCCCGCCCGGGGGCTTATCAGTTTTTCATAAAAAGCTTCTTCTCTGAAACCGTAAGGCCTAGACCTTTGATATTTGGTATGTAGCATGATCTTATGGTCCTCTACAAAGATTGTTCAAACTATGACCCCCTGACCAAAAATGGCCCCGGCCCCTGGCTTATCAGTTTTTCATAGGAAAATCTTTAAAAATCTTCTCCTAAACTGTAAGGCCAAGACCTTTGAAATTTAGTATTTATTATCATCTAATGGTTTTCTACCAAGATTGTTCAAATTATGACCCCTGGACCAAAACGGCCCCGCCCCTTGCTTATCAGTTTTTCATAGGAAAATCTTTAAAATCTCCTGTGAAATTGTAAGGGCAGGAACTTTGAAACTTATATGAAGCATCATCTAATGTTCCTTTATTTAGATTGTTCAAATTTGAAACTCAAGGCCTAAAATTATGGCCCTTGGTTTCATATTGGCCCCAATCTGAAGCTTACTTATTTTTACATAGAAATACAGTGTATGCATATGTCTATAGTAACCAGGTGAGCGATTTAGGGCCATCATGGCCCTCTTGTATCATATTAAACTTGTGTCTAACCATGCCTTTAGCTAGGCTGATTTGTTCCTCCAATGAAATTCAAGCTTACAACTCCATCTAGTAACCTATCCCATGAGGCAAATTATCAAATGAATTTTTTTTTTCGCAACACCAATTGAATTTTTTTTTCATTCAATCATCAGATAAGAATTTTTTTTTCAAATGAAAAATGTTCAAACATTGAATGAGAAATGTTTTTGGCAACATCAAATGAGAAATTGTTTATCAAATAAAGACTTTTCAAACATCAAATGAGAAAAAGAAAATATTGGATTAAAAAAAAATCAAATGGAAAAAAAAAAAAATCAAATGAAGAAAAAAAAATCAAATGCAAAGTTTGTCACGCCATAGATATGATTCTCTGGTTTTTATTCGCCCGTTTGAAAAAGCGGGACGTATTATGGAATGACGATGTCTGTCCGTCTGTCTGTCTGTCTGATCTCTAACTCAAGTTCCGCTTGATGGATCCTTCCCAAATTTAGCCAAAATATTTATCTGGACATGCTACAGTAGTATTCCCAGTCCCGAAACGTATATCCAAGGTCAAGGTCACTTAATTTGACTTGGAACTTGCGTTTAGCAAAAATGTTAACCTGTCTGTCTGTCTGTAACATCTCTAACTCAAGTTCTGCTTGGTGGATCCTTCTCAAAATTTACCACAATGTTTATCTGGACATGCTACAGTAGCATGGTTTTTTCCCGGTACGTTTATCCAAGGTCAAGGTCGCACAATTGGACTTAGAATTTGCGTTTAGCAAAAATGTTAACCTCAAAATATTTATGTGGAACACATTTTTGTAAGTCCACTTATTTACATAGCCCTTTGCAATAAAGCTTTGAAACTTGGAACACTTGGTCACCATCACAACCTTCACCTGTATGCAAAAGTACATAACTCTGTCAAGCATTTTGACACAATTATGGCCCTTTTTAACTTAGAATTTTTGGCTACAGTTTTTGTTAAAGTCTATTATTTAAATAACCCTTTGAGATAAAGCTTTGAAACCTGGAACACTTGTTCACAATCACAAGCTTCACCTGTAGGCAAGAGTACATAATTCTGTCCAACATTTGGACAGAATTATGGCCCATTTTAACTTGGAATGTTTGGTTAAGGTTTTGGTTAAAGTCTACTTATTTACATAACCCTTTGAGATAAAGCTTTGAAACTTGGAACACTTGTTCATCATCACAACCTTTACTTGTAGGCAAGAGTAAATAAATCTGTCACAAGCATTTAGACAGAATTATGGCCCTTTTTAATTTAAAACCTTTGGTTAAGATTTTTGTTAAAGTATGCCTGTTTACAACCCTTTGAGATAAAGTAGAATTTGTGTTTAGCATTTGCGTTTAGCAAATACATTAACCACAGTTTATGTTAAACAAGATCTCGACGGGCGTATATTGTGCTCACTGGCACTCTTGTTATAGTGGCCAAAAGAATACTGCATTCATATACCATCATAACAAATCAGCTTTATGATAGGCAGTCACTTTTTCTTTCATAAATATTCATGAAGGGAAAGGGCTAAGTCATTATTTCTTACATGAATATTTATTGTAGAAACACTAACAAGATAGTGAGTAGTACAAAAAGATCACATAGGACTCTCTAAACTCTAGTGTATTTCCAACCAAAGGTTTTCTATATTTCATATGCCTTCATCAGAGTGCATAAAGATACAAAATAAGTACCCTGAAGTAATGGATTTTTGGTACTCTAGGTTACGTGATAAATTAGAGAATTTGGTACTCTTGTTTCTGTGCTGTTTATTGAGTAAAAGGTTCAATACTTGCAGCACCAAGATAATTGAGAAATTAGATATTTGATTAGACATGTCTACTGTACAATATTTCACTATTTTTGTCTGGAAAAGCATTGCTTTCAGAGCTGCATACAAAGTTTTACCTGCAGTGCGGTCTGAAGTTATATTTTGAATTCAGACAAAGGGCATATTCTCAATTTTAGACAAAGCATGTATTTTAATTTCAGATCAAGCTTGTATTTTAATTTCAGACTAAAAGTGTATTTAATTTCAGACAAAACGTGTACAGAAGGCTATGGACGACAAGAATTTTGAAGAAGCTGTCAGACTGCGAGGAAAGTAAGTTTATCCCAATAAAACCTTTTTTAGCCTTTTACTTAACCCTTTTCTTCATATGAACACTTTTCACATATTTTCAAGCAGAGTAGACCCAGAACAGAAGCTCCTATAGGAGCCGTCTGATCAGGGTCTGCTCTGTTTGCTTATGGTATGATATAGGCCTAATTCTACAGTTTCTGACCTAGCCAAATTGTCCCATGTTCATATACCACTAAAAAATAATATAATTAATATTCATGATGCCATTATTTCTTACATGAATATGCAACAGGGAAAGGGTTAATGAATATTCATGTAAGAAATAATGGCTTTATTAATATTAATCAGCTGAATTATTATAATGACATATAAACAATGGAATTCTGAACCAAAGTGGAAACTGTGGAATCAGATTTATTTTATTCAATAAGCAAACAAAACAGATCCACATCACATACCTTAGCTGTCTGATTAAAATCTGATTTAGGTCCATGTGCCATTATTAAAATTAATCTAATGAATATTCATGGTGTCATTATTTTTACATGAATATTCATGGAATAAAGGGTTAATAAAGGTATGTTTTCCTGATACCCATGTATCATGATAGCTGTCTTGCTGGTATTTATCCCTTTCCATGTTCTATGTTTATTCCGAATTTAAACACCTACTGAATATTCCTGGACAATATAGTTTAATAAATGAAATATGGAAGCTGAACATACAAGTCTTAAAAAGCAGGTGGTTGCTTAATATAGGGCAAAAAGTAATGCAGAAAGCTCTTTCTGCATTACTTTTGACCTGCATTAGGCTACCATCTGCCTTACAGACCCATAATGAGTCCTCTTTTTTGATGGCCACTTAAGACAGGATTCTACTGTACATGCGTAGCAGATTCTGTGCAGATAGCTCCTTCAGGGGCTGTCTCATCTAGGTATGTTCTGTTTATTCTTTAGTGGAGGGTTGATACTCTTCTTGTCTACAACTTTACTTGTTATTTCTATTTGTGGCTGACAGGAGCTTCATCAACAACCTGGCCACCTACAGAATCCTAAGCAAGCTGAAGCCTCCCATGAAGAAATTCCATGTGGAAGAAGCAGATCTGAAAGTAAGTTGACCTTGGACCAGGACAGGGGTCTAGATCAAACTGGGTTTGAATTCTTGAATTCACCAATACTATAGTTCATTCTCAGACTCAAAACTCAAGAATATTCTCAACCATATATGTTTGGTTCCCAGCAGTTTCCAGCTTCTGCCAGAATGGTAGATGATAGACCCAAGCAAACATGATTGAGATCATTATTGAGTATTGAACTAAAAAGATGTATGATTGAATTCAAGCTGTGGAATCTGTGTACCTCACAATTTATATTCCTGTTGGAAGAGGCAGATTCCATAGCTACCTCTATGTTTGGTTTACAATATGTGTCACTAAATGAAAATCAAAGGAAATTTCCAGTGAGACCATACTCAGAATAAACAGTCTACAATGCGAATAGTTTAGATCCAGATCAGCCATTGTTTCTCCAGCACAGGGTATGGTCAGGGGTCTACAACAGTACCCTTGCATGGCGAGTGATTGCCAGTGTTGTTTTTTGTTTTTTTTTTGCTGTACATATTGTATTGACTTGTAGCGAAATGCCTTTGATGTCAGTATTTTTATTTTGAGGATTTTTACCAACCACTTTAACTATACCTTGATTACCATAAATATTTAGACACCCAGTAACCACCCCTTTCTACTGGTGTGAAAAGCTAAATGTAGTACAACCTGTCTTACGGGGTCATTCAATTATTGAACATAGCAGTCTTAAGAAGCAGGTGGTTGCTTAATGCAGAGCAAAGGTAATGCAGAAAGCTCCTGTATGAGCTTTCTGCATTACCTTTGCTCTGCATTAAGCTACCACCTGCCTTGTAGATATATAGTTAAACCTTTGTGATGACCACTTAAGCCAGGTTCTACTGTGGAGTAAAGCCCTCCTAAAGTGACAATCAAAAAGAGGTATTATATATATCAAGGTACTCCAGGCAGGTGGTAGCTTAATACAGGGAGCTTTCTGTGTAACTTTAATCCTCCATTAAACTACCACCTGCCTTTAAGGATAACAATGTTTATTCATGACATGGTCGCTTTAGAGGGTCTACAGTGAGTGAGTATGGTTCTATATCGATAATTTTAGAGGAAAGTTAAGGAGTTCCAAATGGTGTAGACTCCTAAGGCAACAGTTTAATTTCTAAATTTCTCTGGCTGGATATTTGTGGTAAATATAATACACAATGATTTTATGAATGTAAATTTTTAATTTATCAGATTTCATTTATGTTTGTTTTTAGTGTAAACCATATATACTAATATATTCTTTTATTTTAACCTGTTCAATGCTGAATTTTCAGATCGGAATAGGTCCGCCCTCAGTGTTTAACTTTAGAATCCACTTAATATGAAATGCTTGCACGTGTGAGAAGGTTTTGAATGACAAACAGTGCAGACCCTGATCAGAGGGCTCCACTAGGGTCTGCTCTGTTTGCTGGTGAAATTAGAAAAGATCTGACTCTACAGTTTCTACCAATACCGAAGATTCATGTATACATACGCCATTAGAAAATTGAGCTAATAGGTATGCATGACGTCATTATATCTTACGTGAACATTCAACAGGGAAAGGGTAAATAAATATTTATTAAAGGTTAATAAATATTTATGACATCAGTATTTCTTACAATGAATAGTCATCAGGTAAAGGTTTAACTGTAGTCTTGTAGACTGATTCTATAGTTTGATAACTCTTCATAGATCCCAGAACGAAGGCCAGACCATGTAAGTTGCCAGATCTGTGGATAAGGGGAGTACAATTGTATTAACCCATTGGCGTGCTAAGTGTCCCCTAAAAAGGACAAAGGCAAACAGTGTAGACCCAGATCAGAGGGTTCCTGAATGTCTGATCAGGGTCTGCACTGTTTGCTGAACCCATATGTCAATGGCTTATACCAGCTACTATCTTGTTTGCTGTGCCCCATCAGCATATAAAATAAGATCTGAATGGGTTTTCCTTAAATAATATGAGAATACCGGTATATGGGTTAACCCATTCCCACTTAGGTTTTTGTTTAGACCTAACCTCTTTCATTAAACTACCAAAAAGGAGCATTAACTAGAGAAAAGGAAATTTTCTGATTTGTGTAGTTTTGAAACCATTGTGATAAATACAGCATTTGCTCCTGTGGAGCAATAGCTCTATTTATCACAATGGTTTCATAAAATGACTTTTACAGAAGCTTCAAAAGGCGTCGATATGCGGGAATGGGTTAAGGAAATCTAGGTACAAGATTTTCAAAAATTTCTCCTCTAAACACTTCCTTGTGGGTACTTATTAGAATTACTTCTCCAAGGCAGTTCTAATGAGTACTAACAAGAGAGAACTAGATATAAGATAAATCAGTACTCCTCTTGTCTAGTTCTGAGTCACTCAGCTATGGAAAAGGAGTTTGCATGTGCCTTACTTGTGTTATATAAATACTGTATATTTCCTAAAAAAATTCACCATGGTTTTGTTGTTTACCACTGAACAAGGAAGCCCATGGCTTAAATTTCATTAAAAAACTTCAATTAGTACTGATTTTATTTTGCTACTTTTTCATGAAATGTTTTATTGACTTAGCCCTTTTCATCATAGATTGCTTTTTAGTGCCTTAGCAAACAGACTAGACCAAGATCAGACAGCTCCTACAGGATCCGTCTGATCTGGGTTTGCTCTTTTGGCTTGTGGAATACTATAGATCTGAATTAACAGTTTCTACCATTGGCAAATCATGTGTTTATATATACCATTATAAAATTTATTTCGTATGCATAATTTCATTATTTCAGACATGAATATTCATGAAGTAAAGGGTAGAAGTCATGAAAAGTATTTATTCTAAAATTTAGGACACACAATGAATATGTCAATTCAGCAACTGTAATGAGTGTAATGAAATAGCAAATAGTGAAGATCCTGATTAATCTGCTCCGTCAGCAACTGGCTCCGAGGTTATAAAGCTTTGTGCTTGAGTCTGAGATCATTCTCAAGCATCTGATTGGTCAGATTCTGAGCTTGCTCAGAATCTGACCATTCAGATCCTGGAGAATGATCTCAGACTCAGGCTCAGAAGTTTTATAACCTTGGACCCAGATTGATCTTTTTCTGCACTGTTTGCATAAGTTCATTTGATTAAGGTAATTATGCAATGACTTTTTATGTGCTTGAAAAGTAATAGCTCCAGGTTTATCAAGATCAGTATTTTCTGCTATTTGTAGAAAGGGGCATTTATGTTTTAGGAAATATACGGTACACTCTACTATGTATATACGGATGAAACTGATAATACTTTGTAGCCTAGGTAACATACTGATAATATTTTGCAGCCTAGGTAAAACTGAAACCCTTATCATGCTATTAAAGTATGAAGTATGACCTGATTGGCATTTGCAAATGGCTTTGAACCAGATGGGATGCCAAGTAACTTAGCATCTCATTAGGGTCAAACCTGTTTGATACTTAGTCAGTTGTTTCTCAAAAGCTTGATCCTATTGGAAGTGAGTACATCTTGATCCAGATCCGGGGTCAAGGTTATAAAAACTCTGAGTCTGAGTCTGAAGTCATTCTCAAGCATCTGATAGGTCAGATTTTGAGCTTGCTCAAAATTTGACCAATCAGGTACTTGAGAATGAACTCTGACTCAAGCAAAAAGTTTAAAACCTCAGGGCTTGAGTTTGAGTAGACATCAATAGTTACAGCATGGTGGGGGTTGACGTATTTCTATAACCAATAATACAAGCTATTGGTTTGGGGTTAATAAGTAATCCAGAGGCCCAGCCAGATTAGATGTGTGAAATAAAAGTTTCAAGAATGTTGGCTTTATTTCTCCACAAAACCCTATGTGATGACCACTCTTTAGAATCGTCTTTTTGAGACAATCCTAAAGAGTGGTCACAACTTAGGCTATAGTGGAGAAATTACGATTTTAGTATTTGAATAAGCACCTTTTTATTTATTGCTCCGTAATTACCGGTACATTGTAGAAATATTGCAACTTTATACGAAAATTAAAACTTTATATCAAAATTATAAATATTCATAGACACTCAATATCCCCTCGCCACGGGTATGTTAAGCTAAATAATTTTTTTGGCACCATTTTGATAGCTATAAATTGGACTGACTTAGTAGCAAATAGTGTAGACCCTGATCAAATGGCTCCTGAAGGAGCCATTTGATCTGGGTTTGCATAGTTTGCCTAAGTTTGTCTGTTCAAATATTTAGGGTTTTAAGGGTAGAAGTGTAAAAATGTTAGAATTGTATTGAAAGTCGTTGACGATTATCTAAAATGTACAATGGTTACAGCAAACGTTTTATCTATACAGCGTCAAGTACAGATGCCTGTATAGGAGAGAGCTAAACAGTATATTTTTTAAATGCCGATTTGTTTTTACTGTGTTACTTGCAACAGCAAAATATTTGAAAACTTCATTTTTGCATTTGCTTTTTGCAAATCAGCTCCTTCTTTACAGGTGTTTGCAAACAGCTGATTAATGTTTCCTTGCAGAACTTTGCTAGGGGCAAAACAGCTGTTCTGTGGTAGTTAAACAGCTGAAATAGTTTCTTTGCAGTTGCTATAGCAAAAACAGAATGTTCTCTTTTCTCACTGCTGTCGGCAGTTAAGCAGCTGAAACAGTATCTTTGCAGTAACTGTTGCTATAGCAAAATCCAGCTGTTTACTTTCTTTGCCATTGCTATTGGCAAACAGCTGGGTGCTTTTATTTGCAGTAATGTTAGTGATTAAACAGCTTACTTTGATACTTGCAGTTACTGTTGCAAGCTGTTTACCTTCTGCACTCTGAGTAATTGTTGTCTTCAAACATTGTCATCTGCTTAACCCTTAAACCATAGATATGCTTTTCTATGTCTTTTTGCAATCAGTGTAGATTGAGATCAGGCAGCTGTTACATGAGCTGTCTGATCAGAGTCTGCACTGTTTGCACTGTGGATCTTTTAGACCTGAGTTTATGCTGCCTTTCTTAGAAGTAATTGCCAATATTCGTATACATATTAACCCTTCTCTTGCTGAATTTTATCGCTGTGCAATCACTACAGTGGAGTGCACTGGTTGCACATTCAACTTGTAAATAGTGCAGACCCTGATGAGACAGCTCCTGCAGGAGCTGTCTCATCTGGGTCTTCACTATTTACAGGTAGGTATATTGACGTGAATAGCAAGCGAAGGGTTAAAATAAGATTTGAGATCATTTGAGAATGAATGGCCAAGAGGGTGGAGTAAAGGGTTAAATTCTTGCATATATTTTTCTTCCATTTCTTTTAAAAGAAAACTATCAGAGTAACAGTTTGAATCGTGATGCGATGCCAAGTTACTCAGCCTCTCTTCTAGATTTAACCCTTTCCTCCATAAATACGCTTTTCTACACCTCTGTAAAAATCACCTGTTGAAACCATTGTGATGAATAGAGCATTTGCTCCTATAGGAGCAAATGCTCTATTTATCACAATGGTTTCAAACTACAAAATTCTAAAAAAAATCCTTTTCTCTAGTTAATGCTCCTTTTGGATAGATTTATTTAAAGTGGTTGGCTCTAAAAATAGCCTATGAGGTAATGGGTTAAACTGTTGGTAAAGTACAAAGTCACCAGTAGAGTGCTAAAGGTTAATAGCCAAACACAGATGGACTTTCCTTTCAGTGACTTGAGACATAACGACTGAATTCTTTTAGTGTAGTTACTTATACCTAACAGCTATATTCTGTCTATGCAGCTGCTAACCACACAACTTGTGAAATCTTTCTACAGAGCTGCAAATCATTTTAACCCTTTGAGGTGGCTGTTTTTAGTACATTTGTTTAATATATTACCTCCTAGCTGCAAAATGTTTAAACTGTTCCAAAGCAGTTGTAAATTCCAAAATGTTTGAGAACTATTTCAAAGTAACTGCTGAAAGCAAAATAATTATTTTCAAAGAAGAAATTTAATTTGAAATTTTTTCAAAGTGGTTGCCAAAACCGAAGTATTTAAACTCTTTCAAAGCAGCTTCTAAACTTTAAATAATTGAATTCTCTCAAAGCTCTTAACCATAAAATTGAAAGCAGATGCAAGTTGCACAAAATATATGGACTATGTCAATGCAGCTGCTAACCATAAACTATTTGAACGGTTTCATAGCAGTTGCTAACCATAACATTGAACTCTTTCAAAGCAGCTGCAAACCATAATATTGAACTCAGAAGCTGTCATAAATTACATGCAGCAACTAACCATAGAATCTTAAACTAATTGAAAGCAGTTGCTAATCATAATATTGAAGTCCTTCAAAGCAGATGCTAACCATTTAATATTGAACTCTGTTACAGCAGCTGCTCACCATATAATGTTGTACTTTTTCAAAGCAGCTGCTATCCATAGAATATTGAACTTTTTCAAAGCAGCTCATAAAATATTGACCTATTTCAGCTAACTTTTAGATATTGAACACTTTCAAAAGCAGCTGCTATCTATAAGATATTGAACTTTTTCAAAAGTAGCTGCTAATATTTGATTAGCTGAACTATTCCAAAGCAGCTGCTACCCATGAAATATTTTATCTCTTTCAAACTGACCTTTAACCATGACATTAAAGCTGAATGTTTGTCATGCCATATGAAGGAGGGAATTTAGGCCTTGGCGTATTTTGTAGAATCGTGTACATGTATATTATTATACAGTAGAAACTGTCTTAAGTGCCCATCCAAAAGAAACAGGTGATAGCTTAATGTACGTCAAAAGTAATGCAGAAAGCTCCTATTACATGTTCTTTTGCCCTGAAATAAGCAACCACCTGGTTTGTAAAACACCTAAGTTCAATAAACAAATGGCTGCTTAACCCAGTCCCTCATATTGACGCCTTTTGATGCCTCTGTAAAAGTTACTTTTTGAAACCATTGTGATAAATTGAGTATTATCTCCATAGGAGCAAAATGCTCTGTTAATCAGAATGGTTTCAATACTTCATATTTCTAAACTTTCCTTATATCTCTAGTAAATGCTCCATTTTGGTAGATTTATTCAAAGAGGCTGGATCTAAAAATAGCCTATGGGTTAATTAAGACAGG
The DNA here is from genome assembly GCA_963576725.1 of Azorinus chamasolen. Taxonomy (NCBI): domain Eukaryota; kingdom Metazoa; phylum Mollusca; class Bivalvia; order Cardiida; family Solecurtidae; genus Azorinus; species Azorinus chamasolen. The sequence goes on from OY755252.1 coordinate 15,151,237, forward strand.
TTCTACAGTATATATATACTATTCCATACACAATAGTGTCAGACTATATCAGTTTGATTCTATATTAGTGTCTGTCTTGATTCGAAATGGACTTGCTCTTGATGCCATAAGAAAAATCAGCTGCTCAATTTTCATACAATCAATCTCTCTTACATGAGTATTCATCATTTAACCCTTTCCTCCATAGGCTATTTTTAGATCCAACCACTTTGAATAAATCTACCGAAAAGGAGCATTAGCTAGAGAAAAAGGAAACTTTAAGAATTTCATAGTTTGAAACCATTGTGATAAATAGAGCATTTGCTCCTATAGGAGCAAATGCTCTGTTTATCACAATGGTTTCAAGAAGTGGTTATTTAATGTAATAATTACAGAGGTGTAGAAAGGCATATTTATGGAGAAAAGGGTTAAAGGGTAAAATGTTGATATAACTATTATACATATTGACAGAGTATGGATCTTTATATGCACAGAGGTCCAGATGAGATGTGTAGATTTAAACATTTTCAGTAACAGCTCCTGTATTTCTCCACCAAAGCCTATACTGTGACCACTCTTTAGAATGGTCTCTTTGAGACCATTCTAAAGAGTGGTCACAGTGTAGGCTTTGGTGGAGAAATGACGATTTCAGTATGTAGGTATGCCCCATTATCTGTAGCTCTGAATGCACATGTTGGTTTTTTTCAGGTAAGAATTCACATCCTGCTGTGTTGTTTGTGTTTGACTTTAGTTTAAGTTTTAATCATTGTACACTTTCTGTTTTGCAGGAGACTTTGCTGGTATATATATATCAAACGCTTGTGGAAATCTTTATTGATTTCTTTATCCGTCAGCCAGCCCGCTTGATTTTGTGATTTTCAGCCATTTACTTAACTGTTGTATTGAGAGTCCAACTCATGATTGTCCCTCAAATTAAGTTTAACCCTTTACTCCATAAATGCATCTTTTAACACTTTTGCAAACAAAGTAGACCAAGATCAGATGGCTCCAGTAGGAGTGGTCTGATCTGGGTCTGCTCTGTTTGCTTATGGAATTATATAGATCTGATTCTACAGTACTGCCATGACTAAATTTCATGCTATCACATGTCATTATAAATCTTCATGTAATTAATATCATGGAGTAAAGGCTTAACAAAGGTTATTACCAGTTCATCCAATGAATGTAGTTACAATAGAATTGCACTTTGCCATACATAACCTTAACTATTTGCGGGCTAAGTCTTTTGTCTGGTGCAATTATAAAAGTTAAATTTTATCATTGCCACTTCTGAAGTACAACCAGTATCAAACAGTTTGGATTCTGATGAGGATCATTAACCTGATGTCTCGTCTGGATTCAAAATATTTGCATAAGCTTATCACAAATTTGCTTCTAGCGCGCAAATAGTTAAAAGCTACAGGAGAAATTTAATTTCTACCACACTTTAACCAATAACAAAAGCAACACCTTAAGAAAATATACATTTTGGGCTAACATTGCAAATTGTGTAGATCCTGGACAGTCAGGGAACTGGAAGTATGGCTTCTGATCAACTCTCTAAGTTGACCAGTTTTAATCAGATCCTCACCAAACTTCCTGAAATTGTGTGTGTATTTTGTTTAACCCTTTCCTCCATAATACCAATTCTTGAAACCATTGTGATAAATAAAGCATTTGCTCCTATAGGAGCAAATGCTCTATTTATCACAATGGTTTCAAACTACAAAATTATAATTTTTTACTTTTCTCTAGTAAAATGCTTCTTTTGGTAAGATTCATTCAAAGAGGTTGAGTCTAAAAATAGTCTATGGAGGAAAGAGTTAAATAGCTGAAAAAATCTTAAAAATTTATCTCAGACCACATACTTTGTGTCTGTTAAGCTTTCTTGTTTTCTAAGTTGCAGTCAGAAATATAGATAAGAGGTAGTACAGTAAAAACCTACTAATACAACCACCTAAAAGAGATATATAATTCTGGGTGCTAGATATAGGTGGTAGCTTAATGCAGGACAAAAGTAATGCAGAAAGCTCCTAGAGGAGCTTTCTGTATTACTTTTGCCCTGCATTAGACAACCACCAGCTTATATAAAGACATCAGTGTTTATTCATTAAGTGGTCACATTAGAGGGGTTCTACTGTATTTTGAAAATCCAGGAATATTTTTTTTATTTCTATATTTTGTTTAACCGACCCTATGTTGCTCATGCTTATTAGAGACGCCTCTATGGGGCAGTTTCTAATGAGTACCAACAAGATAGGGTTTGGCTGAGAAATAAAAGACTTGGATGAATTAGTAAAAATTTACACCCATCAACAGCTCTGAGATTGTGTAGAATCTGATCATAATTGCCTCTCCTTGGATGTCCTGATTGGTCTACATATTATTTGCAAATCAATAGGTGTTGCAGTTCTTGTAAAAATTTATTGACCTACATTAAACATTTACATACATACATACATACATATTTGCCCTTCTTCCTGCTAATTGTGCCCTAGTGACACTGATTTGCAAACAGCTTGGATCCAGATGAGACACAGAGTAACTCAGTGCCTCATCAGGGTCCTTGCTTATAAAGCTTTTAGTTGAGTCTGAGTTTCGTTCTCAAGCTTTTGATTGGTCAGATTTGAGTTCTCAAGCTTTTGATTGGTCAGATTTGAGCCTTTGGCTCAAATCTGACCAATCAAAAACTTGAGAACGAACTCAGACTCAACTAAATGTTTTATAAGCATGGACCCTGAAGTCCAAACTGCTTGATATTTGTTCAATTGTTTCTCAAAATTTGGTTGAAACGGAAGTAGTCAAAATTGCACAAGATTCAAATTTAAACGGACATTATATTTTAAAAGCATGATAAGGGCCAAACATGTTAGAAAATTGTTTCGCAACTTCATCCAAAATGTTTTGCTTCATAAATTATTGCCCAAGTTTTCATTTCTTACCACCTACATTCCAGTTGCAATTTTTATGCAAGGCACACTTTTTCTTATTCTATACTTGTTCCCTTGTTATGGTAAATATGCATGCAGATTATATATCAAATTAATTACAAATTAGAAATCTTTATATGCCCTTACGTATGATTTTGACCAGGCCTGTGACCCTTTACACCATGAATATTCATGTAACTAATAATGGCATCATGAATTTTAAGTAATTAACCCATTCCCTCATATTGACACCTTTGGTGCAGCCTCTGTAACAGTCACTTTTTGAAACCATTGTGATAAAGAGAGCATTTGCTCCACAGGAGCAAATGCTCTATTTATCACAATGGTTTCAAATCTACACAGTTCTAGAATCTTCATTTTCTCTAATGAATGCTCCTTTTCATTAGATTCATTTAAAGAGATTGGGTCTAAAAATAAACTATGAGGTAATGGGCTAACTGAAAGTTTTATAATTGCACTATGAATAATGGATTTTTTTTCTGAATTGCATAATGTAACTGAAGCTTTACCTGATAGACATGCTTTTGGTGCCTTTGCAAACAGATGCAACCCAGATCAGGAACTGTCTGATCAGGGGGTACTCTGTTTGATTTTGGAATAAAAATAGATTTGATTCTACAGTTTCTGCCACTAATGGTCAAAAGTTTAAATGTTATATGCCATTATATAAAATCAGCTCTTTTTATGCCCCCAATGGGAGGCATATATAGTAATCGCACTGTCCGTCCAGTCTGTTTGTCTGTCCCACATTGTGTCTGCTCCATAGACACACCTTTTAACACCTTTGACAGCAGAGTAGATCCAGATCAGATGACTCCTGTAGGGGCAGTCTGTTCAGAATCTGCTCAGTTTGCATATAGAATGATATAGATCTATGTTTATGGTTTCTGCCTTGGCCAAAATTTCTGTATTTATATGTAATTCAGCTGAATAATATTCATGATGTTATTCTTTCTTACATGAATACCGGTATTCATGGACTAAAGGGTTAAAGAGTTGCCTGGATTAAAATGAAGACCATTTTTTTCTCTCACGCAAGCGTTACATGTCTCTTTGAAATTAGAAATATTGCAGATGATTTTTGTCCATTTGCTATCAATGCTTTTTGTTTTGTCTTGGCTAAACTAAAGCTGAGTTCTTGACCGTAATATGGTGAAAATGGTTTATTGGTTCGGTGTGGCCATTTAATTACTAAGCAATCAATTTATATTTGAAACAATACGCTTTCTTTTGTGGAAGCACATCATTCTGTGTTGCTTTGTTATCAAATTTTGCACTTTCGCTTTTGGTTAATGCTTTATGCTAATGTCATCAGGGGTGGCCTGTAAAATAATGCAGTGCAATCTGATACTAATTATTTTTATAAAAGAGAAAAAGCTTTTTTAATTCATTACTTTGTGATGAAAATGCATAATTTAAATCTATACGTCATATAAACACCTTTTCACACCTTTGCAAACAGAGTAGACTCGGATCAGAAGGATCCTATAGTATAGGAACACAGTAGTTATATGCCTGTGACACATTTATATATTATGCAGAGAACAAAATCGGGGTATTTCTATAGCCTTCATGTCGTCCTAAAAAAACTCTTGCAATAACTTATGACATACATTGGAGCAGTCTTATTTACTTCATACACCATCAAAAAGGCAGCCATGCATGTTACAGACAGTTGTGTCCCATTGTAATAGTCTTATTTTTAACCCTTTCCTTCATATAAACACCTTTTCATGTCTTTTCAAACAGAGAAGACCCAGATCAGACTACTCCCATTCGATCAGGGTCTGCCATGTTTGCTTATGAAATGAAACAAACATAGATTTGACTACAGTTCTTACCATTGAAAAACCTTTTTTTGTACACATGCTTTTAAATAAAAACTCAACTATCAAATATTCATAATCGAATTATATTTTACATGAATTTACAACAGGGAAAGGGTTAACTCTTTGCAAGCTAGTGGCACATTTGTGATTATTTATGCAAACATTTTGGATCCAGGTTAGATGCAGAATAGTTCTACTTCTCATTAAGATCCAAACTGTCCCTCACTCAAAGGCATCACAAAAAAAGGTAGAAAAAAAATATAAAAAAGAAATTGCAGACCAAAATAAAAATTGGATGTGTTCAAACTAACTTTGACCATGTCCAAGATGAAGCATTGGTGAAACTCTTAATGGAGTGTCAGGCAGCTTAGATCATGATGAGACGCCTAGTAACTCGACATGTCATCTGAATACAAGCTGTTTGCAAATGCAAGTCAGTTCATGGATAGCAGAATAAAAGTTAAAACATCATACATTGAGCCTTGTCTGTATTTGTGCTGTCTGTCTTGTTTTGTCCTCTCGTTGCTGGCGCTACAAATACGTTGTGTCGATAAGTCTGTATTTGTCTTGTGAAAAACATGTTTTCTATTCTGTTCAGAAATGGGAATTTTACTCTCGAAAATATATGATTATCTTTTCTAGATCGTCTGTTCAGTTTATGGACACTTACATAGGAATTACTGACATTTCTCTGTATCTAGAACAGATGTACTGGTACTTATAATAGTATTAACCCTTTCCCTCATATTTTTCATGCCTTTATAAACAGAGTAGACCCCGATCAGATAGCTCCTGAAGGAGCCATCTGATCAGGGTCTGCTCTGTTTACTTATTAATTTATAATAGGTCTGACTGTACAGTTTCTACTGATACCAAACTTTTATATGAACATATGATATGGCAATACATTGTATAAGAATTCAGCTAATCAGTATTCATGATGTCATTATTTCTTACATGAATATTCAACAAGGAAAGGGTTAAGTGAGGTTGAGATTATGGAATTAAGTACATGTACCTGTCAATCATTGACTAATCATACTGGAATATTTTATGAATTACAATACTTTTTTAACTATGGAAATGCTTGTAGTTGTAATAAAATACTGATTGCTCTTTAACCTTTTCCCTAATAAATACACCTTTAGATACTTATGCCATCAGAATAGACTGAGGTCAGATGGCTCCTGTTGGAGCTGGCTGAATGTGATCCCCTATTTGCATAATATATATTACATATTACAATAGAACCTGTCCTAAGCTACCATTCATTAATTTAATGTAGGAGTCTTAAAAAGCATAATTATAGGAGCTTTCTGCATTACTTTTAACCTGCATTAAGCTACCACCTGCCTGACAGGCCCAGAATTAGACCATTTTGATGGCTGCTTAAGACTGGTTCTACTGTGTAAAGATCTGATTCAGTTTCTGATATGGCCAAAAAAAACACCATCCTGTGTTCATACAGTTAAATTTCGATTTTTTGAACACTAAAATACATATTATTATTGATCTTTAAGACAGGTGGCAGCTTAATGCATGGTGAAAGTCATGCAGAAAGCTCCTAGAGGAGCTTTCTACATGACTTTCACCATGCATTAAGCAGCCACCTGCCTAAAAGTGTCTAAATTCTTCTATACAGAAAATTCGAATAATCGAGATTTTACTGTATATATATATATTCGGCTAATAAATATTAATGAAATATTCCTGTCTGAGGCAATCCTAATAAGTAACAGCAAGATTAGGTTTGGCTGAGAAATAAGAGATTTTGATAGATTAGCTAGTACACAGGGTTTGGATGGGAAACAAGATATATTTTGATAAATTAGGTATGCAACTTATATGTACAGCTCTGCTTGCTATTTTTTTTCTCTTCACAAGAAAGAGTAGAAATGAGTCGTCTGTTTTGTTCTTTATTTCCAGACAGCCAAGAAGCTCGGTATCATGAATATTGGTGCGCCAGCTTGTGGCATGAATGCTGTGGTTCGCTCCTTCGTAAGATGTTCGCTTGCCCACGGACACCAGGTGCTTGGTATACACGATAGCTTCGATGGACTCCTGTTTGGCAGGGTAGGTAGCTTGTTTGCAATATTGTTATACACATACAATGTAGTTGATAAATGGTTTGATGATGGTAGGCCAACAGGTTTTTATCTTTAGTTTCTCAGACATTTTTCCAGAGTAATAGAGAAAAGCAATGAAAAAAAATTAAACAGCAAATATATACCTTTCACAGAAACAGATGAAACACATTGCACTATACAGTAGAACTTATATAATCATAAGTAACTATCCTGTCGGAGCTTGTCTGCATTACTTTTGTCCTGCATTAAGCAAGCACCTGCGTTTTAAGACTCAAACATGCAATAATGGTCACTTGATATAGGTAGATACTGTAGTTGTTATTGTCTTATTCTATGTTGATAGTTAAACTCTCATCCAAAGCAATTTTTTCTGCTCAGAGCTCCAGATTAGATGCGTAGATTAAAACTTTTTAAAATAGAACTTCTTTTTTTCTCCACGAAACCTATGTTGTTACCACTTTTTAGAATCGTCTCGAAGAGAGGATTCTAAAGAGTGGTCACAACATAGGGTTTCGTGGAGAAAAGACCATTTTATCCAGTCACCAGGCTTCTCTAGTGACATAATAAAGGGGGTGCAGATAAACTTAGGTTTATAAGGTTACTTCCGGTAGTAGAAGGTTTATTAGGTTAGTAGATGGGCGTAATGATTCTATAACCATGGAACTATTTTAATTTTCTGTAAATATGCATAACAATCATGTTGACGGAATAGATCTAACAGAAAATTCACCAAAATAATTATTATTCAGACCAGAAAAAATAAAATGACTATAGCTGGATTCGAACCCGCGCCTGATCGTACAAAAGTCAATTCTAATCACTCTAGAGACGTCGTGCTTACCGATTACGCCACTGAGGCCACATACAAAGTGACATTGATTTATCAGTTTTATTAATTTAATCCACCGCTGGCGAAACACTTTTTTGAGAAAATCAAGCCAGGAAGCAAAGATTGACAGATAGATAATAAATGTTTTATTTTCAATATCATGATAATTTGATTGATACACTCTTACAAGGGCGGTGATTGTCATAGACCTAAATATAGCCTGTTCAATTCCATCTATTCATGAATGACGTTAGCCCTATTTAAAAATAGAAACCGAGATGACGGAACCGTCGAATTTGACCAGGGAGAAATAATCATGTCTGTTTGAATTAATATATCGACTCTCGATTCTAATGATCTTATTTTTCAAGTTCAACCATGTTTTCTTCTCTTGTAATGTTAGTATCGAAACTATTTTCCTCTGCGGTAGCTCATTATTTACGTCTTTAGAAATGGAAATGAAAAGGGACCTGTCCGTTGATCGAAAAACCGCATTTTCAATGCGAATTATTTCAAGATTGTTATATTTTATGAGTCTATGAAAAAAGATAAAACTAAATTGACTGGATAAATCGAATAATAGGTTAGTGCCGTAGATGGGACGCCTTTATCGGACTCGGAGAGAAAACAGCTGAGGCTCGGCAAGCCTCGCCTCAACGTTTTCTCCCCTCGTCGGATAAAGGCGTCCCATCTACGGCACTAACCTATTATTCTCTATTTAGTACGCACCTTTATCTGTAGCTCTGCTGTTACATTCAAGCTATCGAGAAACTACTGATTGATTGACAAACGGTTTGGATCCGGATGAAACACAGTATCTTGGTGTCTCTTCTGGATCCAAACTGTTTGCAAGTGCCAGTCAAAATGGGCAGCATAAGCTGTGGTAGAAACTGTAGAATCAGATCTATAATTATTTAGGCAAACAGAGCAGACTATTGATCAGACAGCAACTACAGGAGGCATCTGATCTGGGTCTGCTCTCTCGTCTCTGTCAGATAAAGTATTAAGTGTATGCTAATCTTTAGATAGTCTGTTCGTTGAAGCTACTGTAACAACTCCGGTACCGCATTGTTGTAGTCGCTGTGAAGGTAAACCATAAAACTTACTTGTCCTGCATTACAGACAAAGCAGGGAAAAGGCATGCAGGACATGTCAACAAGTGGAATTTTCAGCTGGATACAAGTATACTGGTATCTGCAAACAGTGTAATCACAGGCCAAAAGGCTCCGGAGAGGAGCGCTCTGATCAGTGTCTGCACTTTTTGTCATTTGAGCCTTTCATACTACATCAACTCTTTTGCTAAACACTGATGGTGCAGTCCGCTTTCAATATTCAGCATTCAAATGCTTCACTACAGTATTCAGGATAGGAGGGAGGGTTTGAGTAACTAAGAATAAAATCCTTGGTAGACATGGTTTTATCATTTTTTTTTCACTGAAAATGCTGATATTCATTGCATTATGGCATATGTTTGATTTTGATGTTTTGGCCCTTTACCTGACCAACCTTCTTTTTACCCATTTGCAAACAGAGTAGACCTGGATCAGATGTACTGCTCCGGTAGGAGCTGTCTGATCAAGGTCTGCTCTGTTTGCTAATATGTTGCAGATCTGATTCTCTGCTGCTTGGCATGGAAATAAATTTCTTTTTTTTTTATAATAATTTTTTTAATATTTTTTTTTTTTGGCAATAAATTTTCACATTTGATTTTATATAATGCCCAACAAACCACAGGGGTCTGGACCGCTTCGTTGGGGTCTATATGTACTATATAATAACAAGGGTTCCAACTAGCAGAACGGATATCCGTGTACCACGAGTACAAATATGACTGTAACTCTTACAATTTAAATGATAATTTCGTAATTCTTTCGGCTATTTAAAAGCCAATATATTTTTATATAATATATTTTTCTATCAAATAAATATAATATTATAACGGTAACTTATGTTGGTATCAATCCAACAATGATTTTCTAAAAAATTCACGTGTTATTAGGGTCATTGACAAACGTTCGTTCACTCCGGTTTCACTATATCACAGCAATAACCTGGCAATTTGCAGTTCAAAAAATGGCGTGAGTCAATAAAACAAATCAATTCTAACACCCACCTCCAATTATTTAGTCCCCAGCATCAAAAGAATGATGTAAAACTAGCGAGTTTTGTCAGTTTGCTTCAAATCGTCGAGGAAGGAGCCATTGTACGTGACGTCACGGATTCTCCAACTTTTCCTTCGCTCATCCAATGAAATGGCTCCATTCAAATTTGTTGCAAAATGGCAGCATCCGAAAAAGAAACATAACGACAGACGGAAAGGCCGCTTTGCTAGTTGCTTTTTTATTAAGAGGACAAAACAAATGGAGATTGGTGATATAATTGGGTTGTTTTATTGAACCACGCCATCTTTTGAACTGAAAATCGCCAGGTTATGGCTGTGATATAGTGAAACCGGGGTGAAGGAACGTTTGTCAATGACCCAGAAAACACGTGAAATTTTGAGAAAATCGTTGTTGGATTGATAATTGCGCGTAAGTTACCGTGAGAAGATTATATTTATTTGATAGTAAAATATATTGGCTTTCAATAGCCGAAAGAATTACAAAATTATCATTGAAATTGCAAGAGTTACATTCATATTTGTACAAGTGGTACACGGATGTCCGTTCTGCTAGTTGGAACCTTTGTTATTATATAGTACATTTAAACCCCCATGAAGCGGTCCAGACCCCTGTGCAACAAACAGAGAGGGGGTGTTATTTTTGACATTTTAGACACCATAGATTCAGATCTTAATTATTCCATAAACAAACACAGTTGATCCAGATCAGATGGCTCCAACTCTGTTTGCAAAGGTATCAAAAGGCATTCATATTAGGTAAAATGTTAAACAACCACTTGCTTTTAAATATACAGTAAAATCCCTCTAATACGACCACCTAAAAGAGGTATAATTCTGGGTTGTAGAGGCAGGTGGTAGCTTAATGCAGGACAAAAGCAATGCAGAATGTTCCTAGAGGAGGTTTCTGCATGACTTTTGTCCTGCATTAAGCATTCACCTGCTTATAAAGACAGATATGATTATTCAATAAGTGGTTCTGCTGTACCAATGTTTGTTTTTGAAATGGTCAGTTTATAGAGGTCTAACTGTAGATTGTTCACCTGTGTTACTACTACAGAGCTCCAGGTTAGAGCCATATTTTGGAATTTTTATGCGCCCCAAGATCAGATCTGGGGAGTATATTGTTTTTGCCCTGTCTGTTTATTTGTCAGCAACTTTAACATTGGTCATAACTTTTCGGCCATTACAGATAGAGACTTGATATTTGGCATGCATATGTATCTAGTAAAACCGCACATTTTGAGGGATGATATGTCAAGGTCAAGGTCATGCTTCAAGGTCAGATGTCAAATATATAGGTCAAATAACTGACTTTAGCATTGGCCATAACTTTTGAACCAGTAGAGATAGAGACTTGATATTTGGCATGCACTTGATCTCATGAAGCTGCACAAGTTGAGCGGTAACATGTCAAGGTCATCGTCTTTCAAGGTCAAAGGCCTGATATATATGTCAAATGACTTACTTTTGAACCAATAGAGATAGAAACTTGATGTTTGGCATGCATTTGTATCCCATGAAGCCTCACATTTTGAGTGATGACATGTCAATGTCAAGGTCATCCTTCAAGGTCAAAGGACAAATGTATAGCTCAAAGTTTGCATTCGCTATACTATTTGATTTAGTACAGAGACTTAATTTGGCATGCATGTGTGTCTCATGGAGCCGCATGTATTGTGTGGTGACATGACATGTCAAGGCCATGGTCATCCTTCAAGGTCAAAGCTTTTATATATATAGGTCAAATCACCAACTTCACATAGAGACTTCATGTTTGGCCAGCTAGCCTATTAGGGTTGTGTTGGGGGCATAGTGTAGGGTTTCACAAACACATCTTGTTTTTCCTTATATCTACATAAAACTCTGCAAAACTTTACCTTGTGACATCTTTTGAGACAATTCTGACAAGATGTCATGTCATAAAAGTTTGAATAAGAAAATTAATATATAAGAAATAAAAAACTATGCTGGAGGTCTGTTAAGAAATTTTGCAACTGTTTAAGAATGAACAGTAGAATTAGAATTGTTCAAAGCTTCATTTCATTACTTATCATGTTAACCCTTTACCACATGACTATCTATGTAAGAAAGTTAATAATGACTGAAAATTAATTACGTGATATTTTATGATGGAATTTCTTACCTTTGCACAGACTATAAGATCAGATGTCAGAGCAAACCCGGATCAGGCTACTCATATAGGAGCCATCTGATCTGAGTCTTCTTTGTTTGCAAAGGTATTAAAATGTGTCTATAAGGTAAAGGGTTAAATGTTTAAAGTACAGAGGTTTCTCGTTGATCTGGTTTTTGTTGGTTGCCATTGATTTACAACATCATTGTTTTTAATAGGCAACAAATTTTCAGAAAACAAAATATACAGAAGCATACCGTAGAATCTGATAAGAAGCTTAACCCTTATTGTGCGGGACACGAGTCACTAATGTCCTTTGCAAACAGTGTAAACCCAGATGAGTAGGCTCCTAGAGGAGCCCTCTCATCAGGGTCTGCACTGTTTGTCATGTTACACTTTTCTTTAGAAGAATCCTTAAATATTCACCATAGCTTGACCTCTTTGAATATCAGAATAGTCCATTTGAAAATTCAGTGTTGTAAGAGTTAATGAAACATTTTATTGTTTTCAGAACAACTGGTTTATTCCTGCACCAAAACCTATGCTGTGACCACTCTTTAGAATCATCTCTTTGAGAATTGTCACAACATAGGGCTTTGTGGAAAATGACAATTTTAGGAATTAGAAATATCTGTGTTTTATAGTGGGCTAAATGTATAAATATGAAGTATTTTTCTTGAAAATAAGTAACTGAAAGTAGAGTTTACAGATTTTTGAAACCTGGATTGTCGAGACATCACTGCACTGGCACTTTGAATGATCTCTTAGCCCTTTACCTGATGATATATATGTCAAGAAATAATAACTATGAATATTAAAACAGCTGATATTCCATAAAGGCATTATGATCAAGGGAGTATTTGACCATAATTATCACAATCTGTAGAATCACATAATCTATATTATTTCATAAGCAAACAGAGTAGAACTAGATCAGACAGCTCCTGCAGGAGCTGTCTGATCTGGGTCTACTATGTTTGGAATATTTAAAAACGTATCTCTCTCAGGTACAGGGTTAATGGTTTGAGTGTAATTCATTGATTATCTATAACCCTTATTATGCTATTGAAATATTGTCAGTTAATAGCTTATTCGTACTGCCTTTTAGATATACAGTAAAACCTCTCTATAACAGCGACTAAATTACATCAAGTATGTTGTGTGAAAGGCAGGTGGATGCTTAAAGCAAGGTGAAAGAAAAACAGAACGCTCCTATTGGAGCATTCTGTTTTACTTTCACCTTGCTTTAAGCAGTCACCTGCCCTAAATAACAACTAATTGTTCTATCCATGAGGCCAACAACTTGGATCCATATAAGGCGTGATTTACTTGATGTCTGATCTGGATCCAAACAGTGTGAGTCAGGCTGCAAATACCATGATAAGGGTTAATTATGAAGAGCTACAGATAAAGGTGCATACTCAAATATTAAAATTGTCATTTCTCCACCAAACCCTATGTTGTGACCACTCTTTAGAATCGTCTCTTCCCTATGTTGTGACCACTCTGGAGAATTGTCTCTTCGAGACGATTCTAAAGAGTGGTCACAACATAGGGTTTGGTGGAGAAATAAAGAAGTTATTCTTGAAAATGTTTTAATTTACGCCTCTTATCTGGACCTCTGATTATGTGTGTGCATCTTTGCATAATTGATTGTTTCTGTTGTTCTTCTGTATGATATTTTGACTGTAGATAGTTTGTTAAATCTGTTTGCCTTTGATATGCTGATATAGCCGGCTGATGCGTCTAAAAAAAGTAAAGACATCCTCGACTTGGTGAAAGAGGTGACGTGACATGACATGACCTGCGTGATGTCATAACTGTGTTCATTATATTAGCTACATGTATGTCTTGTTGTGGTTTAACCTGCAGCACCCTATGAACAGACATTTCACCATTCTGGCCAGCAGCTTCAAAGCCTTGCAAATTTTTAATTAGATCTTTGTCAGCAAATATTGATCTATTATAAATTCTTAACACTTGACACCATGAATAGTTCTGTAATAAATAGAGCTGTCCAATCAGGGTCTGCTCTGTTTGCTTATGGTATTATATGGATCTGACTTTACAGATTCTGTCATAGACAAAAAATTCTATGTTCATATGCCATTATAGAAATTCATGTGATTAAAAGTAACGGTGTCTTTGTTTCTTACATGAATATTTGTGGTGTAAAGTGTTGCAATGGCCTCATAACTTATCAGTTGCATGGGGTGCTGAATTTTAACAATTACGGCTGAAAAATAGCGAATGTTGAATGTTGCTAATTAGTGGAAGGAATTGGCAAAAGTCGGAAACAAAGGGGCGTTAACCACCTAGGATATAAGACTTTTTTCAAACAGTGTAGACCCAGATGAAAGTACCCCTTAGGAAGCCATTTGATTAAGGTCTACTCTGTCATTAAAAACTTCAACTTCCAAAACAGCTGGACCAGTTTGACCAGATGGGTGATCACTTTTCAGATTCCTTCAAATAATGGTCATGCATGAAGGAGTCTGGTTGCCCTGACAATTGTTATGGTAAATTTAAAACTATTTTTGTCAGAAAGTACTGGCCAGATTTCAAAACAATTTTACACAAACTGTTCATTGGGTAAAAAAAAAAATAAAGTACCTAGTTATAGTCTACTTTCAGTCAGAATGACCACTCAGCCGACTGTACATTTACTCCCCAGGTCATTGAGTCATTTGCCTACAATATTGAGCACTGCTAACATATGGCACAATCATGCAGCTGCAGTACCGGCTAGTGACCCTCACAGGTACCTATTTTAACCACTGGGTGGAGAGGAGGTGCAGGTGGAGACACTGAAAAGCGTCTCTGAAATTTCCGAGAGGGACCAAGATTTGAACCCCGGACCTCCGGATTGGTAGTCAAATGCATTACCACTAGACCACTGCACACTACATCCTCATCCAAATTCCCTAAAATAATTTTCATATTCTAAAACCCCCTCTTGTCAAAATATGATTTGGAATAGAAAAAGCTTGTTTATCATTTTTGTGTTCCCATTCAAATAGCTATTTTTCAGCCTTGGTAACTCTGTACTGGGTTTTGCTAATTCAAAGTTGACATAGTTTGACCTTTTAACCTTTAAGCTTTTAACCTTTATCATGCATTTAACACTGTTGTTTGTTCAATCTGTTGCATTATCAAATAATAAATATGACGATAAATGATTTATCGTTTTTTTTGGCAGTAATGACTCCATACTATATTTACTCTATATATTCTGACACTCAATCAGCTTTGTAAGCTGAATAAGTCTTTTCTGCACTGTTTTGATAAATGTATATGAAATCAAATTGAATTGCGAATTGCAAATAGCATAGAACCTGATCAAACTGCTCCTTCAGGAGCAGTTTGATCTGAGTCTACCCTATTTGCCCAAATTTGTTGGTCCGAATATCTAGGGTAATTAGTGTTCATGCAATGTTTATCAGTATGGATAAATTATGCTTTATTTACACGTTTCTCGCAAATTTTTTTACAACAGCCAGATGGATATAAACCTGTAGGTGTCTTTTACAACTTGCAACAGTTTAACTCTCTGCATGCAGAATCTCAGGGGTCGATCTTCCTGCACCTGTAATTAACCGTACCAGAGGTCTGGATAAGATGCGTAAATTTCAACATTTTCAAGAATATCTCCTTTGTTTCTCCACCAAACCCTATACTGTGACCACAGTTTAGTAGTCACAGCGTGGTCACAGTATAGGGTTTGGTTGAGAAATGACGATTTTAGTAGTTGGGTACGCACCGTTATCTGTAGCTCTGCTGTACGTAGCGATATGACTCAAAAAATGATATAGTGGCGTAAAATCAAATACAAACAAACCTACAAGACATGATTTTGATTTGGATCCATATCAGACTCCGAGTAACAGGTCTTCTTGTGAGGATCCAAGCTCTTTGAAACCCCGGTTGTTTTTCGAAGAAAAAATTATTTTGAGAATTGTAGCAGATGACATTTTTTGCAGACAACAATTGCCTCCTAGCATGCAAAGGGTTAAAAGTTAATGTTTTGATAGTTTTAAATCCTAAACAGTGTGTGTTCTGTGTTGTTTTACTTTATACTGTAGCTACCCCAAGTATTCAGAAAATCTTAGACCCATTTGTTTAGGGTATGTACACTATTTGCTACTATATCAGTCTTAACTCTTCGCTTGCTGAATTTTAAAATACATTTCTCCTTCTTTACCCATTCCCTGTTGTATAATTACATATATCTTCACTGTGTACAAGTATTTCGCTGTGCAATCACTGCTGTGGAGTGCACTGGTTGTACAATAAACTTGTAAATAGTGCAGACCCTGGGTCTTCACTATTTACAGGTAGGTATATTGACGTGAATAGCAAGCGAAGGGTTAATTCGACCCATTCCCTAATACATCAATTTTTAGACCCATCCTCTTTGAATAAATCTACTCAAAAGGAGCATTTAATACAAGATACAAGAAGCTTTATTTAGAGTTGGTTATGTAGAACATAATAACATTACCTTTATAGCTATTTTCCGACAAACAGAGCAAATAAAAATACCAATTAATCAGTAAGTAAAAGAACAACACATACACCACATGCTGAACATTTGAAGAATATTGATGGTATAGTCTCAAGATTTGAAGTACCGGTACATAATTTTGTTTAGTGAAAAAATTGTATTATGGGAAAAAGATATATAAACAGCATTAGAAAAAATAAAATTGTAGAATTGTGTAATTTTGAAACCATTGTGAGCAAATGCTCTATTTATCACAATGGATTCAAGAATTGACTTTTGCAGAGGCGTCAATATGAGGGAATGGGTTAAAGCTATGAAAATGATGCTTACTTTACTTATGCAGCTTTACAAAGCAATGGAGAGGGAAGACTGTGTTTATGAATACTTGGGGTATTTAAGGTATTTTAGAGTGTGTTATAGTTTTTAACATTCTAACTTTGCGTTGTTTCTCTTCCTTAACCCTTTCCCATATATAAATGCTTTTTCACACCTCTGCAAACAGAGTAGACCCAGATCAGATCGCTCCTATACTAGGAGCCGTTTGATCAGAGTCTGCTCTGTTTGCTTATGAAATTATAATGGATCTGACTAAATTTTCTACCAGTACCAATATTTTATGTATATTATGCAATTATAAAAAATGTAGCTAATAAATATTCATGATGTCATTATTTCTTACATAAATATTCAACAGGGAAAGGTTTAAGATTTGTTAGAGTTTTAGTTGCTAAAAACAGTATTTTTCAAGAGCTAACAGTTAACAGTTTGTCGTGGGTTGAACATATTATATTTTTATACCAGTTCTTTCATCTAAAACGGAAAAAAATAGCAAATTAAAAGGCATATATTAAAAATGGTACTTAAGTAGTAGAAATGATAATTTGAAGGTAAAAAGGGCATTTGGTAGTGACACGTGCAATTGGAAGGTACAAATTGCAACTTAGAAGTAAACATGGCCAAAGATGGTTAAAGAGTGTAAAAATGGGAAGGTAAAATGGCTTTTGGAAGGTGAAAATGACAATTAGAAGGTAAAAATGGCATTTGGAAGGTAAATCATTAAGTTGGAATGTAAAAATGATGATTTGCATGCATTGGAGTGCTAGTATTTCAGTGATATTGCTCAAAATGATTTGGTACAGATTTTATACAGGGTATTACACAATGTCATAATAAATGATCTGTTACAGGTTTATTACAGATTATTGAACAATAATAATTGATATGCTACTGATTTATTACAGATTATCACACATAGCAGTAACAAGACTTAGTGTTCTATTACGTTTATTATAGATTATCACATAAGGGTAGTGTTCTATTACGTTTATTATAGATTATCACATAAGGTTGTAATAATTGATGTTACAGATTTTGGGACAAGGCAGTAATAATTGATCTGCTACTACTTTATTACAGATTATCAAATTGGGTGGTAATAATTGATATGTACAGTAACATTTTCATTACAAGATTTTTCATTACAGATTATCGCATACTTATTGATATGTAACATTTTCATTACAGATTATCACACAAGCCCATAATAATTGATATACCTTATATTTATTACAGATTAGCACACAATGTTGGAATAATTGATATGTTTCAAGTTTATTACAGATTATCACACAATGCCTCTTCATTGATATCTACAGGGGAGACTACTCTCATTATAGTCTAACCATGAAGTTAAAGATATGTACTTTCTTTGTTTTTCAATAGCAAACTGAGTTGATTGATCAGGTATGTTTCTCAGCACATTACTCAGCTTATCTATTTTCTTGCTTTCTACTGTATTGACCTTTAAGCCTTTACTCCATAAATATGCCTTTCTTTACATTTGCAAACAGAGTAGACCCATATCAGATGGCTCCTATAGGAGCTGTCTGATCAGGGTCTGCCCCTATTTTCTTAAGGAATAATATAGATCTGATTTTACAGTTTCTATTTTCACAAAAAAAATGCATGTGTTTATGCCATTTCAAAAAATTAATATTCATGATGTCATCATTTCCTATATGACTATTCATGGGGTAAAGTGGTAATATTAACCCTTATCATGCTAAAAAAAATATGTCTGCCAAAACTGACCTGTTGCATTTGTTACTTAACTTCTGATTCGTACAAGCGTTTAAGAAACTATTGACCAAGTGCCAAACAGCTTGGGTCATGATGAGATGCCGAGTTACTCGGCATCTCATCTGGATCCAAGCTGTTTGCAAATGTGAGTGAAGTCGCGCTTCGCATGATAAGGGTTAAGACACCAATTCACCCATCAACATTGTAGTAAATCATTTTTGCATTGTTAGTGAACTGTTTACTCCATAGATACACCCGTTGAAGCCATTGCAAACAGAGTAGTCCCAGATCAGACAGCTCCTGAAGGAGCTGTCTGATCAGGGTCTGCTCTGTTTGCATATGAAATAGTATAGGTATGATTCTTGAGCTTCTGTCCTGGCTAAAATTTTGTACGTTCATATACCATTCTAAAAATTAATCTAATTAATATTCATGATACTGTTATTTCTTACATTAAATATCCATGGAGTATAGAGTTAATTTCAGTTGAACTAATGGAGTTGCAAATAGTGTAGACACAGATCAAATTTCTCAATCAGAAACATTTTGATTTGGGTCTGCACTGTTGACTGAGTTTATCTAGCAAATTTAAGAGTAAAAGTTTATGGTATGTCACTCTTTATATAAGTCACACTTAAGGAAAAGGTTTTCATCAACACTCTTCAGACAGTGTAGGTCCAAACCAGTTGCTAAGTCTTTGATGCATCTACATTTTTACAAACTAATGTATTTAAAAATGTCTCAGCTACTTAAAATATATGCATGTATGTAGAAGTAAACTTTATCTATGAGTATTTCTGCCCATTCTGAATATTAGTTAGTTTTTGTAATAATTAGTAATATTATACGAAAAAAATAAAAATATAAACCACAGCAAAAAGTAGAAAATCGGCTTTTGTAACGTACTGCCAAACGGAGCAGACCCAGATCAGACAACTCCTGTAGGAGCTGTCTGATCTGGGTCTACTCTTGTTTGAAAAGGCATTGGAACATGCCTGTATTAGATGAAGGGTTAAATAATCACAATATCCAACTTGATAAACACTTAAGGCCCTGAATGAAGGTACAATGCTGGTCTATGTCAAGGTCAAGGTCACACATCATTATCAAAGGTCAACTGGCCAAAACTTCCATATATATTTAATAAATAAGTACTTCATATCTGGAATATATACTCATCTTGAAAAGCCATGACTTTAAAATGGTGCCATGTTAAGGTGAAGGTCAAATGTCAAATTATAGGTCAAATTACCTGTTGGGGTATAGTATTTCACAAACACATCTTGTAACATTTAAATAGGGCACTACAACAAGCCCACTGTAATTACCTGTAATATTTGGCTAGGTCATCAATACCCATATCAGACTACCCCAGAAGCAGCAGTTTGATCTAAGTCTGCACTATATGCTACGCCTTTGGTTTCATTTAAATTTTGGTCCAAGTCAGATACAGATTAAGCCAATATTTGTTAACCTAATATCAGTTTTATGAGTTTTTCTTTAATAATATAAATACAAGATGGTGATGGCTACTTTGAGCACAAGATCACTCATTCTAATTGGTAGCTGGGAATAGATATCAGAGCTGTAGGTCAGATGTTGACTGATTTTCTTCACGATCACCAAACCCTATCTTGCTGCTACTCATTAGAAATGCCTATTGAGAGGTGATTCTAATGAGTAGTAGCAAGATAGGGACTGAGTAGTCTATTGAGTTGGAACAAGATGGAGGCTGAGTAGTCTCATGAGTAGCTGCAGGGAGCAGACCGATTTATTAATACCCTTTTTTATTCCCCAAACTTTATCTTGCTGCTACTCATTAGAATTGCCTTAGAGAGGCGATTCTAATGAGTAGCTGCAAGATACGGTTTAGCGGAGAAATTTAAAAAAATATTTTATTAAGATTTCCTAAACACTCTTATCTGCAGTTCTGTATGTTTGCTTATATTGCAAATTACCTTTAAAGCTAAGCGCAAAATTACTGTATCTTTACTCTGTGCACAAATTATTTTAACCATACCAAAATTTTGAAGTCACTGCATATCTCAGTGTCATGAATTCATTGTTTGACATTGATTATATTGTTTTGAAAAGTACTAAAAATTAATGAAAAATCTTAATTTGAAGGTGGTAGCTTTTGCTTAAAAATGCTTACGAAAGTGATGCTACAGGATTTTTTTATTAAGCCCAGAGACTTAAAATGAGTAAATAGAAAAAAAATCCAAACCTTATGTGTGATCACTTTCCATGATAATTGATTCTAAAGAGGGTTCACAACATTTAGATTTGGTCTAGAAGTGATAATTTTAGTATTTAACCCTCTAACTCATAAGTATTCATCAGCTGAACTTTTATAATAGTTTATAAACACTATTAACCCTTCGCTTGCTATTCACGTCAATATACCTACCTGTAAATAGTGAAGACCCAGATGAGACAGCTCCTGCAGGAGCTGTCTCATCAGGGTCTGCACTATTTACAAGTCTATTGTGCAACCAGTACACTCCACAGCAGTGATTGCACAGCGAAATACTTGTACACAGTGAAGATATATGTAATTATACAACAGGGCATGGGTAAAGAAGGAGAAATGTATTTTAAAATTCAGCAAGCTAAGGGTTAAGCACAGTAAGTTTTGGTCATTTTAGAAACTGCTCTATATAATCTCATAAGCAATCAGAGCAGACCCTGATCGGATGGCTTCTGTAGGAGCCGTCTGATCTGGGTCTACTGTGTTTGCAAAGGGCATTAAATTAAGGAGTAGCTTTGAGGTAATTGGTATACATGTATAATATATATTTGTATATGGCTGTGTAATCCCTTGTATCATCATGCACCTAAATATTTATCCAAATTGCTGTGTATAATGAATATCTGAAGTTATGTAGCCGGAAGGATTGGCAATATACTTGCCGTTTTGACCACCTGTCCATGCATCCTAGGTGACGTGGGTCTTTTGATCCTCTACTCCATAAATACGCCCTTCATCGCCTTTGCAAACAGAGTAGCCCCAGATCAGACAGCTCCTAAAGGAGTCATCTGATCAGGGTCTTCTCTGTTTGCTTATGATATAATATAGATCTGTTTCTACAGTTTCTATCATGGTAAAAAAATATTTTGTTCATAGTGTCAAGATTCTGTTTTTATGCCCCCAAAGCTAGGCTTTGGCGGCATATAGTGATCGCACCGTGCGTGTGTGTGTGGGTGGGTGTGTGGGTGGGTGTGTGTGTGTGTGTGTGGGTGTGTGTACCTTTTGTCCGGAGTATATTTCCTTTGTCACATCAGCTACGGATACCAAATTTGGTGTGTGAGTTCATCTTGGGATGGGGGAGTGTCGCATACCATTTTCATGTCACTGTGACCTTGACCTTTGACCTTGATTTTACAAAAAGCTTGTCCGGAGCATATCTCCTTTACCTTACCAGCTACAGATTCCAAATTTGGTGTGTGAGTTCATCTTGGGATGGCGGAGTGTCGCGTACCATTTCCAGGTCACTGTGACCTTGACCTTGGACCTCGATTTTAAAAAAAGCTTATATCTTACCAGCTACAAAAAGCTTGTCCGGAGTATATCTCCTATACCTTACCAGCTAAGAATTCCAAATTTGGTGTGTGAGTTCATCTTGGGATGGAGGAGTGTCACGTACCATTTTCAGATCACTGTGACCTTGACCATGACCTTTGACCGATTTTACAAAAAGCTTGTCCGGAGCATATCTCCTTTACCTTACCAGCTACAGATTCCAAATTTGGTGTGTGAGTTCATCTTGGGATGGCAGAGTGTCGCGTACCATTTCCAGGTCACTGTGACCTTGACCTTTGACCTCGATTTTAAAAAAGCTTATACCTTACCAGCTACAAAAAGCTTGTCCGGAGTATATCTCCTATTCCTTACCAGCTAAGGATTCCAAATTTGGTGTGTGATTTCATCTTGGGATGGAGGAGTGTCGCGTACCATTTTCAGATCACTGTGACCTTGACCATGACCTTTGACCGATTTTACAAAAAGCTTGTCCGGAGCATATTTCCTTTACCTTACCAGCTACAGATTCCAAATTTGGTGTGTGAGTTCATCTTGGGATGGAGGAGTGTCGTGTACCATTTCCAGGTCACTGTGACCTTCACCTTGACCTTTGACCTCGATTTAAAAAAAAGCTTATACCTTACCAGCTACAAAAAGCTTGTCCGGAGTATATCAACTATACCTTACCAGCTAAGGATTCCAAATTTTGTGTGTGAGTTCATATTGGGATGGAGGAGTGTCGCGTACCATTTTCAGATCACTGTGACCTTGACCTTGACCTTTGACCGATTTTACAAAAAGCTTGTCCAGAGCATATCTCCTATACCTTACCAGATACGGATTCCAAATTTTGTGTATGAGATCACCTTGAGATGGCGGAGTGTCGCGTACCATTTCCAGGTCACTGTGACCTTGACCTTGACCTTTGACCTTGATTTTACAAAAAGCTTGTCCGGAGCATATCTCCTATATCTTGCCAGCTACGGATCCAAAATTTGGTATGTGAGTTCATCTTGGGATGAGGGAGTGTCACGTATCATTTTCAGGTCACTGTGACCTTTACGTTTGACCTCGATTTTACAAAAAGCTTATACCTTACCGGCTGCAAAAAGCTTGTCCGGAGTATATCTCCTATACTTTACCAGCTACGGATTCCAAATTTGGTGTGTGAGTTCACCTTGGGATGGAGGAATGTCGCGTACCATTTTCAGGTCACTGTGACCTTGACCTTGACCTTAGACCTCGATTTTACAAAAAAGTTTGTCCAGAGAATATCTCCTATACCTTACCAGCTACGGATTCCAAATTTGGTGTGTGAGTTTATCTTGGGATTGCGGTGTGTCGCCTACCATTTTCAGGTCACTGTGACCTTGACCTTTGACCTAGATTTTACACAAAGCTTGTCCGGAGCATTTCTCCTATACCTTACCAGCTACGGATTCCAAATTTGGTTTGTGAGTTCATCTTGGGATGGCGGAGAGTCGTGTACCATTTTCAGATCACTGACCTTGACCTTTGACTTCAATTTTACAGTCCGGAGCATATCTCCTATACCTTACCAGATACAAAAAGCTTGTCCAGAGCATATCTCCTATACCTTAAACGTTGACAATCAACCCAGGGTCCTTTTTAACGTTGAGAATGACTTAGGGTCCTTTTTAACTAAGTTTTGACCCTTGGCTCTTTTCTTAGCTAACATAATCGTCAAAGGTTCTGTTTCTAATGTTAAGAACTGACTCCTGTGTCATTTTTTACAGCATCAAAATTTCATGTTACACCTGCATTACATTGTATTGATTTTCCGCCAAAATGCATTTCGGTGTCAAACACTTTGGGGGCATTTGTCACCCGTGACGACTCTCTTGTTAATATCCATTATAATATTATAATTATTTCTTGCCTGAATATTCATGGAGTAAAGGGTTAAATCATTCCCTCATATAAACGCATTTTCACGCATTATTTTGCAGAGTATACCCAGATCAGATGGCTCCTATAGGAGTCGTCTGATCAGGGTCTGCTCTGTTTGCTAATGGAATTCGATAGATCTGTTTCTTTAGTTTCTAAAATAGCTACAGTGATACACCTTCAATATTTCATTATAACTATTTTGTCCATGGATTGTATTGAAAACGATATGAACAAAGTGGCAAACATTTGAATTTAGTTAACCCTTTCCCTCTTATAAACATGTTTTCACGCATTTGCAAACAGAGTAGACCCAGATCAGACGGCTCCTAGAGGAGCCGTCTGATCAGGATCTGCTCTGTTTGCTAATAGAATTTGATAGATCTGTTTCTTTGCTTTCTAAAATGTCTATAATGTTCTACCCTCCATATTTCTTTAGAACTATTTTGTTAATGTTTATTCAGTAGGTATTGGAATTTGGCCTAAATGCAGAACAGGGAAAGGATTAAAACACTGAGTTAGTCTAGCAACTCATCTGGATCCAAACTGTTTGCATAAATCAATATGTGTAAAGGGTTGGATTATATCATGCTTTAAATATTATGCTTTTTCCTAAATTCTAATGAAACATACATGTATTTCTTATCCATAAGCAATTTTTCTGTATAAATTTCATTGCTTCATGTGCATATTATGTGTCTCTTATGTTTAAGACTTAACCCTTTGTTTCATAGATACACAATTAACTTATAGATACAGATTGTACTTCCTAGATACACCTTTTAATGGAAGGAAAACAAAACAGATTCAGATCAGATGGTTCCTGCAGAAGCCACCTAAGCAGGATCTGCTCTGTTTGCACATGGAATATAGTAGAGATCAGCATCTGATTCTACATTTTCTGCCATGGCCAAACATTTCCTTCTTCATACGCTACTAAACACAAAATCAGTTACCAGTAGTTGGTAATCATTATGTCATTAATTCTAACTTGAATATTCATGAAGTAAAGGGTTAAATACTTTCAATGTTTGTGAAGTAACTTGTACATTTTCTATGTATTTTTCTTACACTTTTATATTTCTAGCTTAGATCTAGCTAGAGAGCCGCTTCCCAGGGAGATAGGGTACTTCACCATGTACAGAGAGTGTAGCGCCAGATCAGCTGCTATGCTCAAGGTCTGCTCTGTCTGTAACAGTAGCGTACATATAAATACAAAATGTATACAGAAGAAATCTGTTGGATGCTGAATTTTCACATTTAAGGTTTCCATCATTGGAAAAGATAAAGTTGATGAAACTGTTATAAATGACAAACAGTGCAGACCCTGATTAGAGGACTTCTGCTGGAGCCCGAAAATCTGGTTGTTTACTGTTTGCAAAATTAATGCCAGTTAGATTGTTTCATTCTTTCATGGGGTTCAAAATGTCACTTAATGGGGAGACATGGAGGTCTTTAAATGACAAGGTGCCCTTTTAACTGTGATGTGGCTCAAATATGTACAGTATAACCTGTCTTAAACGGTAATTTATTTTTAAACTAATAAGTCTTAAAAAGCGGGTACCCGGTACTTGCTTAATGCAGGGTAAAACATGATCCAGAAAGCTCATATGGGAGCTTTCTGTATCGCTTATGTCTTGCATTAAGCTACCATCTCTTTTTGAAATCCAGATTGAGACTTCTTTTTTAATGGCTGTTTAAGACAGGTTCTTCTGTATTGTATGTTTTCTCTGTTACACAATTTTAGGAAATGCCACGACGAGACGATTATGCATATGTAAGACATGTAACACTAGTTTCTATCAATGAAATACATTTATATATATTTCTAACTCGCAGCCAAGTCCAAAACTGGAGATTACAAAATGATTACAAAAGTCAGACCTGTGTTCATTGCCCCTTAAGTTGATCCTGTCAGAGCTCCAGATAAGATGCGTAAATTAAATCATTTTCAAAATTATTTTTTTTATTTCTCCATCAAACCCATATACTGTGACCACTCTTTAGAATCCTCTCTTCTAGAAGATTCTAAAGAGTGGTCTCGATAAAGGATATAGTGGAGAAATGAGGATTTTAGTATTGGGGTACGCCTTTAACTTTCATTTCAGAAGTTTCAAATTGTAATTGTGAAAGTGTCCATTTCTCTTTAACCCTTAACTCTATAAATACGCCTTTGCAAACAGAGTAGACCCAGATCAGATGGCTCTTATAGGAGCCGTCTGATCAGGGTCTACTCTGTTTGCTTATGGTAATACATGTATAGATAAGATTATAAGTTTCTTCCTGGACCAAAATTTCCTGTGTCCATGTGCTATTTATTATAACAATTAATCTAATTAATATTCATGATGTCATTGTTTTCTATATAAATATTCATGGAGTAAATCAACCATCACCTGCCTGACACAGGTCTGACTGTTTGGAAGATACAATGTATAACTCTTTGCATGCTATTAATTAAGTGGCAATTTATTATAACCTATACAAATAGATTGGATACAAATGAGACACCATTTAACCCTTTCCCTCATAAACGTGTTTTCACACATTTGCAAACAGAGTAGACCCAGATCAGACGGCTCCTAGAGGAGCCGTCTGATCAGGGTCTGCTCTGTTTGGTAATAGAATCTAATATATCTGTTTCGTTGCTTTCTAAAATGTCTACAATGTTCAACCTTCCTTATTTCTTTATAACTATTTTTTCAATGAATATTAAGTAGGTATTAAAATTTGGAATAAACATAGAACAGGGAAAGGGTTAACCAATTCTCTCATATTGACTCCCTCTGATCTGATGCCTCTGTAAAAGTCACTTTTTGAAACAATTGTGATAAATTTAGCATTTTCTCCATAGGTGCAAATGCTCTGTTTATCACATTCGTTTCAAAACTACACATTTCTAAAATTTCACTTGTTTTTCTGGTAAATGCTCCTTTTCAGTACATTTATTCAAAGAGGATGGGTCTAAAAATAGCTTATGAGGGGATGGGTTAACTCGGCGTCTCATCAGAATCTAAACTGTTGGACATTGATCTTATTTTTTTGAAGAAGAATCATGAAATAAAAATTGAATTTGACTAGGAGCAGATGACAATTGCTTTGTGTGCAAAGAGTTTAAATTCGTTTCTGGGCTGTTGATGCATGATAATTAGGCCTCCAGGCCTTAAAGCTTATGAGCGTTGCTTTATTAAATATGACCAGAGCTATAGATATAGGTGCATATTCAGATTTCTACCCAAGCCCAATGTTGTGAACGCTCTTTAGAATGGTCATGACATAGGATTTCGTTGAGAAATAAAGGAGCTATTCGAAATTATGTCTTAACCCTTTCCCTCATATAAACGTGTTTTCACGCATTAGCAAACAGAGTAGACCCAGATCAGACGGCTCCTAGAGGAGCCGTCTGATCAGGGTCTACTCTGTTTGCTAATAGAATTTAATAGATGTGTTTCTTTGCTTTCAAAAATGTCTACAATGTTCTACCTTCCATATTTCTTTATAACTATTTTGTTAATTAATATTCAGTAGGTATTGAAATTTGGCCTAAATACAGAACAGGGAAAGGGTTAATCTCTTTGCAGTGAAATCATGATTACCTGTGCAAACAGTTTGGATCCAGATGAGATGCCGAATAATGCGGCGTCTTATCAGGATCAAAACTGTTTGACACTTTGACCATAATTTTTGCAAAAAAATGAGAGAAAATTTATTTTAAGAATTGAAGCAGACGACAATAATTGTTGCAGATGAAAAATTACTTATTGTACAAAGAGTTAATTTACACTCATCTTATCTATTCCTCTGATGACTGCAATATACTCGCTTTTATTAAACCTTTGAATTGGGACTGAAATGCACTGGCGTTTGCCAACAGTGGAGACTCAGAGCAGGTGGCTCCTAGAGAAGCCCTCTGATAAGGGTCTACACCGTTTGTCACTTAAAATCGTCAAACGAAGTTTAGCCTTTTATAATGAAATAATAATGGACGGTTCCATTTTGAATGTTCAGCATAATGCATTCAAAGGATTAAGGAAAATGAAAGGAATCTTTGGACTTGGCTGTGAGCCTGGGGCCAGTCTTAGTAAAGATTGTTTGACTGTTATTATAACGTACAAATTTACAGCAATCGGTACTACTCAGATAGCAAAAAATAATGCTCATTCTAGTATTCAGAAATCATTCTAACATACGGCGATCTTTTAGTTGCTATCGTCATATGTTAGTAATGGGATAGTTTCATTGTTGCAGTCTGTAGTAAGACAGGCCCTGGTTTCTTTGGTGAAGGAGCTTCCAACATTGGTCACCTGACCTTAACTGTTTAATCCTTGGGGCAAAGTGTTGTTTACTCAGGTAGTTGTCTTTTTCAACCCCTAAAACCCTAAATGAGATGCCAAATTTCTAGGCATGTCATTTGGATCAAAGTTGTTTTAAATAGCTTCACCTTTATAATGTAAAAAATCAACCCATTAACCCTTTACCTGATAGAAACACCTTTGCAAACAGAGTATACCCATGTCAGACGGATCTGGTCAGGATCTGATCTGTTTGCTAATAGAATTATATAGATTTGACTCACTTCAATTCTGCAATGACTAAATACAAAAAAGTCATGTGTCCATAATATACTGTTACATGTACTACTACTACTACTGTATAATATAACCCTTTCCTCCATAAATACGCCTTTCTACGCCAGTGTAAAAGTCTGTTTTTGAAACCATTGTGATAAATAAAGCATTTGCTCCATAGGAACAAATTATCACAATGGTTTCAGAATTACACAATTCTAAAAATTTTCCTTTTCTCTAGTAAATGCTCCTTTTCGGTAGATCCATTCAAAGAGGTTTGATCTAAAAATAGCCTATGGAGGAATGGGTTAAAAATTCAGCTAATCAATATCCCTGTCATATCTTGCATGAGTATTCATCAGGTGAAAGGTTAACCCTTTACTCTATGAATATTCATGTAAGAAATAATGATATCATGAATATTAATTAGATTAATATTTATAATGGCCCATGGACACAAGAATCGTGGTCATGGCAGAAATTGTAGAATCATATCTATATTATATCATAAGCAGACAGAGTAGACCCTGATCAGATGTCTGATCTGGGTTTACTCTGTTTGCAAAGGTGTAGAATGGCATATCCATGGAGTACTTGTAAAGGGTTAATTATATTCCTGTTACAAATGGTTCACCCAGTGTTAATTCAGGCCACAATTTTATTACGAATACCATAAAAAAAAATGTCATCAAGGCTGAATTAACAAAGAAGATCCGTACAAGCTGGTATAGGTGCCATGTCAGACGCCACATTAGATTTCAGTCTAAAATTCTTATTCATATTCTTATGGAAATTGATGAGGAAAAAATGTTTATATCTGATAGAATTTGATCTGCAGTTTAGCGATTTAGACATTTCCAACTGAACTGGGTCTACATTTTTTGCGAAGCCTTGAAGATATTTTTTCTCACAACAAGGCATGTATCTCAGGCGTTATGTGAGACGAAGAAGAGATTTGAAATTAAGTCTTGGCATACTTACATATAGATTTCCCCAAGCATAATTATGAGCCTTGGCTTCCTTATTAATTATTTAAATTTTGGTGCTTAACCCTTTACTTGATCAATATTCATGTGAAAAATAATGACATCATTAATATTATATTAGCCAAATGATTATAATGGAATATGAACACAGGAATGTGTTACCTTAGCAAAAACTGTAGAATCAAATCTATATACATTTGTAATTCCATAAGCGAACAGAGCAGACCCTGATCAGACGGCTCCTACAAGAGCCATCTCATCTGGGTCTACTGTTTGCAAAGGCATGAAAAAATCATTCATATGAGGGAAAGGGTTAAGCATTATTTTCTATTAGCACTTGTCTCCACTTCACAGTATTTACCCAAGAAATATATACAGGTACTTTGGAGTTTATTTTTATTCATTTTGTTGTCAATATGGTTGAAAGTACCATTTAGTAATTAGTATGCTTCATCTGAAACTAGATTTATTTCTTTGCCAACAAGAAATTTACAATATTTCAACAGTATTTTCAGTGGTAATTTATTTCAGAGAAGGTAAAACATATTTTAACCCTTTATCCCATGAATATTCATTGAAGAAATAATGACATAATGAATATTAATTAGATTATTTTCATAATGGCACATGAACACATGAAAGTTTGGCCATGGCAAAAACTGTAAAATCAGATATATATAGTTTCATAAACAAACAGAGTAGACCCATATCAGATGGCTCCTACAGGAACTGTCTGGTCTAGGTCAGCACTGCTTGCAAAGGAGTTAAAAGGCATATCTATGGAGTAAAGGGTTAAAAAGATACTTCTTATTTGGTCACAGAAGTGGGGGAGGGGGTTATTAGGGAAAACGGGGTCCAGTAAAACCTCTCTAAACTGGATGTTTAATTTAGCACAAATATCAGTCTATTAGACAGGTGGCAGATTAATGCAGGTTGAAAGTCATGCAGAAAGCTCCTCTACGAGCTTTCTGCATGACTTTCACCCTGCATTAAGCAGCCACCTGCCTAGCAGTATCTAAATTCTTATCAACTAGAATTTCGGTTTTGAGAGTTTTTTACTGTAGTTCTAAGCTCCCTTGCTGTAGTTCTAGTATTATGTCACAGTGGTTCTGGATCTAACTCCTTTCTGTACATACTGAAGGAGAGGGAAGAATTGTTGTCGGAATATTTAGAGTAATTACGGTAATTGTATAGACATAATTATTTAGCCAATTGGTGTTTAGACTAGATTTTATTAATGGCAACAATATCATTATATAGCAACAATATCATTATCATTGAATATCATTAAATTTTCAAATCATATCATATGGAGAGTGCAAGACTGGAGTAACTACACCATTAAGTCCTAAAACTGTTAGGGTTGATTTTTATTCTCTTTTTTGTTGAAAAAACACTACCAGTATCAAAAAGTTATCCTTTCAATGCGGGAATAGAGTCACGAATGTCATTTGTAAACGGTGTAGATCCAGTTGAGAGGGCTCCTAGAGGGGGCCTATCATCAGATTGTGCCCTGTTTGTCATGTTACATTGTTCTTTTAAATTACCCCTGAATATTGATCATTATTGATCAGTTTGAAGTTTGGAATAGTTCATTTGAAAATTGAGCATTGTAAAGGTTAATTTAAGATTGGAATTAACTCTGTATGCTAGCAGTGAAACCATAATTACCTATATAAGTATGTAAACACTTTGCATCCAGATGAGACGCCGCATAATGCGGTATCTCACCAGGATCCAATCTGTTTGAAACGTCGACCATATTTTGGCAAATTTTGAGATAAATTTTATTTTAAGGATTGAAGCAGAAGACAATTGTTGCTGACAAAAAATTACTTAGCAGGCAAAGAGTTAAAATGATAAATTTCAATAGTAATAGAGGAATCAAGAGTTCATCTTGTAGATTTTAGTTACAACAGTATAACACTCAACCCTTGGTGTCAGCTGAACTTCGATATCTCAAACTCCGATAACATGAACTTTGGGATAGCTCGAAGTAAAAGCTCAGTCCTTCCGGAATTTACTATACGGATGTTTTCTAAAATGCATCACTACGCATATCTAGAAACACATGTGTCAGCTTAATGTAGATCAAAAGTAATGCTGAAAGCTCCTTCAGGAGCTTTCAGCATTACTTTAGACCTGCATTAAGCAGTGATCTTGAGAAATTGTTCAGATTAGATATCAGGTGGCTTGGATCTCTGTTATTTCAAAGTAATTTGTATGATCCCCTGAAGTTCAAGGTATTGAAGTTCAACTGTACATGACCAGCATGAGATCATTGACAATCTATGCGTTTATGTACACTCCTTTTTTTCTCAGTGTACAATGGTTCTATGTATTAAACAAAGTAGTGTCGTATTAAACTACCATTATATTTTGATGTGAATTAATTTCCTCAATTAACTGGAATACCAATACATGAGGTTTTGTATAGAAAACATCATTTTGCATTTTATTTTGCTAAAAAAATAAATAAAAAATAAATAAATATTGCAGAACAAGCAGAAAAATCTATATTTAGTTTGTTATATGAGGTTTTGTATAGAAAACATCATTTTGCATTTTGTTTGCTAAAAAAAATAAAAAAAATATTGCAGAACAAGCAGAAAAATCCATAATTATTTAGTTTGTATAATTATATGATGTCAGTAATCAAATGATCATCAACTGTAATTAGTATAGGAACTCTGTAAGCAACAAAAAAACCGCTAAAACTGAAAAAGAAATGCAAGCGACTAGTTCCATACTTCCCACGTTTCTTGGTTTACATGGTCTTGATTGGGACCACTTATCACCACAGCTTGTTAGTAGCCATTTTTGTTCACTCTCTTTGAGTGCATACATCATGTAACCTCTTTGTACAAAAAATCAATGTTTTCAAATTTTATACAAGGATAAGTGCTGCTAAAATATAATGGGACTTTAACTCTTTGCACATTTAGTAAATGTGGATGTTGTTATTAGCTGCAAATTCTTAAATTTTATTTTCTGTTAAAGGTAATCAATGTCTTTTCTGATAAAGGTAATCGATGTCTCATCTGGATTCAAACTATAGCTACTTGCATAGGTGATTAGGAATTTGCCACTACAGTACACAGAAATATTGAGTCATGTGACTATTTTACTTATCATTTGACCTAGGTGGTAACAACAAATTGTGATTTCCTATTCTAACAGTTCTGGTCCTGATGAGACATCAATTAAATTTGACACTGATTATGATAAGTGAAAAACCACTTTTAAGAATTTATAGCAGATTTGGCAATTACTTTGCATGCAAAGAATTGATACAGAGCAAGAAAACTGGTTCTTTGTACAGTGCTGTAAAACCCAACTCACTCACTCACTCACTCTTTGTACTAGCTTATATTTTATTTTATATTCACACAGGTAAAACCCCTGAGCTGGACGGAAGTGCAGGGCTGGTCAGGCAAGGGTGGCTCTCTACTGGGCACCAAAAAGTGGGTATTTAAGTCATCTCTTTTTACACTCCCACCATTGGGGTGGCAGGCATGTGCGGTTTATCTAAATTAAAAGCCCCCGGGGCATAACAGTTTTATGCCCCCATTGACGATAGTCAGGGAGTATTATGTTTTGCCCATGTCCGTCTGTCCATGTGTCACGCTTTTACGTGCAGTTGGTTGTCACAGTTTTTCAAGTATTACATGTCAATAATTTCTTCATTTATACACATGAAACTTCACATACACACACACATTAATCACTATCTGTGCTATCATTTGGCACCCCACCCATGCTGCCCGCAAGCCCAAGGTTATGGTCAAATGCCTTAGAGTTTTACGTGCAATTGGTTGTCACATTTACGTGCAGTTGGTTGTCAGAATATTTTCATTGTCCTATATCTCACTAACCACTATAGCTATTAGCATGGAATTGCATATGCACATTAAACACCATCCATACTTTCATTGCGGACCCAACCCATGCTGTCCTCAAGCCCAAGGTCAAGGTCAAATGACTTAGGAATTTTACGTGCAACTAGGCAAGCACCACCACGGGGGCATCGCTGTGTCTTACAGAAACAATTTTCTAATTTCTAACTTTTTTTTTTCAAAGGGGCTAAGAAGTATATCTATGGAGTAAAGGGCCAATATTCCCCTGCATTGTTTTTTAAAGATGAATAAGTCAATTTATCACCTGTTCGATAACCTTATAGTTGACAGGTGTAGTAACAAATTTTGTAGACCCAGATCAGGCTACTCCTTCAGGAGCTGTTTAGCCCTTTCCTCCATAAATATGCCTTTCTACACCTCTGTAATAGTCACTTCTTGAAACCATAGTGATAAATAGAGCATTTGCTCCATAGGAGCAAATGCTTTATTTATCACAATGGTTTCTATACTAAACAATTGTAACATTTTCCTTTTCTCTAGTATATGCTCCCTTTCATTAGATTCATTCAAAGCGGTAGGGTCTAAAAAAAAGCATATGGAGGAAAGTGTTAATCTGGTTTTGCATTATTTGCCTTAGTTTGTCTGTCCAAATACTTTGTGTAATTAGGTTTTTAAGTGTATGATCTGTTGTGTGAAAAAAAATTTCCTCATAACCTTCTCAAAACTAGGTTTCTCTTGTCCTGTTATAAGCCTTGTCACCATGATACAGTCAGCCCAGGAACACATTTTCTAGTATATATTTAATCTTGTTTCAGAGTGTTGGCCAGTCAGTATGGCTTGGATAAAATTGCTGACAAGCTGAAAGAGTTTGAGATCAGTGGTCTGGCCATTGTCGGAGGGTTTGAGGTAAGAAAAGAGAGAGAGAGAAGGAGGGAGGGATAGAGAGATAACTAAAAAGAGAGGTAGAGGGATACATACATATAGATTGATAGATTTATAGAAATAAAGATTGAGAGAAAAAGAGAGGTACCTGTATATAGAAATAGATTGATTATATAAATAGATAAGGGAGAAATGAGAAATAGAGTTAGATATATAGATTAAGTATGGGGATAGATTTATAAAAATAGAGATAGAGAAAAGAGCTAAGGAGGTATGGAGAATGAGAGATAGATTGCTTTCTATCCCACTGCCAGTTTTGATGTGGGTACAATGAGGCTTTAGTATCCGAGGTCAGATCTATCAATGCTTTGCACTTGGCATCTAAAGGAATCATTGAAACAGTATCGATAATAAGAGTAGGGCATTGTATACCCTTTTGAGAGGGCTCCTTCAAGGTCTGCACTGTTTGCCTATGTTCTTTTTAAGGGACACTGGGCACAAACTGGATGAAACTTCCCTTTAACCCATTCCCGCATATTGATGCCTTTTGACATTTCTATAAAAGTCACTTACTGAAATCATTGTGATAAATAGAGCATTTGCTCCTTTGGATATTTTTATTAGTATTTGTCA
Organism: Azorinus chamasolen; assembly: GCA_963576725.1. NCBI lineage: Eukaryota > Metazoa > Mollusca > Bivalvia > Cardiida > Solecurtidae > Azorinus > Azorinus chamasolen. Next base: position 15,186,105 of record OY755252.1, read on the forward strand.
CAATGGTTTCAAACTACACAGTTCTGAAAATTTCCTTTTCTGTAGTAAATGCTCCTTTTTGGTAGATTTATTCAAGGAGGTTGGATCTAAAAATAGCCTATGCGGGAATGGGTTAATGTAATGTATTTGAGATTTATTTGTTGAAATGAAGATATGATTATTCATAATACACGTTTATGTGAGTTGTATTGCAGTGAGTCTCTGTACCAAATTGAAAATTTTTGCCTTCCCCAGAGAGTAAATGTTATTTGAAATGTTTAGCTGTACATATTTTTCAGGCATTCCACAGCGCATTGCAGCTAGTTGAGGCGAGGGAAAAGTATGACGCGTTTAAAATTCCCATTATTGTAATTCCCTGCACCATAAGTAACAACGTGCCAGGCTCCGACTTCAGCCTGGGTGCCGACACGGCTTTGAACGAAATTACAGATGTAAGCATATCTCACAATATATTAATTTTGTAAAACTCTCCCAGTAAAATGCGAACATTGACTAACACTTTCCATCATGTAAACGCATTTTGGACTCCATTACAAACACAGTAGACCCAGATCAAACAGCTCCTGTAGGTGACATCTGATGATGGTCAGCTCTGTATGTGTTTGAAATTATAATAGATATGGTTTTACAGTTTCTACCAATACTGAGCATCTTATGTGCATATGCTATTATAAAAAAACCACTAATAAATATTCATGATGTCATTAAATGTTACATGAATGTTCAACAGGGAAGAGGTAAATAAAATTAAAATTATATTATATGTATCTGTTTTAGGGCGTAACTAGAGTGATGACACTTTACGTCATAAAAGATTTGTTAAATCTTACGCCACGTGCAAACAGTTTGGAATTAGAGGAGACGCCAAGTTACTCGGCCTCTCTTCAGGATCCAATCTGTTTGACACTGTGATTGATGATATTTTTGTAAAGAAATGTAGAGAACGCCACTTTGAATCTTGAAGCAGACGATGATCTTAGCAGATTAAATTTATTTGATGCCGAAAGGGTTAAAAATATCAACAAATATCATTTACACTCATCCTAATACTTTGTATTAATGATGTTGTAGATATGTGACAGAATTAAACAGAGCGCCACAGGAACCAAGCGGCGTGTGTTTGTAGTTGAGACCATGGGGGGCTACTGTGGTTACCTAGCAACCATGAGCGGTGTGGCCGGAGGTGCCGATGCTGCATACATCTTTGAGGATCCAGTTACGATTACTGACCTTAGAGTAAGCAGAGAGAGAAGCATTTAAAAACTTTTGCATATTCATATTTTATGGCGAATGCGAGGTAAATGTGTACTGCTTTGCACTTGTCAGTAGTCTTGAACTTTTTGCCTGGAATTCCTATATTAAGGAGGGACAGTGGCATAATGAGTAGATGATCCCTATTAATTTTGAGGTCAATAGGTCAAGTTCAGTGTTACTTTTCATAGTCAGAGGTCAAAATTATAGGCTAGCTGCCATTGAAAGGGAGGCTTGCTTATAAACATCTCTTGTTATTTATGTTGTGATATGATTGTTATACAGTGAGCTAACATGGGCTGGAAAGTGATTCAAGGACAGAAGAATGTCAAAGAAAAAAACACCATTGATGTATTTTTGACTATTGGATAATGTATAAAAAGCAGTACAGTAAAACCTCTCTATAATGGACACTAAATTGTGTTAATTAGTTGGTAGTTAGGGCAGGTGGTTGCTTAAAGCAAGGTGAAAGTAAAACAGAACGCTCCTATAGGGGTGTTCTGTTTTACTTTCAACTTGCTTTAAGCAGCCACCCGCCTTTAACACACAATACTTGATGTAATTTAGTGGCCATTATAGAGAGGTTTTACTGTAGTATTAAGATTTTATGTTTTAGTAATAAAACCTGTGACAATATTATCAGATTAAAGATACATTTTCTCTTTGAATATGCACAGGATAGATTATTATTATTATGTTAACATACAGTAAAATATCTCTTTTACACTTTCCTACATATAAATGCCTTTTTAGGTCTTTGCAAACAGGACCTTCTCTGTTTGTCATGGTATAATATAAATCCGGTTATGCAGTTTCTGTCTGAACCAAAAAGTCCTATGTTCAAATGTCATTTTAAAAAATAATCTAATTAATGATGTCATTATTTCTTACATGAATATTCAACAGGTAAAGGGTTAAGGGACCATTAAGAAATCTAATTCTTAGTCTTTGATTAAAGTGTTAGCTTAACCCTTTCCCTTATGTAAGCACATTTTGATGCATCTGCAAACAGAGCAGACCCAGATCAGACGGCTCCTATAGGAGCCGTCTGATCAGGGTCTGCTCTGTTTGCTAATGGTGTAATATAGATCTGATTCTACAGCTTCTGCCTGAGCCGAAATATCCTGTGTTCATATGCGATTATAAAAATAATCTTATTGATATTCATAATATCATTACAGTAAAACCTCTCTATAACGACCACTAAATTTGTGTTAATTAGTTGATATTTTGGGCAGATGGTTGCTATTTTGGGCAGGTGGTTGCTTAAAGCAAGGTGAAAGTAAAACAGAACGCTCCTATAGGAGCGTTCTGTTTTACTTTCACCTTGCTTTAAGCATCCATATGCCTTTAACACAAAATACTTGATGTAATTTAGTGGTCGTTATAGAGAGGTTTTACTGTATTTTTCTACATGAATATTCATCTGGGAAAGGGTTAACCTTTTACTCTATAAATACGCTTCTACCCCTTTACAAACAATGTAAACCCAGATCAGACGACTTCTATAGTTTGAAAAGGCAGTAAAAGGCGTATTTATTGAGTAAAGGTCAAAGAATACACCTGTAGCTATAACAGTATTGTGCTGAGTCCTCGTTATATCTCTTTCAGAATGATGTGATGCACTTAAAGGATAAGATCCTGAATGCAGGCGTCCAGCGAGGTCTGATCCTAAGGTGAGTGCAGGATTAACAATTTACCAACATACAGTAAACCTCCTCTGTACTGGGCTTTTGATAAAGAAACATTTAGTCTTTATCTCTTTCCCTGTTTCATGGAAATAATTATGACATAATTCTTTAGTTCCTGTGTTCATATGCAATTCTAAAACTTCAACTAATAAATATTCATAATGTCATAATGTAAATGGTTATGGTATTGATTTAGACAAGGTCAAGGCAGCTGTTACAGAAAAAGTTTGGCAAAAGCACCTAGAATTTACCTATATAAATGTGTCTGTTTGGCCATCTATCATTAACACTTTTTATACGCCCGAAGGGACGTATTATGGTATGGCGCATGTCGTCCGTCCGTCCGTCCGTCTGTCCGTGTTGACGAGGGTCTACTTGTGCTGCGAATTCCTTGAAAAAATGGGTACTTGTGCTGCAATTTTGTCTTCTGTGACTGTCACACAAGAAAATGTGTCCAAACTGGCTTAAATTTACTTCTGTGACAAATCCTTGGTGTCCATACAAACTGCAGCACAAGATAGTTGGACACATTGATCAACGTTGGACAGGGTTGGGTTCCATGGGGATTGGACAAGACCACAGTTTTCATTAAGTTGACTGGTGTCTTATTTCATTTGATCAGGGTGGTTGAGACGCATTCCAATTTTCTATGTGTTTTGTTGTATGCGCCTGAGTAATAGAGATCACACTTGGACCAGTCTAGGAAAACAGTCAAATAGAGTACCCTGTTGGTAATTTGAAAGGCCAATTTAAACTTGGGTTAAAGTATGTCTCAACAATTTATAGTACAGGAGAGAATAGCTAAAATATCATTAGCTGATCAAACAGAAAACTCCTGGTACAGGATTAATTGTCTTGCAACGATGAAACTCCCATGAAAACGGATGATAAAACGTGTATCCCACCCACTTCAAAATTACGCATCTACGGTCACTGATACTTCGATTACGTGAGTATCCAATCTTTAAAACAGATTTTCTATTACAGAAATCCTATTCAACGAGTATTTGGATTGTTTTTAAGTACATAATTCCATGCAATTGAATTTACAATCTGTATAATTGGAGAAAATATTATTCATATGTCATACATGGTTTTTCACGTCATGGCATTTTGTTTCAGCCAGTGCATTTCTGACATTAGTAACTAATAACAGATGAGACATGGCTAACTCGCTAAATGCCAGTTGATTTTTCTGATTGCCAGTGCCAAAATAAGCACATGCTAAAAATGAAAGATGAATTTCAAGGTTAGTCTCAGGCTTTTTAAACAGCTTTATACAAAGGATAAAACTTTCTTTAACAAGGTGAGTGAGAAATTTTGCCATTCTCTATCCTTGTTATTCTGCGAGTAGGTATGATTCTATATTAAGATGTATAAATGGAATCTGTCCCAGCCTACTCGTCTTTATAAAATCTCTGTCTTGTCCAACCATCTTGGGAGGGTCTTTTACAAGGGGTGTATACATTGTGGCACTGCCCAATTTTTCAATTTTGACCTGTTTTGTTTGTTCAAAAGTGGGTGATTTATCAAATACAGATTTTATTCTTTTATAATCAAAGATTTAAACAAAATTTAACGTCCGATGCCTCAAAATTGCACCATTCAAAGTGTTATTTACTGCCGAGAAATTTTACCTGAAATTTTCTATTAGAAATTAAGATTTCCCTATGTACATAGATTTTATTTACACAAGTGTGATTTAAATTAAAAGTTAACAGTATAAATATCTCTCAATACAAGTTTGAAGATTCTAAAGTAGATATCTAAAACAACCTTTTGTCATTCTTAATTTTTTTGTCTGCTTGAATCAATGAAAGGTGGGTTTTTTTCTTCAGGAAGGCGAGCTTATGCGAGATTGCATCAAAACTACACAATTGCTTTAAATGACATTTCCTCCTAAACGGCTGACCAGATTTCAAAATAACTTCATAGAAATGTTCACCATATTGCCCTCTTCTGCTGTCCATGTCTTGTGTGACTCCCAAGTCATATTCTTTTACTTATGTGACAGTGTTGTCCATGTCTTGTGTGACTCCCAAGTTATATTCCTTTACTTCTGTGACAGTTGTCCGTGTCTTGTGTGACTCCCAAGTTATATTCCTTTACTTCTGTGACAGTGTTGTCCATGTCTTGTGTGACTCCGAAGTTATATTCCTTTACTTCTGTGACAGTGTTGTCCATGTCTTGTCACTTGTGTGACTCCCAAGTCATATTCTTTTACTTCTGTGACAGTGTTGTCCATGTCTTGTGTGACACCCAAGTCATATTCTTTACTTCTGTGACAGTGTTGTCTATGTTTTGTCTCTTGTGTGACTCCAAAATCATATTCTTATATTTCTGTGGCAGCTTTCCTATGCAAACAGTGTAGACCCTGATCAGAGGGCTCCTTATCCATTTTTTGCTAAAAAAGTACTGCAGCTACAGTTGCTCAGCTTCACATGCTTATGCATCTTGATGAGTACAGCATGTTGCATTGGAGTTTAGTGACCTGTGACCTTGGCTTAAGTTATAGACAAAAGTACTGCAGCTTCAACTTCATGTGCTGATGTGCCTCATTGAGTATAGCATGTTGCATCACAGTTTGGTGACCTCTGACCTTGACCTCTGTGACCTACATTAACCTTGAGCATTAGCTTTTTTGCTAGCTCTGTTACCCAAAATGTACAAGTGCTTCACACACCAGACATACTTTGGCTACAGATGTATGTGGAATCGTGGGTATGCAAGACATTTAATTCTGCAGAATTCTTGTGTTGGGTCGCCTATTTTAATAGGATTACCAGGATACTGATTGATCCTTATTAAAAAAGGATATACTAAAATACTGAGGTTAAAAAAGGATATACTAAAATATTGAGGTAATTCATATGGACTTTGGTAATCAAACTTGCTTCTGTGACTGATGTCTAAAAATACTTCTGTGACTTCTGCACAAGTGTGGTGCAGTGCGTACACTTTTTGAGTTGTCACATAAGTAAATTTTGTTGTCACACAGGCATCGCAGTCACACAACTACCCGCCAGTAGGTCCGTCCGTCCGTCCGTCAGTTAGCAATTTCTTGTGCAACTAACTCCTCCTTTATTTTTCAACATAATTTCTTCAAACTTTCAGGAATGATAGATACTGATGTGTAGTTGTGCATATCAGTGAGATAACTCTCATATCATTTTTCATTCTGGAGTTATTGCCCTTTGATAGTTTCGGGTAGCAATTTCTTGTGCAACTAACTCCTCCTTTATTTTTCAACATAATTTCTTAAAACTTTCAGGAATGATAGATATTGATGTGTAGTTGTGCATATCAGTGAGATAACTCTCATATCATTTTTCATTCTGGAGTTATTGCCCTTTGATAGTTTCGGGTAGCAATTTCTTGTGCAACTAACTCCTCCTTTATTTTTCAACATAATTTTATAGAACAGCCTTCGGGCGTATATTGCCCCGTCTTGCGGTGCTCTTGTTTGTAGTGTGCATAACTCGAAACGGTTTTGACCAAAGTGAAAGGATATGATTTTCATGTATTTTCCAGAAATGAACTTGCCAACCAGAACTACACAACTGACTTCATTGAGAATCTGTTCAGCGAGGAAGGGAAGGGTGTGTTTACCTGCAGAAAGAATGTACTAGGACACATGCAGCAGGGTGGTGTACCATCACCATTCGACCGTAACTTCGGAACTAAGCTGGCGGCTAAGGCTGTGACAAAGCTGCTTGAACAACTGGAAGAGTGCACGCAACCAGACGGTGGGTTAATCCTTTCCTCCATAAATACGCCTTTCTACACTTCTGTAAAGGTCACTTTATGAAACCATTGTGATAAATAGAACATTTGCTATAAGAGCAAATGCTCTATTTATCACAATGGTTTCAAACTACAAAATTCTAAACTTTTACTTTTCTCTAGTAAATGCTCCTCTTGGGTAGATTCATTCAAAGAGATTGGGTCTAAAAATAGCCTATGGAGGAATGGGTATTTATATCAAATATTTAAATTGTCATTTCTCTACAGAAAGCTGTTCTGGACCCTTAATCCTTTACTCCATGTATACACATTTTTATGCCATTGCAAACAGAGTAGACCCATATCAGATGGCTCCTATAGGAACCATCTGATGACAGGGTTCCCACGGACAGGGAAAAGTCAGGGAAAAAAGATTTTTTTTCAAGGTCAGGGAAAAGTCAGGGAATTTTTTAATTGGTCAGGGAAATTTGAAATTTGGCAAAAGTCAGGGAAAAGTCAGGGAATTTTGGAACCAAAGGATGATCGCTGAGGAAATGCATGTATGTCAAAAAGGAGAAAGAATGAAAATAAAAGGCTAAGGCAGTTTCTTCAATTTTGACTAAACCAAACATCTTTATACATAAATACTTGAATTGATCTGATCTAATATTTTGACCATTAAGGGCCTTTTTCAAAGATTATCATGTCAAAATACACGTCACATTTTTGTTACATGCATTCAGCCATAAAATCAAAGAGAACATCTTTATACATCTTTGATTAGCTTTGTATATTTCACATCCAAATTTTATAGTATATCTGTCATGAAGTCTGTTAAAACAAAATCATTGGATAATTCTGGCACCTCTGCAAGACTCCAGCATCCATTTTGACAGCAGTGCTAGAATAGGGCAGCAATGCTAGATATTGGACAGTCTACTGTAGTGTCTTCACTTGTTAGGACAGGCTGGGCAGCGGTGCTAGATATTCGACATTCTACTGTACTGTCTTCACTTGTAAGGGCAGGAATATATGGTCTGCTATTATGAAAACTGAAAATGTAGACCCTTTTCTGGCATCTACATAGACCCATTAAAAGGACCTATTTTTCCCAATTTGGGAAAAACATCCCAAGTGATGCAAAATTTTGATTAAATTGCAAAACAAGAGGGCCTGAAAGGCCCTTAGATATCGCTCACCAGAAAATTAGAGGAGAATATTTTCAAAGTTTTCACCATGTGTTTCTATAGAAAACTAGCCAGCCCTGGGGCGGGGCCAATTTTGACCCCATTTTAATGGCATGCTGTATCAGTGTCTTACAGACTGTATGACGTACTATTTTAAAATTCAGCTAACACAGAAAAACTGAAAGATTAACCATTTCTACCATAGATACACATTTTATCACCTTTGCAAACAGAATAGACCCATATCAGGCAGCTCCTGTAGGAGCTGCCTGATCAGGGTCTACTCTGTTTGCTTAGAAAAATATCATAAATCTGAGTTTTTACTGTAGTCTACTGCCAAAATATTTCTTAACTTTGCTTTAAAAAAATAAAATTTTACTTAATTATGTATTCATAGTAGATGGAGTCTCTAATAAAAAATCATGGAGGAAAGGGTTAAGAGAGGTAGAAAATATTCAAGATACTTTATACTTTGGGTGCATATTAGGACCTGTTTGGCATCCTGCATGTAACATTCAATATTGAGCAATTAAAAATGAAAAAGTCAGAAACATTTTTTTTTAAAATGATCAAAACACTACTGCTGTATATATAGTTGTCATAAAGAGAGAGGTGGTAAGGATTTGCTGATGGGGAGGACGGAGGCCAACATTTATTGATCATGCTCATAGATGACCAATTAAACTTAATCTGTTAACATGGGGTCAGGGAAAATTGAAATTCGGTCAGGGAAAAGTCAGTGAAAAGTCAGGGAATTTTATCTTTTCTGTTTTGTGGGAACCCTGGATGAGGGTCTGCTCAGTTTGCTTATGAAGTGAATTAATATTCATGATGTCAGAATATTCATTGAATAAAGGGTTAATCCATTGCATGGCCAAAAGTTCACTGGTCCATATGCTATTTTAAAAATTTATCTTAATAAATATTCATGATGGTATTATTTCTTACATAAGTATTCATGGAGTAAAGGGTTAAGTAAACGAACACAGGCTTTTCTATCAGATAAAGGTTAGAGAATAGTGTTTATGTTCATTACAAGAAAACAAGATCATATTTCTGTCTCCTTTTCTCAGGAAAGGTTGTAGCTTCTGAACCAACATCAGCAACACTGCTGGGTATGATTGGACGCCGCATGGAGTTCACTCCCTTACAGGACCTGAGGGATCAAACAGACTTTACGTAAGTTTGTATTTACGCACTTAAACCCATAAACACCGGTGATCCCATACATTTGGCAAGGGCAAACTATGCAGACCAAGATCAGAGGACTCCTGAGGGAGACTTTTGATCAGGATCTGCTCTGTTTGTCATAAAAATCATTTTCGTCAGTGATACATTTTGATAAAACTCTCTGTTTAATTAATTCTCAGAAAGAGAGAGTATTACTTATTAACCCTTTCCCTCATATAAGTGTACGCATTAGTAAACAGAGAAGACCCTGATCAGACGGCTCCTATAAGAGCCGTCTTATCAGGGTCTGCTCTGTTTGCTATTAAAATTTGATAGATCTGTATCTTTAGTTTCTAAAATGGCTACAATGTCCCACCTACCATATTCTATTATAACTATTTTGTTAATGAATATTCAGTAAGTATTGAAATTTGGAATAAACATAGAACAGGGAAAGAGTTCAGCAGATTAAGGGTTAACTTGCGTAAGAAATAATGACATTATGAATACAGTAAAACCTCGATTATTCGAACACTAAAATACGTATTATTATCGATCTTTAAGACAGATGGCAGGTTAATGCATGGTGAAAGTCATGCTTTCTGCATGACTTTCACCATGCATTAAGCAGCCACCTGCCTAAAAGGGTCTAAATTCTTCTATACCGAAAATTCGAATAATCGAGGTTTTACTGTATTTATTAGCTGATTTTCTATAATGAAATAATTTTTATGTACTCAGGACTTTTTGGTTTTGGTAGATACTATAGATTTTTTATAATTTCATTAGCAATCAGAGCAAACCCTGATCAGAGGTCTCCTACAGGAACCATCTGATCTGGGTCTACTCTGTTTGCAAAGGTGTGAAAAAGCGTCTATATGAGGGAAAGGGTTAAGGAGCATTGTATACTCGGGGTTAACCTATGCAATCTGCAACACTTTTTAACCCAAAGTGCTGAGTTTGCATAAACATTTTGCATCACTGTCTTCAATAATATTTGACGTTTTATCCGATAGAGACATAGTTTTCATCTTTGCAAAAGGTGTAGATCCAGGTCAAACAGCCCCTGAGGAATTGTCTGATCAGTGTCTGCTGTTTGTTTGTAGAATAATGAAGATTTATTGTAGAGTTTTTGCCTTGGCCACAGAAAAATCGTTTCCATACACTATTAGAAAAAATGGCTAATAAATATTCATTGTTTCTTACATTAATATTCTTCAGATAAAGGGTTAACTATTTGCTAATATGTTGGCAGCTGTAGTTTTTCTGATAGATTTTGTTCCATTTTCTTTAATGGAAAATACTATCAGAATATCAAATACTTTGGATCCTGATTAGACTGAGGGTTTATCATCTATGTTCTGAAAACAAGTTCCTTACTGTAAAACATTTATTTCTTTCAACCTTTTTATTCCTGGTAGAGACACCTTTTTTGACACTTTTGCAAACAGGGTAGACCCATACTGTACAGCTTCTGTCGGAGCTGTCTTATCAGGGTTTGCTGTTTGCTTATAGGATAATTATCTTCTGATCTGATTCTATACTGTTTCTCACAGCAAATGTATTCACTTGTTTTATATAGCAATATAAGATAAATTATTAACCCTTCATCTATACGCTTTTTCCTGTCTTTGTGAACTGAGTAGACCCAGATCAGATGGCTCCTTTAGGGTCAGCTGTTTGCTTATGAATTTATTATAGATCTGACTCCGCAGTTTCTACTAATTCCAAAAAAGCTAGTTTACCCATTACCTCATAGTCTACTGTTAGACCCAATATCTCATAGGCTATTTTTACACCCATTACCTGTTAGGCTATATTTAGACCCCTACCTCTGTGAATAAATCTACTGAAAAGGAGCATTAATTAGAAAAATGGAAAATTTCAAACCATAGGAGCAATGCTCTATTTATCACAATGGTTTCAAAAAGTGACTTTTAGAGAACATTCAAAACTCAAAAGGCATCAATATGAGGGAATGGGGTATGGGAAAGATTTAGGAAATTTTGACAAAGATATTTTTCATATGTTTTGCCAAGCTTTTTGTTGGTACTCAATACAATTGCCTCTTTGAGTAAATTTTAGTTAATACCAACAACTTTCAAGATGGTTAGCCCATTCCTTCATAGGCTATTCGACCTCTTTGAGTAAATCTACCGAAAAGGAGCATTTACTAGGGAAAAGGAAAGTTTCAGAATTGTGTAATTTTGAAACCATTGTGATAAATAGCGCATTTGATCCAATGGAGCAAATTCTCTTTTTCATCATCACAATGATTTCAAAAAGTGACTTTTACAGAGGCGTCAAAAGGCGTCAATATGAGGGAATGGGTTAACAAGGGAGATACTTCAATATATCAATTTTTGTGTTATTTACAGCTCTGGATATTTGGACATTATTATAGTTTTTCATTTTCTTGTTACAGCCATCGTCTTCCAGTGAGACAGTGGTGGCTTAAACTTCGCCCACTTTTGAGAATCTTATCGAAGCACACAGAAGCTATGTACATCACGGAGAGTTCCCTACAAGGTGTGATAGATATTGAAGAATTAGATGATTATTGATCACATGACTATCTTAGCCAATAGGATGACAGAATTTGATGATTATTGATCATATGACCTGTTTAAGCCATAGGGTGAAAGGATGTTAAGTATTATAGCCAATCGGAACATGGGACTGAATTTATTTTTTGTATTCCAATCTGACCAGTATTGCCCGACCACACGCTGTTGTTTTGATTATCTTGTTTGTTTTTTAACCAAAACAAATCTGAAGTATGTAATTACTTTGTGGCTTTTTGTCAAAACTGTGTTGCAAAACCTGCTATCTGGTCCTTAACTGAAACCCCTCTTAAAAACTGGCCCACTCAAATATTAAATAGTTGTTCAGTATCAAAAGATCCACATTCTGAAGAAAAGCAATCTTGACTGAGTTATGCAACTGTAAAATCTTTTCTTTAACCTTTTTCTCATACAAACACCTTTTCATGCCTTTGCAAACAAAGTAGACCCAAATCAGTGTCTGCTGTTTGCTTATAAATGGAATTCTACAGGTTCTGAAATGGCAAATAATTCCAGTTTTCATTGGCCATTATGAAATGTTAATTACGGCTAAATTGTGATTAATTATCGAAAAAGTTAGGATCCAGATGAGACACCGCAGAATGCAGCATCCATTAGGATCCAAACTGATCGACACTTTGACCGTATTTTTGCAAAGAAATGAGAGAAATTTTGTTTAGAGAATTGAAGCATATTATTGTTGCAGATGAAAATTACTTAGCTTGCGAAGAGTTAATATCAAACAATATTAAATAATCCTCCTTCCTGATCTTGAATTGAAAAATTATAACAGTATTTTTAGAGCATAGATGCTCATATTCTATTGTAATGTATGCTTTTGTAAGTGTTTGCTCTGTGTTTTTGCAAGACATGAAACTTATGTTGCAGTCTTTCTCTGGACAATGTTTTATCGCAAGAAAATGGCTTTCACACTATTTCTTGCATTTTTATTTAAGACTTTTTGTTCTTTTATTGTTAAGGTTCTCAAATTTTCTTAATCCTATCCTTCATACAAACGCTTTTTGACACCTTTGCAAAACAGAGTAGAACCAGATCATAATGCTCCTTTAGTAGCCTTCTGATGAGGAGCTGCTTTGTTTGCTTACTAGATTATAAAAGATCCGACTCCACAGTTTCTACCAATACCAAAACCTCCTAAGTATATGCCATTATAAAAATTCAGCAAATAAATATTAAGATGTCATTATTTCTTACATAAATATTCAACAGGGAAAGGGTTAAGTCCCTTCAAGAGGGATGTGAAGATCTGAACCTAAACTGTATTAACCCATTCCCTCATATTGATGACTTTTGATGACTCTGTAAAAGTCACTTTGTGAAACCATTGTGATAAATACGGAATTTGCTCCTTTAGGAGTAAATGCTCTATTTATCACAATGGTTTCAAACTACAAAATGCTAAAAAAAAAATATTATTTTCTCTAGTTAATGCTCCTTTTCGGTAGAATTATTCAAAGAGGTTGTATCTAAAAATAGCCTTTGAGGTAATGGGTTAGTGAGTAAGTGACTTTACAATACTGTTGTCCAAAATGATCGGACACACGCAATAAATGCACATGCTGTATGGGGAGGTTCTTTCTACACTTGAAATGTGTTGTTGTGTGGAGCAAAAGGAGAGAAAATGTGTGTGTGTGTTTACACATCTGCGTTGACCCTTTACCTCATAAATATTCATATAAGATGTAATGAGTATGATTATTAATTTGCTGAATGGTTTTCCATGGCATTTTGAATTAGATAATATTCTACCATGGAAGAAACTGTAAAATCATATCAGTATTATGCCTTATGCAAACAGAGCAGACGCTGATATGATGGCTCCTACAGGAGCCATCATATCAGGGTCTACTCTGTTTGCAAAGGTACAAAAGGGTGGTTTCAATGAAGTAAAGGGTTAACCTAATTCTTCTCTACTGGCTGTGTATGGTGCATTAACCTTTCCGCTGTCAGTTGAAAACAGCTTAGATCCAGATGAGACACTGAGTAACTTGGCATCTCATCAGGATTCAAACTGTTTGACACTTGGTCTGTATAGTTCCTCAAAATATATGAACGAATCTTAAGTAAATAAAACATGTGACAGGAATGGAGTTTTGGCGGACATTCATAATATCCGCTGTCAGCAGGCTGTGGTTAAAGTAGACCTGTCTGTCTGTCTGTCTGTCTCCATGTGCAATCTTACATCTGTCAGTTCAAGGTGAAACAAACAAAAATCCTTTACAGGGTAATATTACACATTAAAGATGATTCTTAACTCTTTCAGTGCCAAAGGTGAAATCATGATTGCATATGCAAAAAGGTTGGGTCAAGAAGAGATGCCAATTAACCCCTTCTTGCTGAATTTAAAAATACATTTCTCCTTATTTACCCATGCCATGTTGTATAATAACATATATCTTCACTGTGTACAAGTATTTCGCTGTGCAATCACTGCTGTGGAGTGCACTGGTTGCACAATCAACTTGTAAATAGTGCAGACCCTGATGAGACAGCTCCTGCAGGAGCTGTCTCATCTGGGTCTTCTTTATTTATAGGTAGGTATATTGACGTGAATAGCAAGCGAAGGGTTAACTGGGCATCTCTTCTGGACCCAATCTGTTTGACACTCGGATAGTACTTATGAAGAAGAAACTGAAGAAAGTTTTACTTTTACTTTTTATGTAGAAGACAACTCTTGGTGCCATAAGAGTTAAAGTAAGAATAATGTCTGGTTTGACATTCCAGAATAGACTAAACTGTCTTCTTAAGCTCCAGTTTATTTTACCCATTCCCTCATATTGACGCCTTTATAAATGTCACTTTTTGAAACCATTGTGATAAATAGAGCATCTAATCATCACAATGGTTTCATAACTACGCAAATCAAAACTTTTCTTTTTGTCTAATAAATGCTTCTTTTTATACGCCTGTTTGAAAAAACGGGACGTATTATGGAATGGCGCTGTCTGTCCGTCTGGTTGTCTGGTTGTCTGTCCGTCTGTAACATCTCTAACTCAAGTTCCGCGTGGTGGATCCTTCTCAAATTTAGCCACAATGTTTATCTAGACATGCTACAGTAGCCTACCAAGTCCCGGTTTGTTTATCCAAGGTCAAGGTCACACAATTGGACTTAGAATTTGCGTTTAGCAAAAATGTTAACCGGTCTGTCTGTCTGTAACATCTCTAACTGAAGTTCCGCTTATTGGATCCTTCCCAAATTTAACCAAAATGTTTATCTAGACATGCTACAGTAGCCTGCCAAGTCCCGGCTCATTTATCCAAGGTCAAGGTCGCTTAATTGGACTTAGAATTTGCGTTAAGCAAAAATGTTAACCTCAATTTATGTGGAACAAGTCCACTTATTTACATAACACTTTGTGATAAAGCTTTGAAACTTGGAACACTTGTTCACCATCACAACCTTCACCTGTAGGTAAGAGTAAATAACTCTGTCAAGCATTTTGACTGAATTATGCCCCTTTTTAACTTAGAATATTTGGTTAAGGCTTTGTTAAAGTCCATTTATTTACATAACCCTTTGAGATAAAGCTTTTAAACTTAGAACACTTGTTCACCATCACAACCTTCACCTGTAGGTAAGAAAAAATAACTCTGTCAAGCATTTTGACCGAATTATGCCCCTTTTTAACTTAGAATTTTTGGTTAAGGCTTTGTTAAAGTCCATTTACTTACATAACCCTTTGAGATAAAGCTTTTAAACTTGGAACACTTGTTCACCATCACAATCTTAACCTGTAGACAAGAGTACATAACTCTTATAAGCATTTTGACAGAATCATTCCCCTTTTTAACTTAGAATTTATGGTTAAGGCTTTGTTAAAGTCCATTTATTTACATAACCCTTTGAGATAAAGCTTTTAACCTTGGAACACTTGTTCACCATCACAAGCTTTACCTGTAGGCAAGAGTACATAACTCTGTCCAACATTTTGACAGAATTATGCCCCCTTTTAACTTAGAAATTTTGGTTAAAGTTTTGGTTAAAGTCCACTTATTTACATAACCCTTTTAGATTAAGCTTTTAAACTTGGAATACTTGCTCACCATTATAAGCTTTACCTGTAGGCAAGAGTACATAACGCTGTCTAACATTTTGACATCATTATGACGCTTTTTAGCTTGGAATTTTTGGTTAAAGTCCACTTATTTACATAATCCTTTCAGATAAAGCTTTTAAACTTGAAACATTGGTTCACCATCACAAGCTTCATCTTCATCTCAAGCATTTAGACACAATTATGGCACTTTTTAATTTAGAATTTTCGGTTATGGTTTTTTGTTAAAGTATGCCTATTTACAACCTTGAAACTTGGTCGCAAAATTGGACTTAGAATTTGAATTTAGCAAATACGTTAACCCCAGTTTATGTTGAACAAAACCTTGACGGGCGTATATTGTGTCCACTGGCACTCTTGTTAGTAGATGTATTCAAAGAGGTTTGATCTAAAAATAGCCTATGAGGGAATGGGTTAATATTTATCCTTTCAACCCGGGCAACAGATGCAGTCACTTGCAAACAGTGTAGACACAGACCAGAGGGGGCTCCCAGATGACTCTGTAGTAGTTACACTGATGGGCTCTGTAGTTCCATTCTGATAAATCAGGGTTGAAAGTGTTAAAGTGATTTTATAGAGAAGGATTGCTGATGGCATATGCTGCATACCCAGATCAGAGGGCTACCAATAGAGCCCACAGATCATGGTTATGCTGTTTAAAAAATGCTTATTTGTTTCTTTCCTATATTCAAATGATTATGGCTAAGACTGGTATTTCTAAAGTGCAGATGCTATGTGAGTATTTTATATGATTTACTCTCAAAGTAGCAATACCACCAGATATAGATTTATAGTATTAAACTTCCAATACATTTAACCTTTTACCTCATTGATGTGCTTTTCCTCGCTTTTGCAAACAGAGAAGACTCAGATCAGATGTCTCCTGTAGGAGTCATCTGATCAGGGCCTGCTCTGTTTGCTTATGGAAATATATATAGATCACAGAACTACAAATATAGGTGCGTACCCAAATGCTAAAATTGTCATTTCTCCACCAAACTCTATACTGTGACCACTCTTTAGAATCGTTTCAAAGAGACGATTCTAAAGAGTGGTCACAGTATAAGGTTTGGTTGAGAAATAAAGAAGTTATTCCTGGAATTGATGTAATTATGCATCTTATCCAGAGCTCTGGATCTGATTCTGCAGTATCTACCATGGCCAGAAAGTCTCTTTGTTAATAGGCCATTTTTTTAAAAAATAAATCATGTTATTTATTAATATTCATGATTCCATTAACTATGTACATGAATATTCATGAGGTAAAGGGTTAAACGCATATTTGTGTGGTTGAAATAGTATATAATACTTATTTACAACACACATTTAACATGGGAAATATGTTAGCAGTAATGTTAAATGTTAAACCGTTTTTGGTGTTCATAAATTGTATATATATTAAGCTGTTCATACTTCTTTGAAAAATGGCTGCTGTTAATAGTGATTAAAACTAGTTTAATACACTTGTATTTGGTTTAAGTGAGAATCTAACCCTTTACTCCATGACTTTGCAAACAGAGTAGGCGCAGATCAGACAGCTCCTGTAGGGGCTGTCTGATCAGGGTCTACCCTGTTTGCTATTGGAATTCAATAGATCTTATCTGATTCTACAGTTTGTGCCATTTCCAAAGAATCTCTTGTTCATATGCCATTACTATTTAACTATTAATTAATATTCGTTCATACATACATTATTTCTTACATGAATATTCATGAAATAAAGGGTTAACGAACGCTATTTCTAGATACTGAACTCACAGTACATAGTGAAACAAATTGGTCATTTAGACAATACAGGTTGAAAAATGACTTGTTTTTCACAAAAAAAAGTATTAAGCATAATTATCAGTTGGTGCATTTAATTTTTAGGGGTTGATTTTTTTAGAATTTCCATATGTTTGTTATTTATTCTGCTTTTAATATTACAAAAAATAAATGTTTTCCTCTTTGATGATGTCAGTATTCTTTACAAGATTTGCAGCAAATACATTGGCCGTATTATATCACGGGATGAGTGCAAGACTGGTTAGTAACTGCATTATTTAACATTAATAAGCAGAGTGTCAACAGTTTGGATCCTGATGAGACACTGAGTTACTCTGCATCTCAGATGGATTCAGACTGTTTGTAATGATTATCACAACTTCATCTAATGGATTGTAGGTAGGACAGTTTTGTGCCCAGCCTTTGATATGCTGTTTTGGGAAATGATGGTAAAGATAATGAAAAGAAGAATATAATAAAAAAAAAAACACACACACAAACACACACACACACACACACACACACACACACACAGTATAATCCTTTCTTTGCTGTTTTTTTCAGAGTGGAATAGCCCATTGCTGTTACTAGGCGAGCCCTCTGATCAGGGTCTGCACTGTTTATCATTCAAATTCTCTAGCAAGTGTTAAACTTTTAATACTGAATAGAATCTATGGTAAAACACTGATGGGCTTATTCAGGATTGAAAGGGTGTAACAGTTCTTGGCCATTCCACTTTAAATATTCAACATTCAGAGGGTAACCCTTTATTCCATAAATACACCTTTGCAAACAGAGTAGACCCAGATCAGCCAGCTCCAATAGGAGCTGTCTGATCAGGGTCTGCTCTATTTGCTTGTGGCATAATATAGGTCTGCTTCTACTGTTTCTACAAAGGGTTAAATTGTCCTATGTTCATAATTTATGCCATTATAATAATTAATCTTATTAATATTCTTGATGTTATTATTTCTTACATGAATATTCATGAAGTAAAAAGCTATGTCTAAGAGAACAACAGTTGACAGTGACAGCATTAGATAGGCTGTACCTGTAGTTATTAAGTTTCTGTTACTTCAGTTTGAATGTGCCATAAAAATATTGTTTTCGTTTTATTTTCTTCAGATCTTTTTTCTCTGGAAACCAACGATGATCCAAGTAAACACTGCATATTTTATTGACTCCCTCACCCCGTCCCAGCCTAAAATTTATCAGCTGCATTTTTTATATTGTAAGATAAGACTTGATTATTGGATATGTTTTTATACTTTTGGCTGATAACTACTTATTGCCTAATCTGGATCCAAGCTAATTTCAAAGACCAGTTTATTCCAGCTTATAGAAAATTTTCAGGAAGTTTCAGGATACCCAAGTGTACAATTTTTGTCCAAAGGTTTTAAGAATTGAGTTTAACCCTGTCATTCATATAAACATGACTTCAAGCTATGCAAACAGAGTAGACCCAGATTAGACGGCTACTGTAGGAGCCATCTTATTAGGGCCTGCTCTGTTTGCTTATGAATTTATATGGATCTGATTCTAGTTTCTACCCATAACAACATATCCTATGTATATATCTAATTACAAAAAATAGTGCTAGTTAACCCTTTCTCTGTTCTTTGTTTATTACAAATTCCAATACCTATGGTCAAAATAGTTACAATGAAATATGGAAGGAAGAACATAGTAGCCATTTTAATAAGTAAAGAAGCAGATCTATCAAATTCCATTAGCAAACAGAGCAGACCCTGATCAGACGGTTACTATAGGAGCTGACTGATCTGGGTCTTCTCTGTTTGCAAAAGTTGAAAACACGTTTATATGAGGGAAAGGGTTAATATACATGTTGCCATCATTTCTGCCATAAACAGGGAATGGGTTAAATATTTCCGTAAGTCCTTCAGTGGTAATTTCATCTTGACGTTTATCCAATTTACCAATAGTTTGGACCCAGATCAGTCATAAATTATCTTTAATGCTTACTCAAATGTCAGATCAGTATCCAAAGAATACATGTAATGATAAAATATACCCCTTAAATTAATATATGCCTTTTAACACCTTTGCAAGTAGAGGAGAACCAGGTCAGACAGCTCCTGTAGGAGCTGTTTCATCAGAATCTGCTTTCTTTGCTTACTGAATTACATAGATCTTATTCTACTGTTCATGTCATGTCCAAACTTTCCTGTGTACATGTGACATTGCGATAAAATAACCTAATTTATATTCATGATGTCATTTTATACATGAATATGCATGAATTAAAGGGTTATTGAAAAAAAAGTTCAAGTCTTTATATCATGAGAAGTGGTCTGTGATACTTTGCACATGGTGTAGACCAAGATCAGCGGCATTTCCTCATAATCTGGTCCATGCTGTTTGTTACTGATCAACAGTGACAACTGTATTTAACTTAAATATCCAAACACGCAGCTTCTCCCTTTACACTGGTTTGTAAAGCTGAACAACTCTACTCTGTTGTCATAACAAAATACGCCCCCTTGTAAATCTTAAAGTGTTTGCTATGGTTATCAAGAAGAGAAAAATGGACAAATCATGGTAGTGTAAAAGACATGCACCATATATTAAATATTTGTGTAAAAGTTAAAGTAGTATGCTTTATGGTTACAGGAATATCAACAGAACGGTAGACAAGAGGAGTATTGAGAAAATCTAGTTTAACCCATTCCCTCATATTGACGCCTTTTGGTGCCTCTGTAAAAGTCACAACCATTGTGATATATAGAGCATTTACTCCATAGGAGCAAATGCTTTATTCATCAGAATGGTTTCAAAACTACACAATTCTAAAATTTACCTTTTTGCTAGTAAGTGCTCCTTTTTGATAGATTTATACAAAGAGGTTGGATCTAGAAAAACCTTTAAGGGAATGTGTTAAAATATTTTTTGTTATATTTCTTTGCCAAACCCTGTCTTGCCTGTACTCTGAAAGGCCTCTTCTAATGAGTACCAGCAAGATAGGCTTTGACCGAGAAATAAGAGATTTACATAGATTTGTACTCTTCTTGTCTACAACTCTGTATCTAGCTTTTCCAGCAACGGAGAAGTTAAAGTTAACCTTTTACTCCTTTTCACGCCTTTGCAAACACAGTAGACCCAGATCAGACGGCTCCAATAGGAGCTGTCTGATCAGGGTCTGCTCTGTTTGCTTATAAAATAATATATTTTTGTAAAACAAATCATGTGTTCATATGCCATTATAAAAATTCATAATTTATATTCATGTCATCATTTCTGACATGCATTTTCATGGAGTAAAGGATTTATAACCCACATAAACCTGTACAAACAAATGTGTTGAAGGTACAACCTCTGTTTAGTGGCCACTCACCAATTAATACATGTCTTTAAATTCAGGTGACTGATTAATGCAGTTAATCAGAATTGCAAGAAGCACCTTTGTGAGCTTTTTGTATAATTTTTATCCTGCATTAAGCTACCACAACTGTTTACTTCATGAATATGTCTTTCTATGCCTTTACAAACAGAGTAGACCCAGATCAGACGTCTCTTGTAAGAGCTGTCTGATCAGGGTCTGCTCTGTTTGCTTATGCTATAATACAGATATGATTCTACAGTTTCTGGCATGGCCAAAAATCCCCAGTTTCGTATGCCATATGAAAAAAAAGATCTAATTAATATTCAGGAGAAAAGGGTTCAAGACTTATTATTATATTTCTGTTGAATGGTAGCTCTAGAGAGATTTTACTATATTTCCATGGACACAACTTGTATGCACACTAAATGGAGGTTTGGTCGGAGTGTTTCCTATTTTACAAATGAAACCATGTTTGATATATTTGCACTAAACTGTCGGGAAAAAATTACACAGGCACAATAAAACTCCACTGTATGTACAAAATAGGTGTATTGAAAACAGGTATTTGCTTAATGCAGGACAAAAGTAATGCGGAACGCCCCTGTATAAGCTCTCTGCATAACTTTCATCCTGTATTAAGCTATTTCTTGCCTTACAAACTCAAACGTTGGCCTTTTTATGGTCATTTTAGAGAACTACTGTACCTTACAAAGAGAGTAGATGCAGATCAACTTCCATTATTTTGTAAATGCTGTATGATCTAGGTCTTCAATGTTTGATATTCATAAGCATCTGAAGTACATTAATAAAACTATAGACCCAGATCATATTAGTTTATCTGGATCTACACTGTTAACTACTGCACAGCGCATATGACCTGTCCCATCACCAACTATATATACTTGCTTTTATGCTTATAACTCTTTACCTCATGTGTATGCCTTATTAATACCTTTGCAAACATGGTAGACCAATATCAGATGTCTCCTATAGGAGCTGTCTGATCAGGGTCTGCTCTGTTTGCTTGTGGACTAATACAGATCTGATTCTAAAGTTTCTGTCATGGCCAAATATTTTTGTATTCATATGCATGGTAGACTAAGACCAGATGGCTCCTATAGGAACTGTCTGATCAGGGTCTGTTCTGTTTGCTTGTGGACTAATATAGATCTGATTCTAAAGTTTCTGTCATGGCCAAGTATTTCTGTATTCATATGCATGGTAGACCGAGATAAGATAGCTTCTATAGGAGCTATCTGATCAAGATTTGCTCTGTTTGTTCATTGACTAACATAGTTATGATTCTAAAGTTTCTGTCATAATTATCTGGGATCATATGCCCTGATAAAAGTTGATCTTGAATATGTTACTATTTCATAAAATTCATGAGGTAAAGGGTTACCTCGTTTACACATACACACAGTACATTTGTATTTAACCCTTACAATGCGGGACTCGAGTCACTGTTGTCCTTTGCAAACAGTGTAGACCCAGATGAGAGGGCTCCTAGAGGAGCCCTCTCATCAGGGTCTGCACTGTTTGTCATGTTACACGTTTGTTTAGAAAAATCCCTAAATATTCACCATAAGCTTGACCTTTTGGAATCGTCCATTTGAAAATTTAGAGTTGTAAGGGTTAAATTATTGTTATCTGCAAAACTGGTCATCTGCTATAATTCTGACAGTAAGTTTTTCTTCCATTTCTGGTGAAAAATTCAATGTGGCGGACAGTTTCGATATTTATGAGATAACAATCTACTGGGTGATTCATGTGGATCCAGCAAGTTACTGGGTGATTCATGTGGATCCAGCAAGTTACTGGGTGATTCATGTGGATCCGACAAGTTACTGGGTGATTCATGTGAACCCAGCAAGAGGGTGATTCATGTGGACCCAGCAAGTTACTGGGTGATTCACGTGGATCTGGCAAGTTACTGGGTGATTGATGTGGACCCGGCAAGTTACTGGGCAATCCATGTAGACCCAGCATGAGGGTGATTCATGTGGACCCAACAAGTTACTAGGTGATTCATGTGGACCCAGCAAGTTACTGGGTGATTCATGTGGACCCAGAAAGTTACTGGGTGATTCATGTGGATACAGCAAGTTACTGGGTGATTCATGTGAACCCAGCAAGTTACTGGGTGATTCATGTGGATCCAGCATGTTACTGGGTGATTCATGTGGATCCGACAAGTTACTGGGTGATTCATGTGAACCCAGCAAGAGGGTGGTTCATGTTGACCCAGCAAGTTACTGGGTGATTCATGTGGATCTGGCAAGTTACTGGGTGATTGATGTGGACCCAGCAAGTTACTGGGCAATCCATGTGGACCCAGCATGAGGGTGATTCATGTGGACCCAGCAAGTTACTAGGTGATTCATGTGGACCCAGCAAGTTACTGGGTGATTCATGTGGACCCAGAAAGTTACTGGGTGATTCATGTTGACCTAGCAAGAGGGTGATTGATGTGGACTCAGCAAGTTACTGGATGATTCATGTCGACCCAGCAAGTTACTGGGTGATTCATGTGGATCTGGCAAGTTACTGGGTGATTCATGTGGACCCAGAAAGAGGGCGATTCATGTGGACCCAGCAAGTTACTGGGTGATTCATGTGGACCCAGAAAGTTAATGGGTGATTCATGTGGACTCAGCAAGAGGGTGATTCATGTGGACTCAGCAAGTTACTGATTGATTCATGTGGATCCGACAATTTACTGGATGAGTCAGGTGGACCCAGCGAGTTACTGGGTAATTCATGTGGACCCAGCAAGTCACTGGGTGATTCATGTGGACCCATACTGTGTGAAATATTAATCGTTATCCTGCTAAATGTGACCTGACTGGTATGTACAAACAGTTTCGATCTAGGTTAGACTTCACGTAACTCGGTGTCTCATCAGGATTGAAGCTGTTGCACTCATGGTATAAAGTTTCTCAAAAGCTTAACCCTTTACTCCATGAATAGTCATGCAAGAAATAGTGGTATCATGAATAATAATTGCTATAATTCATGGACAAAGGGAATTTTGGCCATGGCAGAAACGGTAGAATCATATCTATATTATATCATTAGCGAAAGAGCAGACCCTGGTCAGACGGTTCCTATAGGAGCCGTCTGATTTGGATCTACTCTGTTTGCAAATGCATAGAAAGATGTATTTAACTATTTATGGAGTAAAGGGTTAAACAAATTGTAACAAATTGGCGTTTAACTCTTTCCTTGTTCTGACAAAATAAGAATATAGAAGTTGGAACGCTGTAGCCATTTTAGAAACTAAAGAAACGGATATATCAAATTTCATTAGCAAACCGAGCAGATCCTGGTCAAACGACTCGTATAGGAACCGTCTGATCTGGGTATACTCTGTTTGCAAATGCGTAAAAAGGTATTAATATGAAGGAACGGGGTTAAGAAGGAATTACTTATACAGCAGTCTGGGTTAAGACATATGATTAGGACCTGTCTTTCTAAAGATCTTACGACGTTAATATATCGTAAGTGCTTATTTGCGACAATCGCTGCTAGGATATTAAACCGGAAATATCGCATATTTTAGTGTGCATCAGTTATGGGTAATTGCGACAAATTATCGCAAGTTCTCGGACAGAGGTCCAGAATGGATGCATGAATTAAATATGTTCAAGAATAAATTGTTAGAATCGTCTCTTCGAGACGATTCTTAAGAGTGGTCATAGCACAGGCTTTGGTGGGAAAATGACGATTTTAGTATTTAAGTACGCACATTTATCTGTAGCTCTAAGTTTAACATTATGATTATGCAACTTCCATTCACGATCTATCTTTGAATGTTAGAGCTTACAATATTTCAGTCGCTTGACCTTTAGTAAGATGCATGAGAGGTGGGGAATAAATAACAGCATTTTGCCATTGCGAACAAAACTAAAGATGTGTGTGCCATTATTTTTATTCTAGGTTGAGTCTTAATCAAAGGTAAAAACAATGCACTCTGATACTCAGGGACTTGGTTCAGGTGACAATATACATGTATCACGGAAAAAAGGGCCAACTGGAGACCGCCAATGTCCGTACTTCTGTCCACTTTAGACAAGAGTATACCTGATCTGGATCTACACTGTTACAACCCCCAAGTGTTGCATTATTGTGCAGCTCATATGGTGATTTTACGTCATATTTTGTTGAGTGTTAAGTAATTGTCATCTGCAAAATTGCCGTCTGTCATCTGTAAAATTGCCGTCTGTCATCTGTAAAATTGCCGTCTGTCATCTGTAAAATTGCCGTCTGTCATCTGCAAAATTGTCTGCTGTAAGTCTCCTTAATTCGTTCCCTCCTAGACTATTTTTAGAATCAACCTCTTTGAATTAATCTACCGAAAAGGAGCATTGACTATAGAAAAAGAGAATTTTAGAAGTGAGTAGTTTTGAAACCATTGTGAAACGTATGGAGCAAATGCTCTATTTGTCACACTAGAAAAAAGGGTGTCTGTAGGAAAGGAATTAAACCTTGCACGCTTTATTGCAAACACTTGTTTCTCTCACAATTCTCAAAGCTGACCGTTCTTCAAATATATTTTATAAATACTACCAAACAGTCAAACAGTGTGGATTCTGATGAGACACCGAATTACCAAGCGTCTAATCTGGATCCAAACTGTTTGCATAGGTAATTACGAAGTGAGCCTGCTTAGAGTTAATATTCTTTTAACCCTTTCACTGCCAATGTCGCATTATAAATGCATCACGACAAATAGTGCAGTCCCAGATCAGACGCCTCCCTTTTAAAGTGGCGTCTGATCAGGGACTTCACTTTTTGTCTCATTCTCTATTTTTATATCTGTGCTTTATTTATTTATCTGTGCATTTATTTATATCATTTCTTTATTGTACCGAATGATTTACCAAAAATTGGATTGCAGACGACACTTAGAAATTTCGCACCGAAAGGGTTATTTTCAGAGCGTCGAACAGGTCCGGTCCTAACGAGACGCGCAGTTATACTGTGGCTGGTCTGACTCCAAACTATATATTTTTTGCATATCTAGTCACAAAATGACTGCTAGCATGCAAAATATTAGGTCTTCAGAACAGTATTATATGTTTTCTTGCACCATTCACCAAGGGAGAATAAGCTTCATATTCTCACAGTGTGATAAACCCATGTAATCTCAGAGGTATTCCATGAATACACCTTTACAAACAGAGTAGGCCCAGACCAGACGGCTCCTATAGAAGTCGTCTGATCGGAGTCCGCTCTGTTCACTTATGAAATAAAATATGATTATATGATTCTACATTTTCTGTCGTTGGCAAATATTCCTGTGTGATTATGAACGATAGTCTGTTCAATATTCATGGTGTCATTATTTCTTACATGAGTGTTCATGGAGTAAATGGTTGTATTCTGTATACAAGCTCAACTGATCTAGCACTGGCATGGCATCGCACAAACATTCCAAGCCGTACTTACAAATTTAAAATGCCCGAAATGTACTTGAATTCTGAATGTATTTTAAATGCCCGAAATGTATTTAAAATGCCTTAAATGGATTTGAAATATACATGCATACGTATTTTAAATGTGTGTTTAAATGCCCTAAATATAATTCTTCTATTTCTGGTTTAAAATGTGTTCCGAATATTGATCAATTTTGATCTAGATCTAAACTATTGACAAAGGTTACCATGGATACGCCTTTAGCATGTTAAAGGTTAACCATTTACTCCATAAATACACTTTTCTACGTCTTTGAAAACAGATAAAACCAGGAGCCGTCTGGTCAGGGTTTGCTCTGTTTGCTTATTAGACAGATATGATTCTACAATTTATGTTATGGCTAAACTTTCCTGTGTCCACGTGCTATTATAGAAATCAATCTAATTTAATATTGATGACGTCATTATTTTTACACGAAAATTCATGGGTAAAAGGATAAACGTTTGTATGTATGAACACGTGGGAATCCTATGATCAGATTAAACAGAGTCTTTCCTGATATACTTTACATTTTGTATCTATGCTCAATGCACGTTTGCCAAAACTAACACAACATTGGAAACACATTGTCTGCTATATATAATGCTCAAAATGCACGTTTTCTTCAGTTTATTTTTCAAACAGTGAACTATGTCAAAACGGTTTCGATCTTGTTGAGCAGTCTAATCAGCTTCTGCTGTCTGCTTTTGACATAAGATAGAACTGATTCTACAGTTTTTGTCGAAGCAAAGCAAAAAGAAGTCTCTTGAAAAGTTTACAGTATAAAACATTTAATAATAAATATTCATTATGTCATTATATCTTACATGGATATTGAATAGAGAGATGGTTAACTTTTGCTCCAATAAAGCGTTAATCTGCAGAGAATATAAATGTGAAATTAAACTTAGTAGATTCAGTTACCAAAGTAACTGTACTATTATACAATTTAACGTACCAATGTATAATGTAACTAGTTGCCCATGTATAAGGTTTCATTTGAAAGCAGAGTAAACCCAGATCAGACGGCTCTAAAACAGAGTAACCCCAGATCAGACGACTCCAATGGGAACCGTCTGATCAGAATCTGCTCTGTTTACTTACATAATAATATAGATCTGATTCTGAGCTAAAACGCCCTGTAGTGTAGCAAATAGCCCCAGGTTTGGAACACCCAACCGGTCTATGAAATATAACAAGCAATGTTATATATCAAAATGTTAGCCAGGATCTGTAGTATATCAAAATGAAATTCATTTTGGCTGAAGCGGTTGGAGTTGGCCTGAAATCCAAGATGACCGCCAAGATGGCCGCCGAAATTGAGTGAAACCAAACATATAATCTTTTGTCTTAATTTTTATTCATGTTTGTACCTACTGAATCCAAACATGTTTTATTTTGACTAATAATAAAGAAATATCTTTAAACAAGAGATGTCACAGTAACGTGACAAATGCCCCCAAAAATTATACCCTGTGACCTTGACCTTTGACCCATGGACCAGGGAGTTGACACATCGTTTTTGTGTGGTTAAAATTTGTGCCAGGTTCCTTTGAAATCCATTCACAGATAAACAAGTAATTGTACCCTGTGACCTTGATCTTTGACATATGGACCAGGGAGCTGAACGCGACACATCGTCTTTGTCTGGTGAACATCTGTGCCAAGTTATATTGAAATCCATTGACAGATAAAGATGTTACACACCGGACACGAAATTTGTGACAAAGTAATTGTACCCTGTGACCTTGACCTTTGACATATGGACCAGGGAGTTGAAAGCGACACATCATCTTTGTGTGGTGAACATTTGTGCCAAATCATATTGAAATTCATTGATACATAAAGAAGTTACAGACCGGACACAAAATTTGTGACAAAGTAATTGTACCCTGTGACCTTGACCTTTGACCCATGGACCTGGGAGTTGAACGCGACACATCGTCTTTGTGTGGTGAACATTTGTGGCAAGTTATTTTGAAATCCAGTGATAGATGAAGAAGTTACAGACCGGACACGAAATTTGTGACAAAGTAATTGTACCCTGTGACCTTGACCTTTGACCCATGGACCAGGGAGTTGAACGTGACACATCGTTTCTGTCTGGTGAACATTTGTGGCAAGTTATATTGCAATCCATTGATAGATGAAGAAGTTACAGACCGGACACAAATTTGTGACAAAGTAATTGTACCCCGTGACCTTGACCTTTGACCCATGGACCTGGGAGTTGAACGCGACACATCGTCTTTGTGTGGTGAACATTTGTGGCAAGTTATATTTAAATCCATTGATAGATGAAGAAGTTACAGACCGGACACGAAATTTGTGACAAAGTAATTGTACCCTGTGACCTTGACCTTTGACCCATGGACCTGGGAGTTGAACGCGACACATCGTCTTTGTGTGGTGAACATTTGTGGCAAGTTATATTTAAATCCATTGATAGATGAAGAAGTTACAGACCGGACACGAAATTTGTGACAAAGTAATTGTACCCTGTGACCTGGACCTTTGACCCATGGACCTGGGAGTTGAACGCGACACATCGTCTTTGTGTGGTGAACATTTGTGGCAAGTTATATTGAAATCCATTGATAGATGAAGAAGTTACAGACCGGACACGAAATTTGTGACAAAGTAATTGTACCCTGTGACCTGGACCTTTGACCCATGGACCTGGGAGTTGAACGCGACACATCGTCTCTGTCTGGTGAACATTTGTGGCAAGTTATATTGAAATCCATTGATAGATGAAGAAGTTACAGACCGGACACGAATTCCGGACGGAAGGACAGACGGACGGACAGACGGACGGACGGACGGGCAGACGGACGGACGGACAGACGGAATGACGGACAATGCGATTACTATATGCCCGCCTTTGGGGGCATAAAAACAAACTTGCCGTGAAGTTTATAGAGGTCAATTTTTAAATATAAGGTCAAAGGTCAAAATATTTATACAAAAAATTTACCTCTGACAAATATGTTTTGTTCCCTACATTCTAAATATGAAACATTTTAACAAGAATTATGCATATTATATAAAATGATATATGCTCTGTTAAATTTTATGACTGTTGAGTTATATATACAATAGTTGCTGTTGCCATGGAAATATTAAAGATGGCTGCCAAACTTAAAAAACAAACAAACATCATTATTTGCTAAATAAATTTGTTATTGTTGTACCTACTGACACCAAATATTTTTTGATTTAACTAAACACTCAATATTCTTGACTTGATTAACTTGAATTAAATTTAGTTTATAGAAATCAAGGTTGAGTTCCAGGTCAAAGGTCTAACTGTATCAACATTTGACATCTGACAAAATTTTATTGTTTCCACTTCATTCAAATAAGAGTGGTACATCAAAATGTTTAGCGATGTTTGGTCTTTCAATTTTAACATCCTTATCCAGTAGATATAGTACATACATACATACATGTATATAGTAATATATCAACACTGGTTTTTTTTATTCTCCATACAATTATCTTTCAAAAGTATTTGACGTGCCATGACATTGTGTGTCTTGTTGCATATATGTTAAATGAAGCTCAAGATCAGTCTGCGCATATGGAGAGTCTGACCAGAGGGATTTTTTTCCATTTTTCTGTACAATAGGGTTACATTTACTTAAAAAGTGTAGTTCTCAGGTCAGACTGTATATGTGCAGGCTAGTGATGAAACGGTTCCTGGATATCTGTAACCGTTTAATCGGGAGTATTAACTGTCATTAACCGATTAACCCTTTCCCTCATATAAACGTGTTTTCACGCATTTGCAAACAGAGTAGACCCAGATCAGACGGCTCCTAGAGGAGCCGTCTGATCAGGGTCTGCTCTGTTTGCTAATAGAATTTGATAGCTCTGTTTCTTTGCTTTCTAAAATGTCTACAATGTTCCCCCTTCCATATTTCATTATAACTATTTCGTCCATGAATCTTCAGTAGGTATTGAAATTTGGGATAAATATAGAACAGGGAAAGGGTTAATCAGAACTGTGTCACACAATCATTCAAACCTGGGTACACCCTAAATCTTTGTACTTAATGCGACTGCATATATCAACATAATTATGATGAAAGAGCAATGAGAAGGGCCATTGTTATTATTGATATATGCTCGTGATAGTTACCTGGGTGCTAATATTGACATATTTCTGCGCACAAGAAATGCCACAGATGTTCAATCTATATATTTGTAGATACACGCGTATGATAAAATACTGGGCTAAGATTTTATCTTGCGATAATATTATTGTTAATTATGTATATAATCTTTTAGCTGATCATCAATATGCAATTAGGAAAACACAATTGGGTATCGACAGTCAGAGCATTTGCTACGTGGTATGCAAAAAAGGAAAAGAAAAAGAAGGCAACGGTAAAACATGTATTAAGTTATCTCATCTATCAAGCAGTTGAATAATTTTGCAACACCCTTAGCATGTTTCACATTGTTCAATGCATAACCGTTCCAGATTGTTTTTTCTCATACCTTCCCTTATCTCCGAGTTAGAACAACGGGTTAAGATTTCCTTATCTGTAACACGTGTAAGATCACTTTAGAACATATATGACGTCATACGTCATATATATGACGTCAAACCATAGAAACCGATGTTTACATGTCATTTAAACGGCGAAAATGCACTTTTTTGATATGTGAGAAAAAGAATCTGATGCTCGTTGTCTTAAGTAAAAAAGAAATACAGAAAAAGGAAGAAAGAGGGAAGGAAAGAAAGTGAAATCGAGGAGCTGTTGCGAGTTGTCTTTTAAGATCACATGTTCCTAAACTCACCAAGAAAATGTTATTAAGCTCGCCAAGGCTCGCTTAATGACATTTTCTAAGGCTCGTTTAGGAACATGTGATCTTAAAAGACAACTCGCAACAGCTCCTCTATTTCACTTTCTTTCCTTCCCTCCTTCTTTCTTTTTCTGTATTTCTTTCGTTCTTTCTTTCTCTCATTCTTTTGATGTATATACATGCAATTTATACTAATCCTCAATCATACTTATTGTAATGCCCAGTCTCAAAATTTGTCAAGATTAAGAAAAAAAGAAATATTCTCTTTCGTTATACCAAGTTCTTTAAATTTGCAGGTACACATACCTTGTTGATATGTGTAAGATTTAGATACAGGTCACATTGATTTTACATAAACAATTGCTTATACAATTAATTGTATCATGTAACAATAAACATGTCAATGTATACGTTACTAATAAAGTGTTTTGAACCTTGAAAAAACTTGTTCAAATTCCACGTGCCCTTCTGCCATTGTTTACAACTATCAGCTGAGAATACAGTACAGTTGGCATGGCCGCAGAGACCTTCTCAAAACACTATATTGCGGGAAGCTCTCAAGCTAGTGTTGTGCATAAACCGAGCGTGACTTCAAACTTGAGAAATTAAATTGAACTTTGATGACATATTTTATAATTATAATGTTGTATCATAATCAAGTTAATCTGATATTTTCATCACAATTCACTCGAAATCTTTCAGACCAACGACTTTTGAAAGATAACAAATAACCATAGTGAAGAACAAAATCGACCCGTTTGATGTGCTAAATAGAACAACCAGCAAATAGTTTTGAAACAAATGCATATACTTCAAACGGTTTTATTGAACATGAAACAAATTTATTTTACCGCTGTAACCTTTAAATTAGCACTCTGCTGACGAACTAAGGGAAGTAACCAGTCCGGTTAACCGGTTACGGAATTTGTAACCGATTAAACGCCATTTCGTAATCGGCAACGGTTAACCGGGTAATCGTTTCAGCACTAGTGCAGGCTGATCTGGAGCAACTTTCCGCATATGCAATAAGACACATAATTCCAATGCTGGCGTATCACATATAGCACAATATACTAGTACTGTATCAGATAAGAACAAGCTTCGATTGCAACATCAAACTTGTAAAGTGTCAAAACATTAGTGAATCGTTGAGTATTTGTTTTGCTCTGATTTGAATCAGGAGTATGATTTAAACAATTTCTACTGTCATGGAAACTAATTTACATACTTTCACAATGATGAATATGATATGTGACGCATCACGTGGAAAGGGGCCTTTGGACATAAGCGGACAGTGTAGTTCAAGATAAGCCTGCGCATCCGCAGTCTGGTCTGAGAGCTGCACTGTCCGATATTCTGTGAAATTGGGTCTTATTGATATATCATCGGACAGCGAAGCTCTCACATCAGGCTGCACACACGTGAAAGCTGATCTTTCACTGTGGTGCAAGCTGTACGGCCGCAAATGTTTAGACTTTTCTAAGATGGCAGACAAAACGGAGGCTGAAAGGTAAGCATCACATTTTTACACTGTTTAAACTATGTAGATTTTTCTTTCAGTCATTTAATTGGTGCCATAACACAGAATTATAACGCCCATCAACAGCGGCGTACCCCCTTATGGTTCATGTCTGTGTGTAAGGCTCAAAATCTTCGGTAAACTTTGCAGAAACTGAAAGTCAGAAATCGAATCGAGAAGGAGGTCATATTCTGCCTCATTGTAAGCTTACCGACTACGCTTAACATTTTCTAACACTGTGGTTATATGCATTTGAGTCCGATATTAACGTTGAGATAATTAGTTTGTGGCACAGATCTACATTTTGTCTTTTGGAGACGTTTGAAAATAATGTCGAGTGTACGGTTTAGCCATTAGAGGTAAAAGTGCACTGTACGGTTTAGACCCGATGTTTTTTGTACGGTTTAGCCACGATTTTCTTTCGAAAACTGTACGGTTTAGACACAAAACAAATGCTACCATTTGAATCTGCGTCGTAGGTCTAGATAGTATAATCCCAACTATTTATTATGGATCTTCCTTCATGCAATGCATGTTTGCGATTATGACAGCATATCACAAACAATTAGGATCGAGATCAGAAGCACAGTATATAATTGGTTTAAACGTATTTTATTTTTAAATATTTGCATGAATATTGTAATGATAACACAAAGGAAAAGAAAAGGATGGAAAAGAAAACAAGATTGCTTATTGTGTTTCTCCCCCATCACCGTAACAACTGCACTCGCTTTATGCAGAAATGACTGCCCGTTATTGTACTATATTAATTGTACTGAAAAACTAATTAAATTAATTAAGCAGGATATATCAGTTTATACAAAAACTTTTTTTTAAGAAAGATACTTCAGAATAAAAGAAAAAATAAATAACTAAATAAAAGAAACAAAAAAGGAAACGAAGGTTGACACATATATGTAGAGAGGTCTGGGATTCTGAGCAGTACAAGCACATTCGAAAGAAGGTGAGCGTTACCGAGTTTATTAGAATCGTTTTGAGGTTTGGATAAACCGATGTACAGCTTCGTCTATAATGATGTTTGTATTATACTTTAAAAGAGGATCACCAAACAGAAAGACAGACAGGGACGGAGTAGTGAATCTGGCAACATCATCAAAAAGTTGTTTTCCTTCGTTGGTTCCCTTCGTTGGTATATTTGCAACAGCTTAAGAAGAAGTGCGATGCGTTCTCAACGAGGCCACATGTACACAAGGCAGTGTCAGATATGTTCTTTGAGAATAGGTCATGGTTCAAGGAACTGCAGTTTGTACAAGCCTCTTGTGCAGGAGCTGCTGTTTTCTGACACCGTAATAAAATGTTTGGGAACAGTTAGCAGATTGATATTCAAAGACGTTTTGAATGTGTTTAGAGTAGAAGATTGTTTTTCATTTTCGGGGAGGTTGTTCCATTCCTGTATTGTTGCAGGGAAGAAAGAGTTGCTATAATGGGTTGTGCGACAGGCCAGAGGTTGAATATCACCAGCGTTTCTTAATCTTAAATTGCATCGAGAAACACTTCCAGCCACATCAGGTACCAGTTCTGTGAGATATTTTGGAGTTAAATGAAACACCATTTTATAAAAGAGAATAAGTCTGTGTTTTACGTCAGGTTTCAAGGCGTTTCCATCCAACTTCATGCAATAATTTACCAACAGAAACCAATTTAGTTGTCCCAGTTACTATACGGGTAGCTTCATATTGATATTTTCAAAACTGCTAGATTCTCTGGCATTACAGTTATCAAATATAGTATCATCGTATTCTAAAATAGGTATCACGAAATATCCGTAGATTGTTTCAAGGGAATATCTGTTCGAAGTGAACTTGAGTTTTCGCATGACATTTATTCTTGTCCATGCCTTAGTAGCGATATATTCGATATGACAGTGCCATGTTAGATCACGTGAGAGATGAACGCCAATGTGCTTATGTGAATCTACTTCAGGAATTTTATGGTCTTGCATATATACGGATGAGACATTTTTCTCGAGATTATTAACGACTCAGTCTTCTTAGGATTGAATTCAACTAGCCATTTCTCTGCCTTTTTAATATATTATTATTGATATTTGTTGCCATATGTACGGGAGCAATACCTACACTAAACAAGCTATCATTTATAAAAACAAGAAATAACAATGGACCTAATATATATCCTTGTGGAACACCAGCTTCATAGTATTCTAGTCAGAGAAGGTACCAGGTAAAATTACACGTTGCATTCTTTCAGTAAGTTAGCTGGAAAACCAGAATAGAATTATGGGTAGAACATGACCTGGATATATACTGGTTATTAAACATTTAAGGACAATGTTGTACTTTAAAAATTGAAGTGAATTGATTTTTAAGTTTAACTAACATGTTTTTGACATGCCGGCAATTCATTTAGCGAACATAATGGTTAATCTGTATCACCTGTCAGAAAAAAGAACCTACCCTCGGATTATGTTTTACAGGCATTTAGTTGAGTTGATGTAATTTAGCACTTGGTCGATATCTCGTCAGTTTCGCGATGGCGGATCTGGACTGAGTGTGTATGGAATGCCTAAATGCCATTTCGTAGGGCATACATGCATTTTAAAGGTGACATAAAAATAAACGTTAAATAATTATATAACAGAAAAGGATAACAAGTTAATGAGAAAAAAAACATATATTTATTGGACCAAATAAATTGCCAAGTCTAAAATCTTCGTCAATATCTTGTATGTCAATGGTTTGCATTTCATCATTTAGAATTATTTTGCTTGTTTATTTCAAAACGTCTGGTATTACATTAAAAGTTAATGTACGTTGCTCCGACTTCCCGATATATATGACTTAGCTCTTTTCTTCTAATTTTCATTGGATTTCTCGGATTGGCATCTACACAGAGGCTGATGGTTTCCTTTGTCTCGCAATAGTAACAGGCAAATAATCTGAAAATATATGTAAAGTAATGTAAAGTAACAGTACAAAGTGCTTGACTTAATTTCAGACGCTCTGCATTTGCATTAGGACTGAAACGTGTAAAACACTTTTACCCAAATACCCAATCAGTTAAACTTAAAAATCAATTCACTTCAAAACTTTTTAAGTATAACATTGTCTTCAAATGTTAATCAGTATAGATCCAGATTATATGCTATGCTTCTGTTCTCGATCCTAATTGTTTGTAATATACTGTCAAAATCGCAAATAGGCATTGTGTGAAGGAATATCTACACTAATTAGTTGGGATTACACTATCTAGACCTACGACGCATATTCAAACGTTAGTATTTGTATGTGTCTAAACCGTACAGTTTTTGTAAGAAAATCGTGTCTAAACCGTACAAAATAGATCGGGTCTAAACCGTACAGTGCACTTTTACCACTACGGGCTAAACCGTACACTCGACATTTTTTTCAACCTTCTCAAAAAGACAAAATGTAGATTTGTGCTTCAAACTAATTATCTCAACGTTAATATCGGACTCAAGTGCATATACCCACAGTGTTAGAAAAGGCTTAGCGTTGTTGGTAAGCTTACAATGAGGCAAAATATGACCTCCTTCTCGATTCGATTTCTGATTTTCGGTTTCTGCATTGTTTACGGAAGATGTTGAGCCTTACACACAGACATGAACCATTAGGAGGTAAACCGCTGTTGACGGGCGTTATAATTCTGTGTTATGACACCAACTAAAAGACGGAAAGAAAAATCTACATTGTTTAAAAAGTGTAAAAATGTGATGCTTACCTTTCAGCCTCCTGTTCGTCCACCATCTTGGAAAAGTCTAAACATTCGCGACCGTACAGCTTGCACCACAGTGTCTTTAGCTACGTTGTTTATGTATCTAAGGCCAATTTTCGCATGACGCGGCCCATATATGCTCTTTATTCTCCAAAGTTTGGTTTTCATTTTCAGAACTGTCCAAATTATGACTGTAAATAGATGAAAGTGTATACACATTCACACACACTATGTTCTCAGATTGCATATTGCCAGTACATGAACAAGCCATTGTATATGGCTACGGGTTATGAAAACATTTACATGTTTCACTGCAGATGTCACATTCACACATATCATTTACTAGCTCTGGCGCTGCAAATGACTGTTTCATTACTTTGGGTGGAATTCAAGAGCCATCTACGAATTCGTATCCAGAACTTGTGACTGGAGGAAGGTCATGTAGTGGATTTATAGCATTTTTTCAAATTCATAATTGGTAGACACAGCGTATGCAGTGGAAAACTATCCTCAGTTGGTGGAAGATTTCTTAAATGTTCTTATGCATCTGAGCTGACTGAGTGAAACGACATTACCTCTTCCATACAAGTCCACAATAAAGTGCATACAGGCCATTTTTGTGGTTATTATATAATTATAGTCTCCCGTGTCTCGGAGTTGTTGGTACTTATTGGCATACTTTATCAACTGCTTGAACTCAGTTTTCTTTCCCTTATCATAGAAACTACTTGTGCCACATCCGGTCAGAATATATGCTAGAAGGCTTATGCCGAACACAATCGGTACATATGACTGACCCAGACAATTCATAACGTCCTTCCTTGACGCGGAAGAGTGTGGTGTACACAGTTCTGTAGTCTGTAGGAATGACCATTATGATGGGGATGTATGCTATACTTGAAGTCTTGATAAAATCTTCCTGCATGCAAGTACTTGGATGTCTACTAATATGTAGAATATTTCACTGGTGTTATTGACTTTTCAGCGGACAGTGTAGCTGTACGGTCAGACTGTCCAGATGCACATACTGATCTGGAGCTACATTGTCTGCATTTGGCATGTAACAAATGTCGCCTGTGGCGGCAAAAGGGTTAATTCATTCATGGCATTCCATTAGTCATTCAAAACATTAATAATCAAAGAACAAAATACATGTAGCTAGTGTATACATATTCAAAGTTACAAGTAACTATCAAAAATAACTAATGGTAGATCTAGTTGATCTATCAATATGATTTAGTAATTATCCACGGCTAGAGATGGATAATTGATATCTATTTTTCAGTAAATATATCCTGAAAGTGGGAGATCCTTCGAAAGCAAAAGTAGCATTTTGTGGAACTTTCGACAGCATTCCATGCTAGCGTAAATATGACTTTCTGTATTATCTGAGAAGTTTATAGAAAAGGTCTGTATTACAGAATGCCTTACGTTTGGTTAATATGTATCGATTGCATGGATTTCAGTTTGCGAAGTAGCTAATTATCATTTATAAGCATAGTGTTTTGAAATAACTATTATTTCGTAACAATGACCCCAGATTTTCATAACATTAGCTGACTGTATCTTGAACTTGTACACGTTTTGCCATGTGTAGTGGCATTATAAAAAGGCTGTATGCCAGTGTAGGTATTAACTAATGAAAACACAGTTTGCTATAAATTCTAGTGGGTCATATGCAAATTACAATGTAACATGATTCCTGATTGGTGGAAAACTAGAACAAGAATGAAAATAGACAGCCAGCCGCTGAAAAACTACGTGATTACACAATTCACGAATCGATATCATAAACAAATGTATAAATTTACTAAATGAGAAAGTCTCAACCCAAAACAATGGACATTGCATCCAGTGAATTTACATATACAAATGTAGTACGTAAGCAATATCAACAGTGGTCTCCATTTCGGGTCTTGTGAAACATTTTTATGAAATTATAGATAAAGGCTTCAGACGCTTAGTCCTGGTGGGTGATGGTCGTCGACCTTCCCGTTCGTCGACCTTATTTTATATAGTAGACCTAAAGTCGGTTCGTCGACATTATTATTATAGAGGGATTGAGTTTTCACACCTTTGTCGCAGCTGTGTATCTGCAATAATCTGTATGCAATTATTGCAAACTGCCAAATCATAGTTGAGACCCAGATCAAGATCACGTTATAGAAATTATTTTATTAAAAAGTGGTAGATTCTATGTGTATACGTATTTCTATACGTATTTCTTCAGCATTATGAGTGTTTTACAAATATAATATTAACATTTGCGTGATGGAAATTATCGCAAACTGTTGATTTCATAGTTTAGACCCAGATCTAAATATATTTAATAACAAAAGCTGTCACAGGACAGCGCGCTCGACTATTCTCAGTATTGTTAGTGTAAAATGCTTGAAAGTGGACTACAATGGTGTCCAATGATACTAGAAGCAAGTATTCAATGTCTCAGTAAAAATATATTTAATAGTGTTAAAGATGATGGGTCTCTGAAAACTTTAATTAAAAGAAACATCTAATTTAAAAAGGGCAATACTTTCTGTCACAGTATTTGGCAGAGTTATGTACTCTTGCGATCACAAAAGCTCACCCTGAGCACTTTGTGCTCTGGTGAGCTAAAAAGGCCAATATACTTGTCAAAATACTTGACAGAGTTATGTACTCTGCCTACAGGTGCAGCCTGTGATGGCAGTCAAGTGTTGTAAGTTTCAAAGCTTTATCTCACAGGGTTATGCAAATAAGTGTGGACTTTAAAAAGTCGCCCCGTACTTCATTCTCAGTGTTGTTATATTTTCTGGTCCTTCGGGATCATTAGTTTTAATGTTATTAGTTTTGAAAATTGAATACTGCTTAAGCCGGTGCTAGGGGGTTTGAGTAGTGTTGCACTTTTAATTACTACTCGTGAACAGATTCAATAAAACCGAGTCTGCAATTTTCTCTTTTTGCATTTCTTCTTTTGCTTTCGAAGGATCACCCGTTTTCAGAATGTTTGACAAAAACCTTAACCAAATTTCCATATTAAAAAAAACCAATATTCTGTCAAAATGCTTGACAGAGCAATGTACTCTTGCCTACAGATGAAGCTTGTGATGG
The DNA here is from genome assembly GCA_963576725.1 of Azorinus chamasolen. Taxonomy (NCBI): domain Eukaryota; kingdom Metazoa; phylum Mollusca; class Bivalvia; order Cardiida; family Solecurtidae; genus Azorinus; species Azorinus chamasolen. The sequence goes on from OY755252.1 coordinate 15,225,466, forward strand.
TAAGTGTTCCAAGTTTCAAAGCTTTATTCAGAATGTTAAAAGGGATAATGTGGACTTTAACAAACACCTTAACTACGGAGTGACGCCAACGCCAGGGCGAGTAGGAAAGCTCCAATATTCTTCGATTAGTCGAGCTAAAAAAGTAGCCGTTTTTAAACTGTTGAAATTTTGGAATGGGGATTCAGAGTGTACATGTGTCGTGGCCACGTGGAATATATATGCTGCAGGAAACAATGCATAATTAGATCATATAAAATTTATATGACATTTTACTTATTTCACGAAAAATAAAATGAACAACAAATAATTTGTTTTTCATTGATAGTGCGATCATTAAAATGCCATGACGGACAGTGACGATGTTCATATGAGAACATATTATGACGTTTTCTTGATCAATGGATGCAGTCTTCTTAATGACATGGATCGTCTAAATGTCAATTCACCACTATCAATTGTTTTCATATAATACTTTTACAGTAAGTGTAATGCATTTTATGACGTTCTCGTATTCTTGTGTCAGTTATGGCGTCACAGCTTGTATTTTGTTTTCGATGAATTTGTCTGAGTTTATGGTTTAATGTCACTGCGACACATTGTGTTCAGAAAGCGCAGATATGATTTCGTTGGTAAACAGGCAAGGGGCAGTTCTGTAAATGTTCTAGTGTGTATATGTATATATTCATTTATATTCATTTGCACTTTAATTGTGCTTCTTGAGTTGGTGCGGCATTTGAATACAAAATGTCCCTCCATGGTTTCCGTAGAAACGTCAGTTCATTATAAGTGATGAATTATAAATTATAGATAATAGATTTAAATAATAAATACAAAATGTCCCTCTAGGACTTCCGTATAAAACACTCATAATATGGAAGAAATATTTATACACATAGAATCTAGCACTTTTTTTTTATTACATATCAGATGATCTTGATCTGGACCAGGGTCTGAACTATTATTTGGCAGTTTGCGATAATTGCCACGGCACGCGCCTATTTCAAAAGCTAACACAAAACACATAGCTGCGACATAGGTGTGAAAAGCTGATCCCTATATAATAATAAGGTCGACGAAACGACTTTAGGTCTACTATATAAAATAAGGTCGACGAACGGGAAGGTCGACGAAACGACCATAAATCGTCCTGGTACGTTTCGGCATTGGGGCGCTTTGTCTCTATACTATAAATATACCTTACTTAACCTCATTGAAGGAATGTAGCTTATTTTTGCTAAAGTAGCTGTAGTTCATGTTCAGTAACCACCGCATGCTTAAGACCTAATGGGGGACACGACCATTTAAGATAAAAAATACAACAAAAAACTAATTTTTAAACTGTGCGAGGGAAAAAGTCCACAACTTAAGTAAAAAAGGAAGGATTTGCCCATGTCCGAGATATTTATAATATAGATCTATTATTTTATGTATTATCTTCACCATTTGTATTATTAAACACTACAGAACAATGGTAATTTGCAGTAAATATGCAGTAGAACTAGATATTTGTTAAATATCAAATAACTTACTGCCGTGTCTCGTGTTAGAGCGGCCATATTGGATCTACCGATATTTGAATATTGTACGTAGTGCGCATGCGCTGCGCAGCGAATGGCCATGATGTGTGCGGTTCCAACTTTTCGCACAACGGCGACTGTGTTTAAAATTAGAGTGTTTCCGCGAAACTCGCACCATCCGATTTTTTTCGATTTTATGACCTAAAACGGCAAAATAAGTAGTCTTGGTCAGTTTGGAAAGTCACTACACCAAAAAACGTAGTAACTTGCCAAAACGTAGTGACTTGTTTGGTGTGTGATAACATGGCCGTAGTAACTTTCCAGGTTAAACACACACACCTTGTTGACTTGAGAGTGCTACCTCTCTGGCATAAACTGACCACATGACATCAGTCTTCGGGGACACAGCCTTAACTAGTCAGGGAATAGTAGGGCAGAAAAAGGACATCCCTGCTTAACTCCTTAAATACGAAGAGCTCTCGACTTATCAATCAGCCCTCGTATGCCATAGGCTGTAGCTGACCTGTATTAACACTTGTACAGCATTGCTATGCAATCCGGCTTTTATCGTTCCGCAGTAGATTATTTGACTAGAGTTTGACTAGAGACTCGAGTTCGCTCTCCACACCCGATGAGTATATTTTCTCTAGAGAAACCCTGGTTAACAGGAATCTTGATTAAATCATTAATGCTTTTCTTCATATAATCTCATTTTTACGCATTTGCAAACTGAGTTGATCCAAACCAGATGGCACTTAGGAGCCGTCTGATCAGGATATGTTTGCTTATGACATTACAAGTGTAGATTTATAGACCAAATTATTTTATTTTTTGTCAAAAGAAATACCTCACTTGAAAAAATTACATTACACAAAAATGGCTAATATTCATGATGATATTATTCTTGCATAAATATTGAACAGGTAAAGGGTTAAATAATTCTTATTAAATTTCTTTAGTAGAAAGGGGTTAATACGATGAAAAGTAACTTATATACATATATATATTGAACATATGAGTCTTAAAAGCAGGTGGTTACTTAAAACAAGGCAAAAGTAGTGCAGAAAGCTCATAGGAATTTTCTGTATTAATTGTAGCCTGTATTACGCTACCATCTGCCTTACAGACCCATAATTGGACCTTTTTGATGGTCGGTTAAGACAGGTTCTACTATATTCTTTGCCAGAAACAAATATCATGCCTTTTCTGTATAGAAACACACATCTGAGCCATAATAGGACCAGATTCATTTCTTTTCTCTGCTCTATTTGCTTTCGGATGGCTGTCATAAGCAGGACACGTACTCATGAAAATCCATAAGTAATACACTTAAGAATAGAACTTCAATTTGAATGAGCACACTGACCAACTCTAAAGCAATGTTCTTAAATTGTTAAGTGGCCTATTAATGTAATTTAACTCACGGGTCCTTGTTCGACACTGTCGATTAAGATACCATCCTTATTTAAAGCATTTTCTTTCCAAAATTGTTGAAGCTATTCACCGTACACTAAAAATCACCAGAAACGCTATTCGCCGTACACCGTAACAACTGTTCGCCGTACACAATCCTACATATGAATTTTGTAATATCTTCTCACACAATGTATGGAAAGATACAATCATATGCTTCGATTCGGCAGTTAATTCATGAATATACAAATACAAGTTTCATTGAATAAGACCCAAATATCAAGTGGTGTTGACTTGACCTCGCTACTAGGGAGGTCTTTTACAGGTTAAATATTCTGATATTGCCAACTTATGCAAGAGTTTAAACTCTGAGTGAAGTAATCAAAGATTCATGGACCCGGTAGTGCTTTATCTATGATGGTTAAGATAATGAGAGTTAAAATAACAAAGGATTGTCTTACATGGTGTTGGTCAAATTTATCACTTTCTTCGCTTCGCTTTAGTAGTTTTACCTAGCTATTTCCAGGGTTGTTGACAGACAGTGATATAGATGTCATAAAATCCCGCTAGGGGGACCTAGGGTACAACTGGCCTTGGAACTACATGTATATGATTTGTGAAGAAACATATTGGGTGTTGGGTCCCTCTTTTATTCCCTGGTTTCGTTTCGGAGGAAATGAAACCAAATGGGTTATCTATAAGCAATGATTCGTTTTGTATAGACTATGCTTTTCCCATATATGAAACATGTAGATAGCCGTTTTCCTTCATTGTGACTGAGTGACTGTACTACTGTATGCTATATTTAGATGTTAATGCTTCTTGCATAATGCGAGACATTACTGCCCCCCTTTGAACCCTAACATAAAAGTTAAAACACATTCAATTCAATGTGACTGGTGAATGAATAATCAAAGCATAACCCTTTCTTGAATATAAATACATTTTCACACTTTTGTAAACAGACCGTTTCCTCTGTGTTTTCTTTTGAAATTATATATACAGTAAAACTTCGATTATTCGAACACTAAAGTACGTATTATTATCAATCTTTAAGACAGGTGGCAACTTAATGCATGGTGTAAGTCTAGGAGCTTTCTGCATGACTTTCACCATGCATTAAGCAGCCACCTGCCTAAAAGGGTCTAAATTCTTCTATAACGAAAATTCGAATAATCGAGGTTTTACTGTATATGATTATACAGTTTTTGTAAAAGCAAACTTTACATTATAGAACTTCAGCTAATAAATATTCATGACATCATAATTTCTTGAATATTGAACAGGAATTAGCGTGTATTCATAAACTAGAAAGGTTTGGTTGTAAGACAGCGAGTCCCACGTGGTGGTGATTGCCTAGCTGCACGTAAAATTCCTAAGGCATTTGATATTGAACTGGGCTTGCGGACAGGATGGGCTGATTACGCAATGAAAGTATGGATGGTGTTTAATGTGCATATGCAATTCCAATAGCTTTAGTGGTTAGTGAGATATAAAACAATGAAAACAATGTGACAACCAGCTGCACATAAAAAGCGTGACACACATACGGACAGACAGAGGGACAGACAGGTGCAAAACATAATGCCCCCTAACTATCGTCAAGGGGGCATGAACATAATTTAAAGAGAAAATATTTAGTCAATGAATTTATAACTAACCCATCACTATCTCACTATTTACGGCATTACACAAGATATGGTGATGTTTTCTTCTAGTTTGATTTAATATTTTGCCACTGTACGACTATTTCATAGTTTACAGACATTGTTCATTTTTGAATACGTTTCTCATAGTAAAAATGGTATTTTCATGTGAACATTTTGAAGATAAAGCAATGCCCGAACGTCTGGTTTCAAACGGGGATGGTCATATAAATACACACGTGTTGATCCAGGCACATTTTGTAACTGTGCAACTAGAGGGAATGAGAGAGACACACACAAAGCGCGGGGAAGGGAGACATACAGACAGACAAAATGAGAGACAAATATGGAGTGATAGATTAGAAGAGAGAAAGGGAGATACGCAGATGGAAAGAGATAAACAGAAACAGAGGGAAATTGGCGGGCGAATATAAGACAGAGACAGGCAGATGAGAGAAGAGAGACAGAGAGAAATAGAGAGAAAAAGAGACAGAAAGACTCTTACAATATAAATCCACATCTAGAATGGACAGGCAAAATGATATAAAACCATGTATGTACCAAAAGGAACCATGTACCTGGTCATTATCAAAAACAGACAGTGTTTGTCTCAATCATTCACTCGTAAGGGATAAATTTAATCAGGGTCTACACTATTTGTTATACATGGTTTTTTACAATATAAATCCATATCTAGAATGGAAAGGCAAAATGATGTAAAACCATGTATGTACCACACAAAACCCAATATCTGGTCACTATTAACAAGTAGTGTTTGTCCCAATCATTCACTCGTAATGGAGAAATTTAGGATCTACACTATGTGTTATACATACAGTAAAACCTCTTTATAACGGCCACTAAAATATGTTAATTAGTTGGTAATTAGGGCAGGTGGCTGCTTAAAGTAAGGTGAAAGTAAAACAGAACGCTCCAATAGGAGCGTTCTGTTTTACTTTCACATTGCTTTAAGCAGCCACCTGTCTTTAATACAAAATACGTAATGAAATTAAGTGTCCGTTATAGAGAGGTTTTACAGTAATTATTTTACAATATAAATCAACATATAGAATAAATAGACAAAATTATATAAAACCATACATATACCACCCGAAACCAAGTACTGGTCACTATAGAAACAGATTGGTTTGTCCAAATCATTCACTCGTAAATCAGGATACACACTATTTGTCATAGATGATTATTGTACAATATAATCAACATCTTCTAGAATGGATACGCAAAATGATTCAGTAAGTAGTTTAGTATTATCCTGAAAACGCATTATTTCAACATTTGATGCTAGGACAGTTTTGTTCAGAATAAGAATGGTTTTCAGCCAACCTATTAAGCTAACAGGTTACCCAATAGTCATGTACAGTGGCAACTAAGCTAAGGATAGGGATGGCTTTCAGCCAACCTATTAAGCTAACAGTTGACCCAGTAGTCATGTACAGTGACAACTGAGTTCAGGATAGGAATGACTTTCGGCCAACCTATCAAGCTAACAGTTGACCCAATAGTCATATAAATGGAATGGGTTTCAGTCAGCCCATTTATTCTACTTTATGATATTGATGAGCATGGCTTTCAGTCAAATTGTCTGTATCAAGTTTGTTAATACAGATTATTCTAATTTGTGATATTGATGAGCATGGCTTTCAGTCAACTTGTCTGTATCAAGTTTTGTTAATACAGAGTATTCTAATTTGTGATATTGGTGAGCATGGCTTTCAGTCAACTTGTCTGTATCAAGTTTGTTAATACAGTTTATGCTATTCCTTGCGGATAGTGATTTCATATCTGTTGTATATCTTTTGCATATCGTTCACTGACCGGATGGAAAATCATGTAGTTCCTTCCGGCTAGCGATTTCATATATATTGTACGTCTTTCATTGTCCGGATAGATAATCATGCGGATCGTTTCGGTTAGTGATTTCATCCATGTGAAACGCTTTTGAACGCACATATCCAGTGTGAAAAGAGCGTTATATAAATGTGGTATAATAATAATCCCCTTTAACTTAATTTATATGTAATTATGATTAGTTGAATAGTAAACATACTTTGGTACATCGAAATCAACCTCAAACTTTCATTTAGTATTTTAGTACAAAAAGTAGATTAAAAAGTGAATTAAAAAGCTCTCTGGCCGAGTCATTTATTCATTATTTTACTCATTTATTCATACAATTACAATGACCATATTTTTTCTGATGACTATGCTTACTATTATTTCTCTACAAACCACAATTAAGATGTACATATCCTGTATGATGATAATCACAAAATGTGGTAACAGTTTTTAATTGGGGCTTCCCAAGTCCAATTCTCATTTCGTCTAAAGTCCTTAAATTGATGGAATCCCATTTCGTTTAAGGTATAAACTTTCCTCTAAAGTTTTAAAACCCACATCAAACATCTTAAAAAGAAAAGCTCACATGTTATTAATATTGTAACCCTTTACTCCATAAATACGCATTTCTACGCATTTGCAAACATAGTAGACCCAGATATAGGAGCCGTCTGATCTGTGCCTGCTCTGTTTGCTTATTATGATTGCTTTTTAAGATTGATGATTGGTAATAGGTAATTCATGTATTGAGCAATCATCTGTCAATTATAAATGCAGCTGTTACCACGTAACCAGTAGAAGAAAATGAACATATGTTTTACATATTTAGTTGTCCATGGAATGCATGTACAAATACATGTAGTAAGATTAGGCTAAGAAAGACCAAATTCGTGACTAGCCTCTGATTTGAATCTACAAATTATTGAGACTTGTTACGCCATAAAGAATTACATGTACACTCATCAGCTAGATCTCAACCAAAATAACACAACTGGATTCAGACTGCTTTTTCACGGTTGATAATTCAAGTAACGATGATGCTACATTTTATAGTTTATTTGTTAGATCTTGTGTTGTTTTAGGTTTTAAAATAAAACAGTAGTAAATAAATTCTGAAGGGAGGTCATCCCCCGAGAGCAAGAATTGCAACACAAAAAGAGAAAATTGCATACTTGGTTTTATTGAGTCTGTTCATGAACAGTAATTGATAGTGCAACACTAGTGCAACACTAGCACAAGCTTTTCATTGTTTTATATCTCACTAACCACTATAGCTTAACAAGAAGTACTGAAATTCGTCATCGGGATCGTGCAAGCAAAGAAGGAAGCGTAGCATTTGATTTAACTGGCAAAAGTGTTTTTTCTATTAGTTTATGCAGCTTATCCTTCATAAATGGTGAATAAGAGTAGTATATAGGGTGTAGAGCTCAATGAAAAAACTGTTGTACTGTTCATTTTTAAGTATAGTTAAAATATCATTAGAATTATTTATGAACTAAAACTATTTATTCCAGAATCTTCATATATTTAATCACAGTAACGTTTTACATGTTTTTTAATAGTAGTAAGACATGACGTCAAAAGTTTACTTCATACTCAGTGTTGTTATATTTTCTGGTCCTTCGGGATCATTAGTTTTGATGTTAATCGTTTTGAAAATTGAATACTGCTTAAGCCGGTGCTGGGGGGGGGGGCGTGAATAGTGTTGGCACTTTTAATTACTACTATTGAACAGACTCAATAAAACCGAGTCTGCAATTTCCTCTTTTTGCATTTCTACTTTTGCTCTCGAAGGATACTATCAAGGTAAGAGGTGGTAATAGCTGGTAATTTGATTTGTAAAAAGCCGTAAGTGTGTCAAGTATGTCAAATATACATTTCTTCCAATCCGAAAGGGCATAAACATCAGCATGTTCTCGTCGACACCATTTGACGGATGATTCTTGAATAGCTTCCGCACTATGCGTACGACAAACGTCAAGATCAATAAGGGAAAGTATTCGACATTTAGGTTATTTAGTAAGGAGGGTCGTGAGACCTTTATCTTTTATGAGGTAAACATTACCAGTTATGACATGGCCAACTGGTTTATAGTTTGAAGTGCTACAGTCTCAATAAGTAGGGGTATGTGCATCAATATTTAAGTCTGAGACAATTTTCCTGTAGTTGAAAATAACGTTCCTTATAGGTTCATTATATTTATAACAGATGGAAGTTTAGACATGGATCTATTCTGCTGTTTCTGTAAAACCCACACCCTTTCTAAAATTCTAATTTGAAAAACACGTAACTCAAAATCAAATGTGTTACTTCTGTAACATTGTTTGTGAATGTATATCAAAATCTGTTTCATATAGTTATAGGTATAGTTAATGTTTGATCATTTATATTTTGTGAAATATGAAAACATAGATATTATAGTTAATATATTATTTACTTAACTTCTCTTCTTAAGTCCTGTCGCAAATCCCTTGGTAGACAAAATAGGAATGATGTCTGACAAGGTGTCAAATCAGTTAAGACCAAATGGAATTGGTTTTGTCTGAAAGAGGAGCCGTCTGATCAGGGTATGCTCTGTTTGCTTATGATATATTATACATACGATAAAACTGTTTCTGCCATGGCTAAAATATCCTATGTGCTATTATATGAAAAAGTAGTGACGTAAAGCAGGAAAAGACGCACCAAAACGCAACCAGCACCAACACATCGATCGAAACTTAATAACACTGACACAGAAACAAACACACACACAAGCACACGAGATGAAAATATTAAACATGAACAAACGCACAAGCAAAAAGACACCAAACAAACATAAAAGCAAGGGTGACAAGGAGAGTACCGCCTTGGAACGGTCAGTGGCAAAACCACCACTGAGGTTTAAACCGAACGTCCTAACCTCACACTCATCTCAAAGTCACTCTAGCTTAACAAACATGCTTATTAATATATTAACCCTTCGCTTGCTATTCACGTCAATATACCTACCTGTAAATAGTGAAGGCCCAGATGAGAAAGCTCCTGCAGGAGCTGTCTCATCAGGGTCTGCACTATTTACAAATTGATTGTGCAACCAGTGCACTCCACAGCAGTGATTGCACAGCGAAATACTTGTACACAGTGAAGATATATGTAATTATACAACAGGGCAAGGGTAAAGAAGGAGAAATGTATTTTAAAATTCAGCAAGCGAGCAGGTGTTAAGTGCTTGTGTGGCGGCCGTAAAACGTCGCCCCGTACTTCATTCCCAGTGTTGTTATACCTTCTGATCCTTTGAGATCATGAATTTCAGTACTTCTTGTTCTGAAAATTGAATACCGCTTAAGCCGGTGCTAGGGGGCGTGAGCAGTGTTGCACTTTCAATTACTGTTCATGAACAGACTCAATAAAACCGAGTCTGCAATTTTCTCTTTTTGTGTTGCAATCTTTGCTCTCAGGGGATACCTCCCTTCAGAATCTTTAATATATTAAAGTCTCCTCCAATACAGTGTCATACACACATAACACAATGACTTAATAAAAACATTACTGGCAATTCTCATACAGAATAATAAGATATTGAAAAGGTTTACTATCACATAATGCATTAAGATATCTTTCTATCACATATCATATATTTACAAGATAAACATTAGATAACGATTACTAATCGAGATATACAAACCGCCTTAAAATGAGTATTGTTAGGAAACTGAGAAATGTAAATCGGTGCCCTGATGCGCCTAATAAGAAACAGTTTTAAAACACTGAATATGATCCCTGATCAGATTAGGGGTGAACTTATTAACACTGGCTAACTAAACTCATATAAAAACGAACTAAATATGACATATTCCATTACATTATTTACAAATAAATAAAAGAAGACTTTGCAAAATATTAAAGCAGGTTAGTAAACAGACAAATCAGTTGATCAGTGTTAGACTTTGCAGTAAATGTGCAAAAGTGTAAATAAAGATTTCCTCTCCAGTCTTTCCCTCAACATAACAAATTACTTCACTGTTTTCTGTATTATTTTAGCCCAGCATACAGTTTTTTAAAAACAAATGTGTTACTAATATACCTTTATTATTTAGTTTAGAATTATATTTAATATGAAATTATTATTGTAGACGACACTTTTAAATTTGTCGCCAAAAGAGTTAAGAGCTCGAGCTTTGACCTTAATTAAACAACGCCACTTGCCCTATTCCAGTAAGTGGTCGAATATTCAAGTTGCAACTGCCGTTTGAACAACTTGGACGTATGAGCATTTTCCCCACGCGTGAGGTAACATAACACAAAAAGTGGATAGTTAATACAGTCAAAAGCTATATCTTGTGGTTGGGAATGGGGTTTAAATTACATTTAATGTTTATTTAATTAATAAATTCAAATGACATTTTTATCTTTTTTATATTTTTATATTACCATCTATCAAAATGCATCAAAGCTAGAAACATCAAAGCTATGTTACAACCCGTTTTGTAGTAACGTTGCAAATTGTAGTAATTACTACAAACGGGTTACTACACTTTGCGTGAAACCCTCCCAACCCGTTTTGTAGTAACGTTGCAAATTGTAGTAATTACTACAAAGTGGGTTGGCATGCAAAGTTCAATATGTAGTAAACTCCTATTACACCGAGCATGGTTGTGTGACTGCAACCAAATTTGGGGTGGTCCTTCATATTGACAATATCCGATTGCACAGTAAAAATCTTTTCGATACCTTGCCTACTTAAGGAAATAGAGTCAAAAACAGTTTACTACATTTCGTATGGGACCTTGCGACCCGTTTTGTAGTAACGTTGCAAATTGTAGTAATTACTACAAAGTGGGTTACTACAGTTTGTTTAAAAACTTGACAACTCATTTTGTATTAATTGTGCATAAATATGAAATGATATAGTATAAAATGATAAAATATTATATAATATATAATATTATATATATAATATATAATTTTTGAAAAAATTTTTTTTATCAATTTAAAACAATACCATGAAAAAAATGACTTTTTGGCATATGTTCATAATATATAATATTATGCAATATAATATATACTATTTTACTACAGTTTGTGTTAAAACTTCACAACTCATTTTGTAGTAATATTGCATGTATATGAAATGATATAGTATAAAATGATAAAATATTATATAATATATAATATTATATATATAATATATAATTTTTGAAAAAAAATTTTTTATCAATTTAAAACAATACCATGAAAAAAATTGACTTTTTGGCATATGTTCATAATATATAATATTATATAATATAATATATACTATTTTACTACAGTTTGTGTTAAAACTTCACAACTCATTTTGTAGTAATATTGCATGTATACGAAATGATATAGTATAAAATGATAAAATATTATATAATATATAATATTATATATATAATATATAATTTTTGAAAAAGATTTTTTTATCAATTTAAAACAATACCATGAAAAAAAATGACTTTTTGGCATATGTTCATAATATATAATATTATATAATATAATATATACTATTTTACTACAGTTTGTGTTAAAACATCACAACTCATTTTGTAGTAATATTGCATGTATATGAAATGATATAGTATAAAATGATAAACTATTATATACTATATAATATTATATATATAATATATAATTTTTGAAAAAAAATTTTTTATCAATTTAAAACAATACCATGAAATAAAATGACTTTTTGGCATATGTTCATAATATATAATATTATATAATATAATATATACTATTTTACTACAGTTTGTGTTAAAACTTCACAACTCATTTTGTAGTAATATTGCATGTATATGAAAGGATATAGTATAAAATGATAAAATATTATATAATATATAATATTATATATATAGTATATAATTTTTAAATTTTCAATTTTTTTTTTTATAATCGATAGGAAACAATATCATGAAATAAAATGACTTTTTGGCATATCTTTATAATATATAATATTATATACTATAATATATATCATTTTGTATTATGTATAATAATACTAATATAACATATAACAAAATGTTATAAACAATAATAACATCGCTGAATGTAGTAATTACTACAAAACGGGTTACTACAATTTGCGTGAAACCCTCCCAACCCGTTTTGTAGTAACGTTGCAAATTGTAGTAATTACTACAAAGTGGGTTGGCATGCAAAGTTCAATATGTAGTAAACTCCTATTACACCGAGCATGGTTGTGTGACTGCAACCAAATTTGGGGTGGTCCTTCATATTGACAATATCCGATTGCACAGTAAAAATCTTTTCGATACCTTGCCTACTTAAGGAAATAGAGTCAAAAACAGTTTACTACATTTCGTATGGGACCTTGCGACCCGTTTTGTAGTAACGTTGCAAATTGTAGTAATTACTACAAAGTGGGTTACTACAGTTTGTTTAAAAACTTGACAACTCATTTTGTAGTAATATTGCATGTATATGAAATGATATAGTATAAAATGATAAAATATTATATACTATATAATATTATATATATAATATATAATTTTTGAAAAAAAATTTTTTATCAATTTAAAATACCATGAAATAAAATGACTTTTTGGCATCTGTTTATAATATATAATATTATATAATATAATATATACTATTTTACTACAGTTTGTGTTAAAACTTCACAACTCATTTTGTAGTAATATTGCATGTATATGAAAGGATATAGTATAAAATGATAAAATATTATATAATATATAATATTATATATATAATTTTTAAATTTTCAAAAAAAATTTTTATAATCGATAGGAAACAATATCATGAAATAAAATGACTTTTTGGCATATCTTTATAATATATAATATTATATACTATAATATATATCATTTTGTATTATGTATAATAATACTTATATAACATATAACAAAATGTTATAAACGATAATAACATCGCTGAATGTAGTAATTACTACAAAACGGGTTACTACAATTTGCGTGAAACCCTCCCAACCCGTTTTGTAGTAACGTTGCAAATTGTAGTAATTACTACAAAGTGGGTTGGCATGCAAAGTTCAATATGTAGTAAACTCCTATTACACCGAGCATGGTTGTGTGACTGCAACCAAATTTGGGGTGGTCCTTCATATTGACAATATCCGAGTGCACAGTAAAAATCTTTTCGATACCTTGCCTACTTAAGGAAATAGAGTCAAAAACAGTTTACTACATTTCGTATGGGACCTTGCGACCCGTTTTGTAGTAACGTTGCAAATTGTAGTAATTACTACAAAGTGGGTTACTACAGTTTGTTTAAAAACTTGACAACTCATTTTGTAGTAATTGTGCATAAATATGAAATGATATAGTATAAAATGATAAAATATTATATAATATATAATATTATATATATAATATATAATTTTAAAAAAAATTTTTTTTATCAATTTTAAACAATACCATGAAATAAAATGACTTTTTGGCATATGTTCATAATATATAATATTATATAATATAATATATACTATTTTACTACAGTTTGTGTTAAAACTTCACAACTCATTTTGTAGTAATATTGCATGTATATGAAAGGATATCATATAAAATGATTAAATATTATATAGTATTATATAATATTATATCATATATATATTTTTTAAATTTTCAAAAAAATTTTTTATAATCGATAGGAAACAATATCATGAAATAAAATGACTTTTTGGCATATCTTTATAATATATAATATTATATACTATAATATATATCATTTTGTATTATGTATAATAATACTAATATAACATATAACAAAATGTTATAAACAATAATAACATCGCTGAATGTAGTAATTACTACAAAACGGGTTACTACAATTTGCGTGAAACCCTCCCAACCCGTTTTGTAGTAACGTTGCAAATTGTAGTAATTACTACAAAGTGGGTTGGCATGCAAAGTTCAATATGTAGTAAACTCCTATTACACCGAGCATGGTTGTGTGACTGCAACCAAATTTGGGGTGGTCCTTCATATTGACAATATCCGAGTGCACAGTAAAAATCTTTTCGATACCTTGCCTACTTAAGGAAATAGAGTCAAAAACAGTTTACTACATTTCGTATGGGACCTTGCGACCCGTTTTGTAGTAACGTTGCAAATTGTAGTAATTACTACAAAGTGGGTTACTACAGTTTGTTTAAAAACTTGACAACTCATTTTGTAGTAATTGTGCATAAATATGAAATGATATAGTATAAAATGATAAAATATTATATAATATATAATATTATATATATAATATATAATTTTTGAAAAAATTTTTTTTATCAATTTAAAACAATACCATGAAATAAAATGACTTTTTGGCATATGTTCATAATATATAATATTATATAATATAATATATACTATTTTACTACAGTTTGTGTTAAAACTTCACAACTCATTTTGTAGTAATATTGCATGTATATGAAAGGATATAGTATAAAATGATAAAATATTATATAATATATAATATTATATATATAATATATAATTTTTGAAAAAAAATTGTTATCAATTTAAAACAATACCATGAAATAAAATGACTTTTTGGCATATGTTCATAATATATAATATTATATATAATATATAATTTTTGAAAAAATTTTTTTTATCAATTTAAAACAATACCATGAAATAAAATGACTTTTTGGCATATGTTCATAATATATAATATTATGTAATATAATATATACTATTTTACTACAGTTTGTGTTAAAACTTCACAACTCATTTTGTAGTAATATTGCATGTATATGAAAGGATATAGTATAAAATGATAAAATATTATATAATATATAATATTATATATATAATATATAATTTTTGAATTTTTTTTTATCAATTTAAAACAATACCATGAAATAAAATGACTTTTTGGCATATGTTCATAATATATAATATTATATAATATAATATATACTATTTTGCTACAGTTTGTGTTAAAACTTCAAAACTCATTTTGTAGTAATATTGCATGTATATGAAATGATATCATATAAAATGATTAAATATTATATAGTATTATATAATATTATATATATATATTTTTTAAATTTTCAAATTTTTTTATAATCGATAGGAAACAATATCATGAAATAAAATGACTTTTTGGCATATCTTTATAATATATAATATTATATACTATAATATATATTATTTTGTATTATGTATAATAATACTAATATAACATATAACAAAATGTTATAAACAATAATAACATCGCTGAATGTAGTAATTACTACAAAACGGGTTACTACAATTTGCGTGAAACCCTCCCAACCCGTTTTGTAGTAACGTTGCAAATTGTAGTAATTACTACAAAGTGGGTTTCTTCAGTTTGTTTAAAAACTTGACAACTCATTTTGTAGTAATTGTGCATAAATATGAAATGCTAAATATTAAATGATTAAATATTAAATAATATATAATATAATATATAATATATAATTTAAAAAATTTTTTATCCATATCTAACAATACCATGAAATAAAATGACTTTTTGGCATATGTTCATAATATAAAATATGATATAATAAAATATATTAAATTTTGCTACAATTTGTGTTAAAATTTCACGACTCATTTTGTAGTAAATTTGCACATATATGAAAGGATATAATATAAAATCATGAAATATCATATAATATTTTATAATATATATAGATATATTTTTTTATACTTTTTTATTATCGATATAAAACAATACCATGACATAAAATGACTTTTTGGCATATGTTTATAATATATAATATTATATTATATAACATACAATATTTTGTATTACGTATAATTATACCAATATAACATAACAAATTGTTATACAATAATTACATGATGTTATATATAATATACAGTAATATTATTTAATAAATACTGTATTTTATCTATAATATAGTATAAAATAATACACTTTAAAATGAAATAGATTCAAAAACAGCTTACCTAATTTCGTATGGGACCTTGCGAACCGTTTTGTAGAGAGAGAGAGAGACAGACAGACAGACAGACAGAGACAGAGAGACACACACAGAGAGACAGACAGAGAGAGAGAGAGAGAGAGAGACAGACAGAGATAGAATGAGACATACAGACAGAGACAGGGACATTGAGAACGACAGAGACGGATGCAGAACGACATACACAGACAGAGGAAAAATGGACACAGAGAGAGCAAAGACAGTGAGACAAAGAGAGAGAGAGAGACAGAGACTCAGAGTGAGAGAGAGAGACAGACAGACAGAGACAGAGATAGACGAACAGAAAAACAGACACAGACATATATAGGGAGACATAGAGACAGAATGAGTCATGTTAGACAAACATAGTTAAAGGGTGAGTGACAGAGAAACATAAAGAGACAGACAGATAGAGAGACAGAGATACAGACAGAGACAGACAGACAGCGACAGATAGAAATAGACACAGACAGAGAGACAAAGAGACAGACAGACAGACATATAGATAGATAGATAGATCGATAGATAGATAGATAGATAGATAGATAGATAGATAGATAGATAGATAGATAGATAGATAGATAGATAGATAAAGGGAGAGAGAAGAGACATAGAGACGGTAAGGGAGGGGACATGAGTCAGAGATACCGAGTTGGACAGTGACAAACAGGAACAGTTTATCTTTACAATAGTTATCAATATTCTAAATGAATGAGAACTAAGATATTCGTAGATTGTTGTAGAATAATTGTTCAGATTCTGCATGATTATTCAAAAGTATTCGTGTGAACACTTTAAAGATGGAACTTTTAGCACTTGTTGCCTTAAAGGAGAAATTCCTACATTCGAGGCATTTCAAATCAAACCTTAATTATACAAAATTAATTTGGTTATACGCTGAAAAGAACTATTTCGCAAGAAAACCTATCGAATAAACGTTGAAAATGTGAAACGTCTATGTGTTTGATATCGAATAAACCGATGCTATTCGCCGATGTTTCAGGTTGTGTTGCGTTTTATTATCGTATCTGTACGAGCTACTTCCCGTCTCTCCGGCCCACTTCTGAGAAAAACTGCTACGAAAATAATACAGGGATCGACGGATTATCGGCAAAACACGGAAAATCTGAAACGGAAAGGGCCGATAATAGTTTGTTGTAAATGAAATAGGTTTATTTGGTATCTCATGGGCATTGTTCAATATATGTTCCTATTGACAATCTTCATAATAATGATTGAACAAAACAAATACATGTACATTTATCAAGCTTTATGATATTATTGAATATATGCTCTCATTGTAGGGACTTCCTCTTTAAAGGAATAGCGTGCGTTTGTGTTTGGTGCCAAAAGGAAAGTTCCGTGTACATAATACAAGAGGATACAGAGAAACCCGGGCGCGACAGAATTTCTCTGAAGGGTCAATGGTATGCTTTCAGCAAACGGAAAGCCTCGTCAAACAGGAGCTGCCTGATATTCTGTCTGACAATGCGGTAACTGCGTTAATAATAAATAAGAAGGCTACCTTTTTCAAATGTTTAGGTATTACAGTTCTCACACCAACATATTATGACAAAACCTTGTTTGAAAAAAAACTGTTTTGACAATGTCATTAAATCGACTTATCGGATATTAAATTGTGAAAATGATCCGCGTCCAATCTGATAAAAATTAGCGCAACTGCGGCGTCGTGGCCATATAGACATTGTTACCGGTGTTTCTTTTGCCAAAACTCTGGTCCAATACACGCATGTTAGCAGTTCTGGCAGAATAGAATACAAATATTAATTTTACGGAATTATGCGGAAATACTAATAGTGATATTTAAAAACATGTATCTACAAGTTCGAATAATTTCAGCCTGATCGGAATAGTATATTAGGTGTATTGACTAGCAGGCGTTTAAACGCAACGGAAAGGCTAGGTTGGATGTATGTTCCTAACAAGTGCCCGTATACACACGAATAAGATCTAAATGATCTGGAAGTTTCAATTGATTTTAAGAGCCTTTTGTTTGCCTTGCGTCTTTGTGCTTGTGGTTTGTTCATGTTGTGGAACGTTTGTCCCTGTTTCTTTTGTGTCTTTTGCTGTTTTCTGTGTTCACTTCGTGTGTGTGTGTGTGCGTTTGGGTGTGTGGTTGTGTGTGTGTGTGTGTGTGTGTGTGTGTGTGTGTGTCATGCTGTCTATCGGTGTTTTGGTGGTGGTTGCGTCTTGCATGTGGCTTTGCCTGCCTGACTTTACTACTTTTGAATAATGAATAAATAAATAAATTATTGTTTACATTTTTACAAGTTTCTTAAAGATGTATGCTGCGCAAATTTCCGCAAATTTTGCGTTTCAAACTGACCAGACTCGGAATCCATGTATCTTAAAACTAATTTAACACTAAACTGCACAGTAGGTAAAGGGTTATTTGTATCTAAAAAGTAAATAAAAATGGATTGCTACGGAAACCAACGACAACGCGTTCGCCATTGACCAGAATCAGTCGAAAGATTCAATTTGCATTCCAGAAGTACTCATTCGGTGTATAGGTAGGTCAACAACAGTGTCAGGCATTATTGTTACCTGTGATAACAACTTTATTAATATTCAAAGCGTTGTTCCGAAATAGAAACGGAGTTATTCGGAACTTGACCGAAGATGTCCGCTGACACCCGTACTGAATCCCCGTTTCTACAAAAAGGCTCATTTAACGTATATAGCAGTATTCTGATAGCGATAATATTTAGCTAAAACTAGAACTATCACTAAAGGTGATGAATACCCCCACACGGCAGCCTTGATTGCAAATCCAAGTTTTGAACATGTAACAGGACCAAATAACAAAAATACCCAAAGTTCAAATAGAGAAAATTCTGTAATTTATGCCAAGTATCAAGTGAATCAGGTTGAAATTGAAGGAGGAGTTCAAAGTACAAGATTTTGCCTGCCAATTTCAAGGCCAAAGGTCAAGGTCAAGGTCACAGAGACCTGAAATTTGTGTCTTGCACATCTACTACTCCTGAGTAACATTTATGCCAAGTATCAAGTGAATCAGGTTGCAATTGAAGGAGGAGTTCAAAGTACAAGATTTTTCCTGCCAATTTTAAGACCAATTTCAAGGCCAAAGGTCAAGGTCAAGGTCACAGAGACCTGAAATTTGTGTCTTGCACATCTACTACTCCTGAGTAACATTTATGCCAAGTATCAAGTGAATCAGGTTGAAAGAGAAGGAGGAGTTCAAAGTACAAGCTTTTGCCTGCCAATTTCAAGACCAATTTCAAGGCCAAAGGTCAAGGTCAAGGTCACAGAGACCTGAAATTTGTGTCTTGCACATCTACTACTCCTGATTAACAATTATGCCAAGTATCAAGTGAATCAGGTTGAAAGTGAAGGAGGAGTTCAAAGTACAAGCTTTTGCCTGCCAATTTCAAGACCAATTTCAAGGCCAAAGGTCAAGGTCAAGGTCACAGAGACCTGAAATTTGTGTCTTGGACATCTACTACTCCTTATTAACAATTATGCCAACTGTCAAGTGAATCGGGTTGAAACTGAAGGAGTTCGCCGTACAAGATTTTGCAGACAGACCGACAGCCCGACGACCGACTGACAGGCTGATTCCAGTATACCCCCCTCAAACTCTGTTTGTGGGGGTATAAATATATCCGGTCGGAAAATGGGTTGTAATAATTCTTCCCATTATATGTATATGTGTACAGCGTATGGTGTTGGTTGATAAATATGAAAACTGCGTATAAAAATCTTTAAGCAGGCTACACTTTTAACAATTTATAGATCTAGGTCTATCGGTCTTCACTACTAAATTGGCATTAAGATGTGAATCCAATCTTGAAGACTGAACAAGGTCCGAACTTATTCAGTTACATGTATCTAAATCGGTGAACAAGAGGGTCATTAACCCTATATCGCTCACCTGAGTAACAGTAATGTATTGACAATGTTAAATTTTCAGTGGACAACATTTCTAGCAGATGATAGAAGCTTAGTGCACTGCTTTCACCCTTTCACTGCTGAATAAACTTGAACTGGATTCAGATCTTATACCAAGTGACTGATTAACCAAGATCTAAACTGTTTACAACTTGTGCCAATTTTGCCCTGGGTCAAAATGTAAAAAACTGGTCTTTGAGAAATTCAAATGAAGTCAATAAAGCTATGAGATTATACCTTGATCCAGGTATATTGGCATATAAAGTGCTAGGCAGTACATAATGCCAGTTTTTGTGTGAAATGACCAATATATATAAATATATAAATATATTTAAAACTCTTTTAACCATTTCCCTCATATAAACCTGTTTTTACGCATTAGCAAACAGAGTAGACCCAGATCAGACGACTCCTACGTAAGCTGTCTGATCAGGGTCTGCTCTGTTTCTTTTGACACAATATAGATCTGATACTACAGTTTTTGTCAAAGCAAACAATTCTCTT
Source organism: Azorinus chamasolen (assembly GCA_963576725.1). Classification (NCBI taxonomy): domain Eukaryota; kingdom Metazoa; phylum Mollusca; class Bivalvia; order Cardiida; family Solecurtidae; genus Azorinus; species Azorinus chamasolen. The sequence goes on from OY755252.1 coordinate 15,246,285, forward strand.
CGCAGAAATAATGTGTTTTAAGCATTAAAAATAAGAGTAGACCCAGATCACAGCTCCTATAGAAGTTGTCTGATCAGGGTCTGCTCTGTTTGCATTTGACAAGATATATTTGATTTTACAGTTTGTATCAAAGCTAAAACTTCTCTTTATGGAAATAACATGTTTTACGCATAAGCAAACGGAGTAGACCCAGATCATTATATATGGAAAAGTAGTAAAGTCAAGCAGGCAAAGCCACATGCCAGATCATTATATGTCAAAGCAAACGTGTAAAGGGTTAATAGGTGTTTAGTAATAATTCTAGCTCTAGGTGTGAATATCTGATGATAAGTCAATTAAACGGGTCATAAGTTTTTTTAACAATTGAAATTGAGAAGAGTTACTCATTTTTTGAGTAACATTAACTATTGATTGACAATCATTTTGATTAACTTAAGACATTATTTGTTTTAAAAATCAAATTAAAATAAATACAATTAGTAGCAAGGAGAAAATACTTTATTAAACACCTACATTTCAACTAAATACAATTAATGAAGACTTGCAAAATAAAATTTATTAAAATAAATGATCATTATGAAACTAATTTATTTTGCCAATCACATAAATTAACTACAGAAACAAACATAACATTGTGCAAAGACCTATGATAACATCTAGCTGTGAAATCACAAATCACTCACACTACACACTATAGGGCTATTGGTCAACATTCCTTTCAAAATCCCTTTAATTGTTCGTCTGCAACACAAAGTTATTGTCATATGCTTCAATTTTTAAAATGAAATTACTTTCGTTTTTTGCAAACATATGGTTAAGATGACAACCAGTTTGGATCCTGATGATACGACGCATTATACAGCCTCTCATCTGGATCCAAACTGTCGGCATAGGTAATCACAGTTCCACCACTAGCGTGCAAAGAGTTATGCAATGACCTAGAGATATTTTGCTGCCCAGTGCTGTAACCTTTTAACTGTAGTTTCTGATTTGAAGAAGTCTACTTAACCATAAATTTTTCTCATATAACTTGTTTTCATGCATCTGCAAACAGAGTAGACCCAGCTATGGTGGCTCCTATATAGGATCAGGGTCTGCTGTTTGCTAATGGAATTTGATAAATCTGTTTCTATGCCTTCTAAAACAGTTACACTGATTCACCTTCCATAATTCATTATAAATAGTTATAAATAGACTAACTATTCAGGAGGTGCTAGAACTCCAATGCAGTTATCTCCCTCCTTTGTCCCTTATGGCTAGGCTGATGAGACAAGGGAAATAGTTGTGAGAAAATTGTTAAGGGGGAACTTTTTAACTGTAGTTTCTGATGTTAAGAAGTCTAAAGCCTCAGGGTGAGACCAATTTTGGCCCAGGGGTCATTATTTTAACAAACTTGGTAGTGGTACATTAGGTGATGCTTCATACCAAATATCTTAGCTCTAGATTATGTGGTTTCAGACAAAAATATTTTTAAAGGTTTATTTACACTGTTTGTCTTTTAGGATGGGGATGGAATAAGGGTGAGGTTGGGCGCCCATAAACCGGTTTAAACCCCCGGTGACTTTTGTCACTGACCGTTCCAAGGCGGTACTTCCATCTTCCTCCTATTGTATGTTTGTTTTGTCTTTGTGCCTCTCTTGTTATTTTTTCTACCTATGTACATTTGCTGTTTCCTTGTGTTGTTGTTCGGGCGAGTGTTTGTTCTGTATGTGGTGTTTCCTGCATGACTCATTTTTGTACTTCTCTATATAAGTCTATGTAAAAATTACAAGCCCCAGGGCAGGGCCATTTTAGGCCCGGGGGTCATTATTTGAACAAATTTGGTAAAGGACCAATAGATGATGCTATATACCAAATACCAAAATTGTGGTTTCAGAGAAGATTTTTAAAGATTTAAAAGCCAAACCTTTAAAAATAGAGTGGCGGGGCCAATATTTGAATTTGATAGAGGACACCCTAAGGTACATTTCTGTTCCTGGCAATTTTTACCAAAGCACTAGTCAGATCGGGTTTCAACCAAACTTAGCTTCTTGCCCTTTATGTGCCTTTAGATAAGCTCAAAGTCTCTAGCTCAGATATTGATCAGAACATTTTGTTTTGTTTTAAGTTTTACCGAAAGAAACCAAAACCAGCCCTCTCTCTGTCTTTCTGTATGCCTCTCTGTCTGTCTCTCTGTCTCTGGTTCAGTCCGCCTCTCTCTATCTATCTCTCTCTCTCTGCCTGTCTCTGTATGCTTGTCTGTCTGTGTGTGTCTCTCTGTCTGTATGTCTGTCTCTCTCACCCACACCCATACACACTCATTCTTATTGTCTATCTTTGAGTGTCCTGTCTAATGTGGTGTTTATCCTATTAAATTATATGACAGACATAATAGTTTGTTAAAGTGTCATGCAACAATAAATATATATATATATATTAAAAAAGACTAAATGTTATATGGCTTTAAAATCTTTAATTAATAACTTAAAAATGCGCGACGCGTTTCATCAGATCATCAGGCGCAATATTATGACGTCATGACTTTGTTGTCATGACGTCGACGTCCATTCTTCCTGTAAGGCTGGTAACTCTGTCAGACAAATTTTTTAATCAGAAATTAATTGCCTTACAGGAAGAATGGACGTCGACGTCATGACAACAAAGTCATGACGTCATAATATTGCGCCTGATGATCTGATGAAACGCGTCGCGCATTTTTAAGTTATTAATTAAAGATTTTAAAGCCATATAACATTTAGTCTTTTTTAATATATATATAGCCTTTCCGGTTGTATTCTATTGCCAGTTATACAATATATAATATAATATATATGTAAAAATAAGTAAATGACCTTACATATATATATACACAAAATTATTCATTTGTATTGACTACCGGCCGTTTTCGGCCAGCGTCGACACTATAAAACACATAGCTTCTTTAAAATTTGTTGAACTAAACATATAAATTTTTGAATATCCCAAACAGTCATATAACACATCAAATTACAATATTGGTTGTACAAAGAAGTCGTATGTTAAAATTCGGTGATAAAATACGTCTCAAAACGCATTTCCTCAACATATTTTACTAGGACATTACAAGGACAGGAAAAACATAGCTAATAACTATCAATCATGATGACTGCTGCCTTAGTCACGGAGTGTCGATCCTGCCATACTCTTGTGACTGTCGGGACATTTTCAAATCCCTCTCCTTTCGAACATTTCCTACTTGCAAATATTGGTTGAGGAGTGTCCTGTCAGTTGTTTTAGTTGGACACTGTTTGTGGGCGCTTGGTGTGTCTCGTGCTGTGCGGGTGATGGATTTTGATGGTAGGGATAGCTTCTGGTCTCTTTGAAACCGCTCGGTATGCGGTTTTGGGCCGCATTGTGTCACTCAATTCAGTGTCCGTCGAACTGATTTGATGATGCTCCTTCGCCAATGTTGCATACTGGGTGTATATATTGGTGGTTTGTTTGTAATGTTTTTATTGCATTGTGTAGTTTATATGCATTAACTACACAATTAACCTACTCTGTTAACCCATTGTCCTACATAAGTAAAGCAGTATCTTATGTATAGTGTTGTATGCCAATCCAGGTGGTTCTGGCGTACTGACACTGACCATATATATAATGTTTCAGTACAGATTTAGTGATATGAGTGGGCTGACACTATATTGTCAGAGTATGCGTCTATTTCCTATGATTTACGAACATAAAAACGTATAGAAAAAGATGATTGTTGATTTTATTTTTGTCAATGATTCTTAAATTAATTTTTAATATTTTTATCGATATCTCTATATTAAATTTCATTTGTTTTAAATATTCTGTAAGCTTACTATATATATACTCGTTTTGTACATGCAAATTATTTATGTGAAGAGCTTTTGAACGCACATATCCTGTGTGAAAAGAGCGCTATATAAATGTAGTATAATAATAATAGAATAATGAGTCCATTTTACCGTAAACTATTTTAAGACCCAGAATCTTATAAATATATCAACCGAAAAGATCATATATAAGAGTAATGGAAAGGTTTAGACTTTTGTAGTTTAAATTGTGAATACAGCAATTCTGTGGAGCAAATGCTCTATTTATCACAAGGAAAATAACTCTGTACAGCATTTTAACCTTTTACTCCATAAAGATGCCTTTATATATCTTTGCAAACAGCGAATACTCAGATCAGGCGACTCCTGCAGGAGCCGTCTGATCAGGATCTACTCTGTTTAAGATATAATGTAGATAATGATTCTACAGTTTCTGCTATGACCAAAACGTTAGTGTGTCCATATACTATTACAACAATTAATATAACTAATATTCTTGATTTCATTATTAGTCCCCCACCAGTCACTGGTTAAGGAACTTTAGGTTTTCTCGATTCATTCTGTCCGTCTGTCACGCTTCGAGTCCGGGCCATATCTCCAACAAGGCTATATAAAATAGTTTTGTGACTATAAGAAATTTAAGTTAATGTCGCATATTAACAAAGTAATGGGCCCTGATTTTGTGAAAATATTTCAATAACTACATGTTTAAAAGCATTTATTCAAGAAACAATATGAATCTTCATGTTTATATCATTCAGGGTATTAACTTGTGCATCTTGCGAGTTTTCACACACTCTCAACGAACATTGATGAAGTTATGGGTCTTGATTGTGTTGAAAGTTTATATGACCCATTAGAGTATTTGTAACCACACTCTGAACCTGCATAACCAACTTAATTTCCCTTTACTCCATAAATACACATTCCTACGCATTTGCAAACAGCAAACCCAGATCAGACGGCCGTCTGATCAGGGCCCGCTGTTTACTTATGAAATAATATAGATGAGTGTACAGTTTCTGCCATGGCCAAATCTTCCTGTGGCCATATGCTATTTTAATAATAAATCTAATTACCTTTCATAATGCAGTTATTTTTTACATGAATATCTATAGAGTTAAGGGATAATGAATATTTAATATATGGTAATTATGACTACATATATAACTCTTTACTCGATACAGACACATATTTATACCTTTGCAAATAGAATAGACCCAAATGAGACTATTTGATCGGAGTCTGCTGTTTGCTTATGGCATATTATAGATCGGATTCTGTTGATATATTGTCCACATGCCTTTATAAAACAATTGATAATTAATATTCATAAATTCAGTATACCTTACATGAATATTCATTGTCCTATTACAAGGTTGAAATTCTCTTTCATACCTTTTCAAATATTTTAACTTTTTAAGTACATGACAGAAGATACCATGTATTAGTCCTTTACATTATGGATATTTTGTAAGAAATAATTATAATTAATATGGATTTTTATCGTCCCAAATAAATATAGCGACAAAAAAGTAATGATGTATGAAAATACAAAGCAAATCATATCAGTATACTTGATGTTTGGTTTTCTGTTTGTTAAAAGCCCGCCAACCACGTCAAGGTCGAAAACCGTCTGGCAAGTTTTGTTTTTTTTGTTTGTTTTTTTTTTGTATTTTTTTTGTATTTTTTTGTATTTTTTTTATTATTATTTTTTTTGATGCTTTTTCGATTTTGATTATATTTTGCATGCAAGCTAGATAAAAGTCGATGATAACTATAAAAGACGTTTCCTTTTCTTTAGATATTCAGAGTAATAAAAGTATTTTAATCCAAAGGTATCCTATTTTTATCAGAATTGCATCTAATTAATGTTGAGACACTGAAACCACTATATTCATTTTCGTCAAATAAATTTCTTCGTCTTCACTATAGCTTTAAATTCCTTTTTCTCGCCACAACCAACAATGCATGTCATATGTACAAACATAAACTATCGAAATGAAAAAATAACACTACAACCTGAAACTCGTTCTTCTCCTCCCCTCCTCAAAATCAATTATATTTCTAGGTCATTTGCCATTCAAGACATATATAATAGAATCCATCATCATCAACAAGAACAAAAACAACAACATACTTCTAATCTAACAATAATAAGTATCGTGTTTCCTTTGTGTCGCGTGTCATGTTTATATATACTTGTTTTGACAAGTAAGACAATCGTAATGTACTGACATAATCCGAGAAAGCAACCTATTATGATACATGTACAGTAAAAGAGGAGCTTTCTGCATGACTTCCACTCTGCATTAAGCTGTCACCTGCCTACAAGACTGATATTTCTACTAAATTTAACGTCCGGATAAGAGAGGTTTAACTGTATGTCTATTTTCTACGTCTTGTATATTTAGATTTTTGTAATGAAGTGTCCAGCCAAGTCGACATACTTCCATTCCACTAACATTGTTTTTTTAAACACAGACTACTTGCATCACTATGAATTGTATTATGAAAAACCGACAGTGTGTCCTTACTTAGCTTAGCTTAGGTTTCATTGAAACACGATGCAGTAAATACATGTAACGCATGGTTCTTTCCTGACCTTAATTGTCTGGTAAGATCGATTTGGTAAAGTATAAATGTACGCCATAACTAATAAAAATACGTGCTGATATTTAGCGTTCTGACGATACACATATTACAGATTGTCGCTTACTTTGATTGATATTGCAAAAAAGGAATAGGGTAGGTCTAAAACTAACAATACTTTCTTGCTATTTCGATTAACCAGCAGGACACAAAATATTGTTACCTTAAATGGCTTTTGATATGGATCATAAAAGTGTTTGTATATTCTGAACGAAGCACCTACCTCTATCCTAAACTAAGTATCAACACCCCATCGAAGAGAGTCATAGTACCTTTATATTTTTCACTTAAAAATAATTCACTTTGTTAAAATGCATTGTAGTCGTAACTAATTCTCAATATGGTCACCAGAGAACTATATCGACCAAATGCAATTCAAATTGAATCTCCGGTTTTTGAGAAGATTTTTAAAAAAATCCCAATACATGTAGCCAAATAAGGAAATCTAGACCCACCCCTGACGGCCATGTTTTTGTGGGTATAAAGAGGATTTAATATTATTTCGTAAAGGGTCACCATGCGATTATTCTTACCAAATAACATTTTAGTTGCACTATCTGTTTTGTACAAGAAGAATTTTTAAAGTTTTTAATATGTTATATGATGGAAATTTATCCCAACCACTGGCGGCCACGTTTTTTATAGATATCAACAGGAATGTGTACAGATTTTAATTTGGTAGTCATGGCAACAAGTGTTTTACAGATTGTGTTTGCAATTTTGATGCATGCTAAAAAGGTCATTTCGGTACAGTTTGGTTACATTCTGCCATACGGTTTCAGAGATGTCTTTTAAATATTTTTATGACTGACAGATGGACGTACGAGTGAGCTAGAATCGCAGTACAAAGTGATAAAATAGCAATAACAATACAAACTTGATGTTAGGATGTTTATTGATACCAAGTGTTCATCAAGAAAAAGTATATTTTCACTACATTATTATTTCAAATATCGTTTGAATTTTGACAAGTTAAATAATTTGTGATTTAAAGTTGTCTATCAACGCCTTACAAACCGTCAACTATGTGTACAAAGAATATAGGGACGCAACATATTGAACCATTGTGACAGCGGTAAATCACCAATTTTACCACTCACTCACCTTAATACTTCCTTTATCATTCCCTTACTTAATTACTAACCTACATTCACTAATCAACAACTTACACACGTACTCACACTATCAATTACTTTATCTCTCAGTCAATTTCTATAATAGTATAATCCAAAACATCCTAATTATAATGGTCTCATCTCTCTTAATCTATGATGTAGCATACACATTTCGTTACATATAAACCATATAATCAGACAGTTCTTGCATTATTTGTATGTATCAGTATTGTGTTAGGATAGATCTGAATGAATGGTATTATTTGTTCGTGGCCCCAGCCTGCAAGCCTCATTCTGAAAAAAACCGAAAAGGTTGTGCGTGCGGTATATATTTTGTAAATGTTCGACGGCATTTCAGATTACCTTAATCACGCTATTGAAACTAATCTATTGAAGTTTATATGCTGTTCCCGTTTCATATGCAATGAGATTCCTGGATTCCCTTGATATGGAAACATCAATTTCACGTAGAACAGGACGGGTGTGAAAAATACCGTTTTCAATTTCTAAAAATATAATATTCCATTTTCCTTTTCTGTGGAAACTTGCGTATAAGCTTCGAGTAATGAAAGTAATCGGACGTTTCCAAAATAAACATGCCACTTATAAATTTTTCAAAATACGAACAATTATGTATTACAGGCACTAATTGCATATCACATAGAATTATAATAGGTCACCGAGTGAGACGATGCATCAAGGTTGAACGCATTTTGCAATATAGATCCAGAATAGCGTCCGATAAAAACGGACATGTACAGTATAATTTCTATAAAGAAATAACTTAAAAAGTGAAAAAGGTTGTCTTTGAAAGTAGGTAGTTCCATCAATTCTGAAATCTCCTACAGGATCCTTCTATATAAATTTGATCCTGCATTCATCTATTTGCCCTAAAGACATATAATTAAACTTCTTCATTTGACAGTTGTCTCATAGAGGTTTTACTGGTCAGTCAAGATACATACTGATACATACTATTATTCGGAGAAACAGAAGCAAAACCAACGCATATCTGTTTATTAACCCGTTAACCTATTTTATAAGGCATTCGACAGTATGCAATACTTTTTTCGTTAGATTCCACGAGTAATACTATATTTTTTACACCCGATTAAATGTCAGTGCAATACTGTTCGGGTCCTCATGAGAAGTATGTAATCCAGCGTCTTACGTGTTTCTGTATCTAAACTAAGGATTCGCCCAGTGGCTGCTTTAGTTAATGAAAATGTGATGACTGTAGAGTTTTAATAACTACATGTATAATTGAATTTGGTTAATTCATCAATAATTCAAGTTAATTATATACTTGTATGCAGCCGGTAAAGTGCACAGCTGTCCGATAACGTTATAAAGGCACTGCACTAAATAACAACTAATTTATCTAACGCGTGACTTCAATTGGCTGACATTTGACATCCAACAAGGGTCAGTATCTAAGTAGGTTTGAACTCGAATAGAAATTTTCTACTGACGTAGAAACTTTCTTTTTGTCTTCTGACCTATACAATATTCTCCCCTATGGTTGCTGATATATGTAAGGTGCAGAACGCACTTACTTTGCATAAGAAATTTGGGGCAGTGACATGATTTGAGATTATAACTTTTTCGATGGCCAAATATTCCTTTATTACAATTTTCTCTGTAATCTTTCTGCACTTCAGCGATTCACTTTTTGGTAATAAACTCTATCTCCGCCACGTGACATCGACAACTGCATACCATCCAATGCCGAGGTTCTCCAAGGTCAACCAAGCTCTATACCATCGTCCACCGACTTCGCTTAATAGTTTGCGTATTTCGAGTAAGAGTCCACTGTAACCCCCATACATTCGGTTTAATCTCGCACAACTAACTACTCTAGGTAACGGAATGGACGCGTTTAAATACACCCTAGGGTATCCAATCATTCTAACTATTTCAGCAAACTCGGGCGATACCCTTTGTAGGGTGTACCGCATTAACGGTGACACTTGTATTGCAAAATCAAGTATTCTTCGAATTACTATGTAAGGTAAAGGTGGAATGACCTCTTCAGACAAATTCTCTGCCGACTCTTCATACAACAAACTGCCATCATTATGTCTGACATTTCCAGTACCTCTTTCGTTCCCATTATTTACTTCCTCTTCACCAACTCTTTCATTTCCACTCATGTCATCTAGGTCACCACCAACACCATCATGCCTGTGTTCATCACTACTGCCTTTATTATCATCATCATCATCATCATCACCATCATCGTCGTCGTCTTCATCATCATCACCATCATCATCAGTATCATCATCGTCATCATTATCATCATCATCATCAGTATCATCATCAGTATCATCGTCACCAATACCAACATTATCGTCACCTTCTTCCACACTATATCTTTTGTGCTTCTTATATGTATCTTTCATCACAACATTATTGGCTTCAATAACATTGTGATTCTCATCATCAAAAGAATCAATGTCACCTTCGTAACTTTCCTCATCACCAACATATCTTCTATCATCACTACCACCATCATCATCACCATCATCGTTGCCATTATTTACGTCGTCTTCAATGACGCTTTCATTTTCAATCTTATCTAGGTCAATACCAACAATATCATGTCTGTGTTCATCACTACTGCCTTTATTACCATCATCATCATCATCATCGTCGTCTTCATCATCATCATCATCATCAGTATCATCATCGTCATCATTATCATCATCATTATCAGCAGCATCATCATCAGTATCATCATCAGTATCATCGTCACCAATACCAACATTATCGTCACCTTCTTCCTCACTATATCTTTTGTGCTTCTTATATTTATCTTTCATCACAACAACATTATTGGCTTCAATAACATTGTGATTCTCATCATCAAAAGAATCACTGTCACATTCGTAACTTTCCTCATCACCAACATATCTTCTATCATCACTACCACCATCATCATCACCATCATCGTTGCCATTATTTACATCGTCTTCAATGACGCTTTCATTTTCAATCTTATCTAGGTCAATACCAACAATATCATGTCTGTGTTCATCACTGCTGACTTTAGCATCATCATCATCAGTATCATCGTCACCATCAACTTCTTCCTCACCTTCTCTTTTGTGCTTCATATATTTATCTTTCATCACATCACCATCATTGGCTTCAGCAGTATTGTGATTCTCATTGTCATAAGTATCACTGTCACTTTCGTCACTTTCATCATCACCAACATATCTTCTATCATCACTACCATCACCATCAGAATCACCATCAGCAGCAGCATCATTAGTATCATCGTCACCATCACCAACATTATCGTCATTATCATCACCACCATCATCACCATCGCCATCATCATCATCATCGTCACAACTACCATCATTATCATCATCTTCTTCTTCTTCATCATCATCATCAACAACTCCCTTATCCTGACAACTACCAATGTATTCCAGCTCCTCTTTATTCGTATCTTCTACAATGTGTTCATTGTCGCTAGCTTCTTCATCCACAGCTTCTGTATTTTCAACTCCAATCTGTTCATCTCTTTGGCAGTGTTTAAGAATATCTCTTAATGTGATTGGATCCTTTATTTCAACTGAAACGTAGTGTATTTCAGGATAGAATCCTAGGGTAAAAGTTGGCAAATCCTGGGTATATAGCCCTGTGTTGGACACAACTGTGTGATAGGATTGTCCCAGTGAATTTAAAACAACAAACTGACAATTAAGCTCTCTAGCTATAGCTAAAAGTGTTATATTGTCGCCGAATGTAGTCTGGTGTGCCATATTTGTAATGTATCTGTTGATAGACCCCACAACGAAGTTCTGATAGTGAGCTTTGAATTTTTCTATATGGCAGATTGCCATGTGCCTCAGCTGCATTCCCGTTCTGTAAATGCCATTTTTTCTAACTTGATCGCTTACAGAGACAAACTGACAATTGGAAGCTTCGTGTGGGTCTTCAACGATGATGATGTTTTCGTTGCCAGCAAAATATTGCGAAGCATTCATTGTTTCATTGCCTGTGAACAAGCCTTGTTGAGATAGCTCATGAACGTCTTCTTCAGGAACAGAATCGGCATAATTGACGTCGTCTATGTTGCTGTCTATGGTTATATAATACTTTTCTCTGTGTCTTCGTCTGTTTTCAATTCGCTTAAACAATTCAAACGCATGTTTTCTCCGTTGCTTCTCTTTTAAAAGTGTCCTGCTGGTTACGCTTTCTACGGGTACCTATTCTGTGGTAAATGTGTTGTCCGGTTTCCTGAAGATGACCTTGTACCTTGAATAATCTTTACTTCTATCAAGGACCTTACCCGTCAGAATGTGCCTCTTGTAGGGCACTCTTTTTCCAAAAGGATATTTCACTAATACCCTGGCACCTTTTTCGTATACAGAGCAGTGGTGCGTTCTCATTCGCCGTGAACGAGTCCTCTTGTTGCACTCTATAGAGGATTGCCGTGCTTTCTGTCTTATTTCATTTGCGCTTTTGCCGTACCCGCGTCCAAAATAAACGGCGAATGGCGACTGATATGCCAGGACTTCCTTTGGCTGACTGTTGATACTGTTCACTACTTTGTTCAGACCCTCAGCCCAGTTGTATCCTCGTTTTTTTCTAGTGCACAATTTGTGCTGTATTTTCTTCCTTAGGATTCGATTTTGACGCTCGACCTTGCCTTGGCTCTGTGGGTGATATGCCCTGCTTCTTATCACCTTTACACCTTGTGTCAGCTCTGTGGGTGATATGCCCTGCTTCTTATCACCTTTACACCTTGTGTCTTTAACATGGTATCCACTGGTCCCAAAAATTCAGTGCCGTGTCACACTGAACAATTTTTGGCCACCCGTGCTCGTCAAATATGTCCTCTAATGCCTTTGCAACACATTTTGCAGACTTATTCTGCAAAGATCTACAAAATATGTAGCGTGAGAATATATCAACAACAGTTAGGATATATTGGAACTTTTGACCCTGCAATTCTACGTCTGACATACGCATCAGATCAATCTGTACCCTTTCGAATACGTAATCAGACATGATAAATTTTAGTGGGGGTTTGTTTGTGAAAGAGCCATGCAATTGGCCGTGCGATTCACTTTTGTCAAGTACTTTTCTTACTTCTCTTTCACTGACCCCTTCAAAGGATTCTTTTATTTTGTAGGCCATTGAACGTGCCCCACCCCCTTTCATAATTTTCTTTTTTACTTTTTACCATTCTTTCAAAGTCCTCTTTTACTGCCACTCGCTTCTCCTGGAACAAAAGGACGTCTTTACCATTGATTTTTGTAACTGTAAGCATGTCCTTGTAGCGATAAAAGAGCATCAGGGCATTTTTATCAATGCGAGTCCTTTCTTTCACTGATTTCTTATAGGTGCCTCTAACAATTTCGACCAGCAGGTCTTTTGTCATGGAGCTAATTGGCCGCATGACTCAATCGGTATTTACATGCAATTGAAAGTAGTTTTGTACTGTGTAAACTGCTAAGGAACGCGAATATGTAATAAAAATACTTTGATGTAAAATCTACATAACTGATTTTACTCGTGGTAGGTCTTTAAAATCCTAGAACCAAGAAATGACTTCCAAGACGACGAGCTCGAAATTGTAATTGAAACTTTTGAAACACTATGTCTCAAACGGTATTTAAATGTAACTGAAAATGGTAGTTATATACTGTGTAAACTGCTAAGGAACGAGAATATGTAGTTTAAATACTTTGATGTAAAATCTACATAACTGATTTTACTCGTGGTAGGTCATTAAAATCCTAGAACCTAGAAACGACTTGCACAACGACGGCTCCAAATGATAGTGGAAACTTAAAACAATCTTTTGAAACACTATGCCTCAAACTGTATTTACATGTAACTGAAAGTGGTAGTTATATACTGTGTTAACTGCCGAGGAACGAGAATATGTAGTTTAAATACTTTGATGTAAATTCTACATAACTGATTTTACTCGTGATAGGTCTTTAAAATCCTGGAACCTAACTGAAAGTAGTAGTCGTGTACTGTGTAAACTGCTGAGGAACGAGAATGTGTAATTTAAATACACATGTACTTTGATGTAGATTCTACATAACTAATTTTACTCGTTGTAGGTCTTTAAAATCAAAGAACCTAGAAACGACTTGCACCACGACGGCTCGAAATAATAGTGGCTTAAAGGAAACTTTTGAAACTATGACTCAATCGGAATTTACATGTAACTGAAAATGGTAGTTATATACTGTGTGAACAGCTATGGAACGAGAATATGTAATTAAAATACTTTGATGTAAAATCTACATCACTGATTTTACTCGTGGTAGGTCTTTAAAATCCTAAAACGCAGAAACGACTTGCACAACGACGCCTCGAAATGATAGTGAAAACCTTAAAGAAAACTTTTGAAACACTATGCTTCAAGCGGTATTTACATGTAATTGAAAGTGGTAGTCATGTACTGTGTAAATTGCTGAGGAACGAGAATACGTAATTTAAATACTTTAGATGTAAATTCTACATAACTGTTTGTACTTGGGGTAAGCCTTTAAAATTATAGAACCTAGAAACGAGGCACAACGACGCCTAAAAATGATAGTGGAAACCTTAGAGAAAACTTTTGAAACACTATGCCTCAAGCGGTATTTACATGTAACTGAAAGTGGTAGCTATATACTGTGTTAACTGCCGAGGAACGAGAATATGTAGTTTAAATACTTTGATGTAAATTCTACATAACTGATTTTACTCGTGGTAGGTCTTTAAAATCCTAGGACCTAGAAACAACTTCAACCACGACGGCTTGAAATAATAGTAGAAACCTTAAAGCAATCTTTTGAAACACTATGACTTAATCGGTATTAACATGTAACTGAAAGTGGTAGTCGTGTACTGTGTAAACTGCTGAGGAACGAAAATGTGCAATTTAAGTACACACGTACTTTGATGTAGATTCTACATAAGTAATTTTACTCGTGGAACGTCTTTAAAATCCTAGAACCTAGAAACGATTTGCACAACGATCCTTCGAAATAAAAGTGGAAACATTAAAGAAAACTTTTGAAACACTATGCCTCAAGCGGTATTTACATGTAACTGAAAGCGGTAGTTATATACTGTGTAAACTGCTGATGAACGAGAATGTGTTATTAAAATACTTTGATATAAAATTCTACATAACTGATTTTACTCGTGGTAGGTCTTTCAAATCCTAGAATCTAGAAACGACTTGCACAACGACGGCTCGAAATGGTAGTGGAAACCTTAAAGCAATCTTTTGAAACACTATGACTCAAACGGTATTTACATGTAAATGAAAGTGGTAGTCATGTACTGTGTAAAACTGCTGAGGAACGAGAATATGTACTTTAAATACACATGTACTTTGATGTAGATTCTAAATAACTAATTTCACTCGTGGCAGGTCTTTAAAATCCTAGAACCTAGAAAAAACTTCAACCACGACGGCTCGAAATAATAGTGGAAACCTTAAAGCAATCTTTTGAAACACTATGACTTAATCGGTATTTACATGTAACTGAAAATGGTAGTTATATACTGTGTAAACTGCTAAGGAACGAGAATATGTAATTGAAATACTTTGATATAAAATCTACATCATTGATTTTACTCGTGGTAGGTCTTTATAATTCCTAAAACGTAGAAACGACTTGCACAACGACGCATAGTGAAATGATAGTGGAAACCTTAGAGAAAACTTTTGAAACACTATGCCTCAAGCTGTATTTACATGTAACTGAAAGTGGTAGTCATGTACTGTGTAAATTGCTGAGGAACGAGAATATGTAATTTAAACACTTTAGATGTAAATTCTACATAACTGTTTGTACTCGGGGTAAGCCTTTAAAATCCTAGAACGTAGAAACGAGGCACAACGACGCCTCAAAATGATAGTGGAAACCTTAAAGAAATCTTTTGAAACACTATTGACTCAAACGGTATTTACATGTAACTGAAAGTGGTAGTCATGTACTGTGTAAACTGTTGAGGAACGAGAATGTGTAATTTAAATACACATGTACTTTGATGTAGATTCTACATAACTAATTTCACTCGTGGCAGGTCTTTAAAATCCTAGAACCTAGAAACAACTTGAACTACGACGGCTCGAAATAATAATGGAAACCTTAAAGCAATCTTTTGAAACACTAAGACTTAATCGGTATTTACATGTAACTGAAAATGGTAGTTATATACTGTGTAAACTGCTGAAGAACGAGAATGTGTAATTTAAATACTTAAATGTACTTTGATGTAGATTCTACATAACTAATTTTACTCGTGGCAGGTCTTTAAAATCCTAGAACCTAGAAAAAACTTCAACCACGACGGCTCGAAATAATAGTGGAAACCTTAAAGCAATCTTTCGAAACACTATGACTTAATCGGTATTGACATGTAACTGAAAATGGTAGTTATATACTGTGTAAACTGCCGAGGAACGAGAATATGTAATTAAAATACTTTGATGTAAAATCTACATCACTGATTTTACTCGTGGTTGGTCTTTAAAACCCTAGATCCTAGAAATGACTTGCACAACGACGGCTCTAAAGGGCAGTTGAAACCTTAAAGAATTCTTTTAAAACACTATGACTCAAACAATATTTACATGTGACTGAAAGTGGTAGTCATTTACTGTGTAAACTGCTGAGGAACGAGAATTTGTAATTAAAAATACTTTGATGTAAAATCTACATGACTGATTTTACTCGTGGTACGTCTTTAAAATCTAGAACCTAGAAACGACTTGCACAGACTGCTCGAAATGGTAGTGGAAACCTTAGAGAAATCTTTTGAAACACTATCAATTCAGAAATAACATGTTAAACACTTTATAACTCTTCAAACGCCTTTAATCAATTCAATATACAGTTCGACTCTTGCTAACTGAAAAGAAGTATGCCTTGCCTTTTTCTACACCGATATTATGCAGAATTAGCCTCTACACGTAGATAATGAATTTGAGCTGAGGGCACTGCGACAGTATAGAGGATAGTTTAGACTCTCGGTACCGCGACACTGAAAAGTTCAGGTAGCGCAAAAAGGATGCCGATCATAAAGGAACTCTACAAACACCGATTCATAATTTACTGTAAAGAATATATCAGTTGGGATGGTGCATAGGCTCCTGCGACACTTAATTGGATAGTTTTTAGTAGAGGGCACTTCGACACCAAATAGTATAGATTAGAGTATAGGGCACTGCAACTCTGAAACTGTCAACTAGTGTAAAGAGATATTGAACATAAAGGAACTCTACAATCTCCGATTCATAACAACTGAAGAGCACGCGTCATTACCATATGTCATATACATACGCGAAGAACTTATTGCATGCTCAACACCGACAAATCGCCGTTAAAGCAAAACTCTGATTCATCAAAAACAAAATGCAAGATGGGACTCCATAACTAACGCAAGAGTATGGCAGAAACAACGTCGCAAACTGATATTTCAGTTGGGTTGATGATTAGGGCACCGCGACACTTAAATGGATAGTTTAGAGTTGGTGGCACGTCGACAGCAAACAGGATAGTTTGAAGTATAGGGCACTGCTACACTGAAAAGGTCAAGTGCGACACTAACTGGATAGTTTTGAATTGACTGGGACATGAGGGCACTTGGACACCAAATAGGATAGTTTGGGGTATAGGGCACTACGAACCGAAGAGCGCGCATACAAACATTGTATTCACATATACCATACACATACAGGTAGAACCTTGCAAGCTCAAAACCGACACCAAAGTTGGTTGTGAGGTATTTTGTTAAATGTTATATTAGTATTATTATACATAATACAAATTAGTGTATGTCATATTATATGATATTATTTATTATGAGCATTTGCCTAAAATTTTATAACAATTTCACCGATTATATAAGTCATTTTTATGTATTATTTATTTTTATTATAATTTATAAAATAGGTGAAATTATCATATAATTTCAGGCAAATGTTCATAATATATACTATTATATAGTGTAATATATAATAGTTTGTTTTATGTATACAAATACCAATATGATATATAACAAAATATTATATACAATAATAACATAATGTTATATAATATATATAGTAATATTATAATATATATATGTATATATAATATAATATAATATAATAGGTTATTACACTTTGAAATGAACTCTCACAACTGTTTCGTAGTAACATTGCTAAATGTAGAAATTACTACAAAACGGGTTACTGCAATTTGCGTGAAACACTTTCAACTGGTTTTGTAGTAACGTTGCAAATTGTAGTAAATACTATAAAATGGGTTGGTATGCCAAATTAAATATGTAGTAAACTCCTATTACACCGAACATGGTTGTATGACTGCAACAAAATTTTGGGAAGTTCTTCATATTGGCAATATCCGAGTGCATAATACCTTTTTTCAGATACCAAGCCTACTTAAGAAAATAGATTCGAAAACAGTATGCGAGAAAGAGAGAGAGAGAGGGGAGGGGGGAAAGAGTTGTGGTAAAGATACAGACGAAGAGACAGAGACAAAGAGACAGAGAGACAAAGACATAGGGAGACAGAGAGATTGACAGAGACAGACATACGCACATTAATGGCGTGACATAGACAGGGAGAGTTTATTGCAAATTCAAATACCTCCTGAATAGTCATGGACAAATTATTTATAATGAATTATGGAAGGTGGATCAGTGTAGAAGACATAGAAACAGATCTATCCAATTCCATTAGCAAACAGCAGACCCTGATCCTATAGGAGCCGTCTTATCTGGGTCTACTCTGTTTGCAGATGCGTGAAAACAATTTTATATGAGGGAAACTAATAAGGGTTAAGCAGACTCCATCACATCAGAAATTACAGTAAAAAGGTTACAGCACTGGCTTGAGTAATGCCCTTAGAGCAACTGTTACATCATGGTACAATCTCTTCAGGTCAATGCTACTCTAAAATCTTTGCACGCTAGCGGCGAAACTATGATTACCTATGTTAACAGTTTGGATCGAGATGAGAGGCCGCATAACGCGGCGTCTCATCAGGATCTAAACTGTTTGTCATCTTGACTATATTTTTTGCAAAGAAATGAATGAAAATTTATTTTAAGAATTGAAGCAGATGACAATTGTTGCAGACGAAAAATTACTCAGCAAAAGGCATTTAGAAAGGAATGTTGACCTATTAACCCCATGAAGTGTATTGTATGGGTGATTTGTTGTGCCACACTGGGAATTATACAACTGGATGTTATCATAGGTCTTTGCATAATGTTATGTTTGTTTCTGCAGTTAATTTATGCGATTGGAAAAAAGTATTTAGTATCATTAGGATCATTTATTTTAATAGTTTTTATTATGCGAGTCATGTAATATAGTCTTTATCAATTGTATTTAGTTGAAATTCAGGTGTTTAATAAAGATTTTCTCCTTGCTATTAATTGTATTTATTTTAATTTGATTTTGAAAACAAATAATGTTTTAAGTTAATCAAAGTTATTGTAAATTAATAATTAATGTTACTCAAAAAATGAGTAATCTTCTCACTTTAGATTGTTAAAAAAACTAATGACCCGTTTAATTGGCTGATTTTAAAATATACACACCTAGAGCTAGAATTATTTCTAAACGCCTATTAACCCTTTCCCGCTTGCTTTGACAAGAACTGATCTGGGTCTACTCTGCTTTGTTTGATGATGCGTAAAACACGTCATTTCCATAAAGAGAAGTTTAAGCTTTGATAAAAACTGTAAAATCAAATCTATATCTTGTCAAAAGCAAACAGAGCAGACCTTGATCAGACAGCTTCTATAGGAGCCGTCTGATCTGGTTCTACTCTTATTTTTAATCCGTAAGAACACATTATTTCTGTAACAGAGCAGACCCTGATCAAACGGCTTCTATAGGTCTACTTGGTTGCGTAAAAACAGGTTTATATGAGAGAAGGGGTTAAAATATTTTTATGGATATTTTAATTGGTCATTTCACACAAAAACTGGCATTAAATATTGCCTAGCATTTTATTTGCCTATCTACCTGGATCAAGGTATAATTGCATAACTTTATCTCATATGGTCACTGACCCTGACTGGACACTGCAGGAGCACTCAAGGAAATCAATCAGCACAGGTGGATACTGTGTATATAGGGGTCACTTATATAAGGAGCTTAGAAATGCCTTTAAGCAAGCTCTTCCAACGAGATCTGTAATGTCGTCTGCTTCAGATTTGTTGTCATTTGAATTTCTAAAATATCAGTTTTAGGCAGTTTGACCTAAATTGTAAACAGTTTAGATCGTAGTCAGACAGTCACTTGGTATTAGATCTGAATCCAGACTGTGTGTCAATTTTAGTTCAAGTTGATTCAGCGGTGACAGGAAGAAAACAATGCACTAAGTTTCTATGATCTGCTAGAAATGTTGTCCACTAAAAAAATATATTACTGTAACTCAAGTGAGCGATATAGGGCCAATCACTCTCTTGTTTTAAAAAGTTTTTCCGAAAAAGACCAAAACAAGCCCCTTCCATCTGAATTACTTTCATAATGTCATTGATTTTTCATCTTCACACCTTCGGACGAGTAAGAGTATATTGTCTTATTTAGAGACAGATATGGTCTTATCGTCTGCACTTCTTTTTCTGTTTGTCTCTGTCTGTCTCTCTGTCTGTATGTCTATCTTGCTCTCTAGCTCTCTCTGTCTGATAACTGCCTGTCTGTCTGTCTTCCTCTCTCTGTCTTCCTCTCTCTCTCCCGCTCATTTTCTCTTTTTTTCTCTGCATGTTTGTCTGTTTCTGTCTACCTGTCTCGCTCTCTTCCTCAATATCTCTGTTTTTAACTCACCAGAGCATAAAGTGCTTAGGGTGAGCTATTGTGATCGCCTGATGTCCGATGACGTTCGTCATGCGTCGTTCGTCGTCGTTCGTCAACAATTTGAACCTTTAAAAAAATATTCTCCTCTGAATCTACAGGGTTCTCAGCTTTCATCTTTGGCATATAGCATTATATTTAAGTCCTCTACAAAAGATATATAAATTATGCCCCTGGGGTCAAAATTTGCCCCGCACCAGGGTTGTCAAATTTTCAATAGAAACATATAGTGAAAACTTTAAAAATATTCTCCTCTGAATCTACAAGATTCTCAGCTTTAATATTTGGCATATAGCATCATGTTTAGGTCCTCTACAAAAGTTATATAAATTATGCCCCTGGGGCCAAAATTGGCCCCGCCCCTGGGGTGGCTAGTTTTTTTAAGCAGACTGTTGTACCAGCTGTCTGTTACAGAGTGCTTGGTTCATTAGTTAGGCATAGGGAAAACTTTAAAAATCTTCTTGCCAAAAACTGCATGTTCCAGAGCTTAGATATTTGGTGTATAGATTTACTTAGTATACCTGTATGAATTGTGTTAATATCAATGTTCTGAGGTCCTGCCATGCGGGTTATATTTTAAAATAGACTTCTACAGTATAAAGGTTACCGTTTGAACCACTAGCTAGCCAGCTAGTTATCTTGAGAGGTCAGGTTGAAGTTCACCTGCACTATACTCTAGTTGATGTCTGCTTCAGAATTATTGTCTGTTTGTTCACACTGTTTTTTATACAAACCAATCTTTCAACTAACCCTCTTGTACAAACCACATGATTATGAAGTTAAAAATGTATCAGATCAGAATTCAAACTGTGCTAATTTCAGTCAAGTCATGCTAAGCACTGATAGGGTTATGACACTGATTTTTGCAGTTATTTGTTAGAAATGTCTGCTGTCAATGGCACTCTGGTGAGCGATATCAGGGCCATCATCTCCCTCTTGTTCTCTCTTTATGTCTGTCTGTCTCTCTGTCTGTCTTTCTGTCTTTCTGCCACTGTCTGTCTGTCTGTCTGTCTATCTCTCTCTGTCTATCTCTCTATGTCTCTCTCTCTCTCTCTCTCTCTCTCTCTCTCTCTCTCTATCTCTGTCTGTCTCTGTCTGTCTGTCTCTGTCTGTCTCTGTCTCTGTCTCTCTCTTTCTCTCTCTCTCACACACACACACGCGCGATCGCGCGCACGCAGGCACGCAATCTCCCTCTCTTTCTTAATGTCTATCTTCTTTAGGTGTCCCGTTTAGTGTGTGTCTCCTATAAATTATATGACATACAGACAGAATATTTTGTTTAAGTGTCATCCATCAATATAGTTAAGTATATATGCAATTATTTTAACTTTTTAGTACATGACAGAAGATACCATGTATTAGTATTTTACATTATGGCTATTTTATAAGAAATAATTATAATTAATATGGGTTATTGTTTTGCCAAATACAAAACTAATCAGAGCTATATAGTCCAAATAGCTAAAAAAGTGTGGACCCTGATCAGACGACTCCGAGGATCAAACAGGTATTATAGGGGCCACCGGATCTGGGTCTACTCTGAACAGCCGCTTTTGATCAGTTACTACATAAATACGAATTTGAGAACAATAGACCCATAGCATATGGCTCTACTGTAGCAGTCGTCTCAAAGCTGGGCCTGTTGTGTTTACTTATGAAGTTACAATAGACTCTACAGTTTCTACCAATACCAAAACATCCAGCTAGTGTACAGTTGCCATTGTAAATAGCCATTGTTTACACGGATATTCATGGATTATTTAACACGTTCCATCATATAAACGCATTTTCACGTATTTGCAAACAGATAAGACCCAGATCAAATGGCTCCTGCTTGTTAATGAAAAGTTATAGATCAATTTCTAAAATGCTACAATATTCCACGCGTCCATATTTCATTATAACTATTTGGTCAATGAATATTTATTAGGTATTTAGAATTGTTATAGATATAAACAAAATTCGAAAGGGTTAAGGTTTAAAAGGCGATTAGGACCGGCGATAAGGGATAATAATTGGACACAGTGCTACACACGTTCATGCAAGTGAGCTTGGCATTACTTGCATTTTAAGTTTGTGTGATTACTCTTATTATTATATATTATATTATATATTATTATATATTATAAAAATATGCCAAAAAGTCAATTTATTTCATGGTATTGTTTCCAATCGATTATAAAAAAAATTATGAAAATTTAAAAAATATATATATTACATAATATTATATAATATTTAATCATTTTATATGATATCATTTCATATGCATGCACTATAAATGAGTTGTGAAGTTTTAACACAAACTGTAGTAAAATAGTATATATTATATTATATAATATTATATATTATGAACATATGCCAAAAAGTCATTTTATTTCATGGTATTGTTTTATACGGATAAAAAAATTTTTTTAAAAATTATATATTATATATATTATATTATATAATATTTAATCATTTTATATTATATCATTTCATATTTATGCACAATTACTACAAACTGAGTTGTCAAGTTTTTAAACAAACTGTAGTAACCCACTTTGTAGTAATTATTACAATTTGCAACGTTACTACAAAACGGGTTGGGAGTGTTTCACGCAAATTGTAGTAACCCGTTTTGTAGTAATTACTACATTAAGCGATGGTATTATTGTTTATAACAATTTGTTATATGTTATATTAGTATTATTATACATAATACAAAATAATATATATTATATTATATAATATTATATATTATAAAGATATGCCAAAAAGTCATTTTATTTCATGGTATTGTTTCCTATCGATTAAAAAAATTATGAAAATTTAATAAATATATATATTATATAATATTATATAGTATTATATAATATTTAATCATTTTATATGATATCATTTCATATGCATGCACTATAAATGAGTTGTGAAGTTTTAACACAAACTGTAGTAAAACAGTATATATTATATTATATAATATTATATATTATGAACATATGCCAAAAAGTCATTTTATTTCATGGTATTGTTTTAAATTGATAAAAAAAAAAATTCAAAAATTATATATTATATATATTATATTATATATTATATAATATTTAATCATTTTATATTATATCATTTCATATTTATGCACAATTACAACAAAATGAGTTGTCAAGTTTTTAAACAAACTGCAGTAACCCACTTTGTAGTAATTACTACAATTTGCAACGTTACTACAAAACGGGTCGCAAGGTCCCATACGAAATGTAGTAAACTGTTTTTGACTCTATTTCCTTAAGTAGGCAAGGTATCGAAAAGATTTTTACTGTGCACTCGGATATTGTCAATATGAAGGACCACCCCAAATTTGGTTGCAGTCACACAACCATGCTCGGTGTAATAGGAGTTTACTACATATTGAACTTTGCATACCAACCCACTTTGTAGTAATTACTACAATTTGCAACGTTACTACAAAACGGGTTGGGAGGGTTTCACGCAAATTGTAGTAACCCGTTTTGTAGTAATTACTACATTCAGCGATGTTATTATTGTTTATAACATTTTGTTATATGTTATATTAGTATTATTATACATAATACAAAACGATATATATTATAGTATATAATATTATATATTATAAAGATATGCCAAAAAGTCATTTTATTTCAGGATATTGTTTCCTATCGATTATAAAAAAAAATTGAAAATTTAAAAATTATATATTATATATATAATATTATATATTATATAATATTTTATCATTTTATACTATATCATTTCATATACATGCAATAGTACTACAAAATGTGTTGTGAAGTTTTAACACAAACTGTAGTAAAATAGTATATATTATATTATATAATATTATATATTATGAACATATGCCAAAAAGTCATTTTATTTCATGGTATTGTTTTAAATTGATAAAAAAAATTTTTTAAAAAAATTATATATTATATATATAATATTATATATTATATATTATTTTATCATTTTATACTTTATCCTTTCATATACATGCAATATTACTACAAAATGAGTTGTGAAGTTTTAACACAAACTGTAGTAAAATAGTATATATTATATTATATAATATTATATATTATGAACATATGCCAAAAAGTCATTTTATTTCATGGTATTGTTTTAAATTGATAAAAAAATTTTTTTCAAAAATTATATATTATATATATAATATTATATATTATATAATATTTTATCATTTTATACTATATCATTTCATATTTATGCACAATTACTACAAAATGAGTTGTCAAGTTTTTAAACAAACTGTAGTAACCCACTTTGTAGTAATTACTACAATTTGCAACGTTACTACAAAACGGGTCGCAAGGTCCCATACGAAATGTAGTAAACTGTTTTTGACTCTATTTCATTAAGTAGGCAAGGTATCGAAAAGATTTTTACTGTGCACTCGGATATTGTCAATATGAAGGACCACCCCAAATTTGGTTGCAGTCACACAACCATGCTCGGTGTAATAGGAGTTTACTACATATTGAACTTTGCATACCAACCCACTTTGTAGTAATTACTACAATTTGCAACGTTACTACAAAACGGGTTGGGAGGGTTTCACGCAAATTGTAGTAACCCGTTTTGTAGTAATTACTACATTCAGCGATGTTATTATTGTTTATAACATTTTGTTATATGTTATATTAGTATTATTATACATAGTACAAAATAATATATATTATAGTATATGAACATGATATTGTTTCCTATCGATTATTAAAAAAAAAATTGAAAATTTAAAAAATATATATATTATATAATATTATATAATACTATATAATATTTAATCATTTTATATGATATTCTTTCATATACATGCAATATTACTACAAAATGAGTTGTGAAGTTTTAACACAAACTGTAGTAAAATAGTATATATTATATTATATAATATTATATATTATGAACATATGCCAAAAAGTCATTTTATTTCATGGTATTGTTTAAAATTGATAAAAAAAATTTTTTAAAAATTATATATTATATATATAATATTATATATTATATAATATTTTATCATTTTATACTATATCATTTCATATTTATGCACAATTACTACAAAATGAGTTGTCAAGTTTTTAAACAAACTGTAGTAACCCACTTTGTAGTAATTACTACAATTTGCAACGTTACTACAAAACGGGTCGCAAGGTCCCATACGAAATGTAGTAAACTGTTTTTGACTCTATTTCATTAAGTAGGCAAGGTATCGAAAAGATTTTTACTGTGCAATCGGATATTGTCAATATGAAGGACCACCCCAAATTTGGTTGCAGTCACACAACCATGCTCGGTGTAATAGGAGTTTACTACATATTGAACTTTGCATGCCAACCCACTTTGTAGTAATTACTACAATTTGCAACGTTACTACAAAACGGGTTGGGAGGGTTTCACGCAAATTGTAGTAACTCGTTTTGTAGTAATTACTACATTCAGCGATGTTATTATTGTTTATAACATTTTGTTATATGTTATATTAGTATTATTATACATAATACAAAATGATATATATGATAGTATATAATATTATATATTATAAAGATATGCCAAAAAGTCATTTTATTTCATGATATTGTTTCCTATCGATTATAAAAAAAAAATTGAAAATTTAAAAATTATATATTATATATATAATATTATATATTATATAATATTTTATCATTTTATACTACATCCTTTCATATACATGCAATATTACTACAAAATGAGTTGTGAAGTTTTAACACAAACTGTAGTAAAATAGTATATATTATATTATATAATATTATATATTATGAACATATGCCAAAAAGTCATTTTATTTCATGGTATTGTTTTAAATTGATAAAAAAAAATTTCAAAAATTATATATTATATATATAATATTATATATTATATAATATTTTATCATTTTATACTATATCCTTTCATATACATGCAATATTACTACAAAATGAGTTGTGAAGTTTTAACAGAAACTGTAGTAAAATAGTATATATTATATTATACAATATTATATATTATGAACATATGCCAAAAAGTCATTTTATTTCATGGTATTGTTTTAAATTGATAAAAAAAAAAATTCAAAAATTATATATTATATATATAATATTATATATTATATAATATTTTATCATTTTATACTATATCATTTCATATTTATGCACAATTACTACAAAATGAGTTGTCAAGTTTTTAAACAAACTGTAGTAACCCACTTTGTAGTAATTACTACAATTTGCAATGTTACTACAAAACGGGTCGCAAGGTCCCATACGAAATGTAGTAAACTGTTTTTGACTCTATTTCATTAAGTAGGCAAGGTATCGAAAAGATTTTTACTGTGCACTCGGATATTGTCAATATGAAGGACCACCCCAAATTTGGTTGCAGTCACACAACCATGCTCGGTGTAATAGGAGTTTACTACATATTGAACTTTGCATACCAACCCACTTTGTAGTAATTACTACAATTTGCAACGTTACTACAAAACGGGTTGGGAGGGTTTCACGCAAATTGTAGTAACCCGTTTTGTAGTAATTACTACATTCAGCGATGTTATTATTGTTTATAACATTTTGTTATATGTTATATTAGTATTATTATACATAGTACAAAATAATATATATTATAGTATATAATATTATATATTATAAAGACATGCCAAAAAGTCATTTTATTTCATGATATTGTTTCCTATCGATTATAAAAAAAAAATTGAAAATTTAAAAAATATATATATTATATAATATTATATAATACTATATAATATTTAATCATTTTATATGATATCCTTTCATATACATGCAATATTACTACAAAATGAGTTGTGAAGTTTTAACACAAACTGTAGTAAAATAGTATATATTATATAATATTATATATTATGAACATATGCCAAAAAGTCATTTTATTTCATGGTATTGTTTAAAATTGATAAAAAAAAATTTTTTTAAAATTATATATTATATATATAATATTATATATTATATAATATTTTATCATTTTATACTATATCATTTCATATTTATGCACAATTACTACAAAATGAGTTGTCAAGTTTTTAAACAAACTGTAGTAACCCACTTTGTAGTAATTACTACAATTTGCAACGTTACTACAAAACGGGTCGCAAGGTCCCATACGAAATGTAGTAAACTGTTTTTGACTCTATTTCCTTAGTAGGCAAGGTATCGAAAAGATTTTTACTGTGCACTCGGATATTGTCAATATGAAGGACCACCCCAAATTTGGTTGCAGTCACACAACCATGCTCGGTGTAATAGGAGTTTACTACATATTGAACTTTGCATGCCAACCCACTTTGTAGTAATTACTACAATTTGCAACGTTACTACAAAACGGGTTGGGAGGGTTTCACGCAAAGTGTAGTAACCCGTTTTGTAGTAATTACTACAATTTGCAACGTTACTACAAAACGGGTTGTAACACTGCTCTATATAATATGTAAAAGGTATCCAACTCCGGCCGAAATCTGCTCAAAAATCGAAGGATTCATTCACTGCAATCGTCCTTGAAAGCTTATTTGACCACAGATTTCCATTAACTGTGTCCTATTTATCAAAGAAATCGCCACTCTTGATGAACAGTCATCTATTTTTCTCAGAATATTAACACGCTTTTACAACGAGTCGCCAGTGACAACCAGCCTCTCTAGGACACAGGTTGACTCTGAGGTTCGAAATAGAAATACGCTATAATTCAAGTCGAAACACCATATAACTGCTCTATAAGGCATTTCCCCGGTCTGATAGCATGAATGGATATCGTGTATTCACAATTTTTCAAATAATAATCTTCTAAAAATCTTCTGAATAATTGCGACGGCTATGGATATGGACCAGCAAAATTAACTGCCGTGTTTGTTTGTAATTTAAATCAACGAGTGTTAATTATCCCTTTCCCTCATAGATACGCCTTTGCAAACAGAGTAGACCCGGATTCAGCAGCTTCAGTTTGCATAGCGGTATATATTTGATTGAGTATTGATTTGTTGCGGCACGTGGCAAGTGACAGGTGAAGATTAACCGTGCCTTGAGCATAATACATAATCAACAGAGGTGCTAATCCGATGATTGGATCATCGATCACCGATAACTAGCGGTGTGTGTCAAGAGATATGCAGTTTAACTTTTTACCAGTTTAACTTTTACCATGTCTTTTAACCCTTTCCCTGTTCTATATTTGGTCCAACTTTCTATACCTACTTAATATTCATGGACAAAATAGTTATAATGAAATATGGAAGGTGGAACATAGTACTAAAGTAGCCATTTTAGAAAGTAAAGAATCAGATCTATCAGATTCCTCTAGCAAACTGAGCAGACGCTTCAGACGACTCCTGTATAGTAGGATAGCCGTCTGATCTGAGTCTACTATGTTTGCATATATGCGTTAATAATAATTAGTTAAGCTTTATGTTAACCGTCATTCAAAACGATCTGATCGGGGTGATATTTGATTTTCACCTATAAGATATATGAAGTAAGAGAAATATTAAAATCTTTAGTATTTCTAAATTTAGAATGGTTACATACATGTGTGTGATCGATATGTACATATTTATATTGTGTGTAATTGAGACTATAATAAAGAATAATACATATATTAAAAAAAACAGAAATTCCAGACGTCAGTCCCTCATTCGCAGAAGCCACGAAACTGTGCGCAGATATATGTCTGCGTATTCCTGTGCTTGGATCATGCATGCTGAAAGCACAGTAACAGGCAGACCTATAGTCTGTTTATCCTGTCGTTAACGACCCAGCCGACTTTAACCCTTCGCTTGCTGAATTTTAAAATACATTTCTCCTTCTTTACCCAGTTCCTGTTGTATAATTACATATATATTCACTGTGTACAAATACTTCGCTGTGCAAACACTGCTGTGGAATGCACTGGTTACACAATCAACTTGTAAATAGTGCAGACCCTGATGAGACAGTTCCTGCAGGAGCTGTCTCATCTGGGTCTTCACTATTTACAGGTACGTATATTGACGTGAATAGCAAGCGAAGGGTTAACATTAGAATTCTGAACACCACGTTCAAATTCTGAAATTCTCGGTCCAGAGAAAGTGTACAAATTTTATGGTCTGGTGTTAATGTAATAAGATCCTTTTGGAAACCCGACCATGTTGTGCCACTAATCCCGGAAAATTTAGTTAGTGATCCAATCATTATTGATGACATTGGGGCTTTTGAGACTTTTAAAAAAAAACACCAACACTTCTACCCCTGACAAGTCTTCATCCCACAGTGCTGATAGGTCCCAAGAAATCTCAGTAAAATTCACTGATTTTGTTTGGAATGACGGGGTATATGTGAAAGCAACTAGGGTCCTGTGTGCAAAGCACCTTAAAGGCATTTCAAAGCTCCTTATATAAGCGACCCCCCCCCCCCCCCCCTATATACACAGTATCCAGCTGTGCTCCTGCAGTGTCCAGTCAGGGTGCATAGCCATAAGAGATAAAGTTATGTAATTATACATTGATCCTCTGTGATGGTAGCCCGCCTTATCAGTTTGTGTATCAGATTCTTGACAGTCAACTCCCAAAATACACAGCATGGGGTTAATGGGCCAACATTCCTTTTGAAATGCCTTTAGAGGCAATGCTGTTGAGAACCTACGGAACATTTGGCTCAGCTTGAAAGTTTACGTGGTCATTAACAGATTGTCTGTATCTGATGATATTTTAAGCTCCAAATATCTGAGCTTAAAGTGAGATCATCGCAGACTGTGACGTTCCATATCTGGCAAAAAGATTAATGCCGAATATTGAACGGCATGTATTCCACCCTCGACTGCAGCATCCGTGGTTCATTCGGTCATCCGTTTTTTGCCATGGTTAATTCAAATGGTCAACTATAACTTAGAATAACGATATGTGCCGTAAACTATTACATTTGGCTATCCGTTTTAAAAGCATGGCTGACAAAGGACGTTATCTGTCTCTGATTTAGGTCATGCATGGCTCTGAAACGATCTGAGCCAATCTCAACGTTTAACCCTTTCCCTGTTCAGTGTTTATTCCAAATTTGAATACCTACTGAATATTCATGGACAAAGTAGTTATAATAAAATAAGGAACATGGAACAGTATAGCCATTTTAGACAGTAATGAAACATATCGCTCTTTCAAAATTCCATAAGCAAACAGAGCAGACCCCGATCAGATTGCTCCCAGAGAGGCCATCTGATCTGGGGCTTCTCTGTTTGCAGAAGCGTGAAAATACGTTTATATGAGGGAAAGGGTTAAATGTTATTCACATTATGATAGTTATATATTCTCCATCGAATAAAGTTTGGAGAAAGTAATTAGGCGTTTAAACTGCCGACTTTCCATCCGCTATTACCAACTTTGTCTATTTGGTTTATAATCTGATTTTAAATGTATTTTAAACAAACATTTAAATTATTTAGCCAGATTAACAGATTACTTTAATATATGCGGGATGTTTGTAAATAGCTGTAAATAGTGTTATCTTGTAACAATTGATCGAAATTATTTTGAGGAGTTTTGAGTATTTTTTTTAACATTGGCATAAGTTTTCAAAATTCAAAATTCGGGGCTCAAAAACGCAGGGTCCTCGTCCCGATTCCTGGGCGCACTAACTTGTGCACATGTACGAGTACGTTAGTGTGACTGATGTGTTCAATAAAAACGTAATCAAAATATGAATTTCTGGGTCTACACTGTCAACTCGGTGGCTGATCAGGGTCTTCATTGTATTCACTACATTCGTCTGAAAAAAGTGTTTTCCATTGCCAGATCAAACCCCACATATCTTGATCAAAAGCCATATTGACGGTGAAATGACTGATCTGGGTCTACATAGTGTTCAAATTGACCGGTGCTCAAACAGTAGTAGCTTATGTGCGAGTATCACGACTTTGTAAATCACACGTCAACACATAATCAGCTATCGTGTGTACAGCGATAAAAATTAATGAACTATCTCACTTAACATGTTCTGATCAAAATGAAAACAACAGAAATAATCAAAATAATAACTTCTTCTATCATTATAATATAATTCTCCACATTAACACTGTTAATAAGAGGTATATCCCTTGTTGACTCCAGTTAACTCCGAGTCGGCTATACTCGGCGGAATATAGTTTGTGTAATTGGGGTGCAACAGAGGTTCAAAATGCAATCTAAGACATTATTTTGGATCTAAACTGATAATTTTCAATCTGTTACGGTATAATACTACTTTATCTGGCTGTTAATATATAAACAATACCCTAAAACGCCTTTTTAAGTTAGTTGTCTCTAGTTGTCTCTAGTTGACACTTGTTGTCTCTGTTTAGTACCACCCACCACTATAGATATAGATGGATTTACACGTCTCCATACATTCGCCTGTCTGTTCTGTTTCCTTTCCTTGTATCCTGAAGTACATTTGATCAGAGTTTGTTGTGTATGCTATGATTTTTCATTTCATGTCTAATAAACTTATGCACATTCAGATTATGGTATATGATGATGGCAAATTTTCTTGCAAAAGTATTTGGCGGGTAAAGGGTTAACTGCATTTTTCCGCTGCTTATATGTACATGAATGCCTGCTTGTTTTTAATATTAGAGTAAGAGGAATAGATAGGGGCACACAATACGCAGAACCATTCCTCATGTGTGACATAATATATCACTCTCCGTGTACTTATTTAATGTTCCACAGAGGCCTGGTCTCTTTTGAATTCTTTTTTTTTCTTTGCTGAGCTTCGTTATCATTGATTCAATACTAAATACATATCTTATCTTGCCATCCTTGTGATATCTTTGTGATATGAGTATGTGTGCAATCTATAGTGATCTTACTTGCTGCAGATCTTAAAGAGTATTATATCAATTCTTAGTATCATGGTTACTCATACTCAGCTTGTTTTAAAATGTATGCTTGTATTTATGTTTTAATTTCCTTTTCTTTGTTGAGCTTTGGCTCTCATTGATTTGGAATTTTTCTTTTACAGTTACTTAAAAACACAACTTATCAGGCCATCCTTGTGATATTTATAATTGATAAATTTGTTATATAATAAGTCTGTGTGCTATTCAGAAGGATTTCACCTACTCTCTGATATAGTTTTAGAGCTTTCTTAGTATCATAGCTAAATCATATATTTTTAGCCTGTCTTTAAATTAGATTTATGTTTTAATATTATGTTGATTATGACTATGTGCTGTCACTGTGTATGTACTGTTATCTTGTCTGTTCAAAAGCCCAAATAGGGCTTATGTTGCTTGTTATATATCTTGCCGACGTTAAATAAAACTTATCTTATCTTATCTTATCTAGATGGAGGGAGGGGCTAATGTCCGGATTGAATTTATCAATCAAAAACAAAAAACCATAAGGTATTTATAAACTCGATTTTTTTTTAAATATTTTCAATGTAAAAGGTTACAATATAACTAAATTGATCCTTATATGCCGTTATTACTCGCCAGTACTGGCCACAACCCGTCATAACTGGTCATAACCCGTCATTGCTTATTTTAGGCACACCCCCCAGCAAAGCTATTGAATCAAAGTACTGATAGTACTGAAAGTGTCTGTGTTTTTGGAAAGAAAAAGTGTTGAATACAGTAGAACCTCTCTAAACCGGACAAAAATAAACATTAAGGATGGGCGTTAACGACTGCTGTATGCTGAAAATTTCCGTATCGTTGTCAGCCTGCATCAAGCAGCCACCTGTTATGTTTATTTTCTGTTCGATCTAGAGAGGTACTACTGTATTTCGGTGGTTTGTTTGCGAGTTATTTTTTATGTTCCCAGATGTTGAAATCTTATCTGAAGGTAGTTGGTGTTTTGCATGATTTATGTAAATATTTCAAACGCAATTTCCAAATCTGAAGTACAACACATTCAAGGCATAAGTCGATCAGTGTCAAGAAATATTGATTTTCCGAAAAACATTATATAAATATATTGATGTAAATATATACAAAAATAAGTTTGGAATTAGTTAAATATTGGAATCTAACAAACATTACAAGTAGATAATCAAGAATGTTTGTATTGTTTTACATGCTATAATGGTATACTCAGATCTTTTGAACAACTTCAGATCATCTGAAATTGTTCATAGATTTTGAAATGGGAGGAAAACAAAGAGTACATGTAAATATATTCCTGATGGAAATTTTATTGTAGACAATGGCAAGAAAAAGTACAAAACAGCAAATAAACATATATTGCAAGTAAAGCATCTGTTTGAATGTAATAAAAAATGTAATCAAATGTTAAATCGAAACATGGTTGTATTTCCACTTTTACCCGATTTTTGTAAAACCTCTGTTGAACAGCCATTCAGATGTTAATTGACAATTCCTTATGATAGGTACGAACTTGAATGCAAATTGACAACCCTTTTCGTTGCATTAGGCTGTCACTGTAATCATAGGTCATCATGGTTAAAAACAAGTGGCTGTTCAATAAAGGTTATTGAAACATTAAATGGAATCATGAATAGTAACTCTTACATCTAAACTAAATAGCTACACTACATATGATACAGAAACATTGACAGGCAAACCATATTTCAATAATAATGTTCAGATATGCTATAGTTTTCAACTTTAAAGTGGAAGTCCCTACAATGATCGCATATTTTCAAGAATAGCATAACACTTGGTATTTGTTATGCTCTATCATTATTATGAAGGTTCCCAATTTGAACTTATTTCGAAAACCGATTTCATCAATACTGATCATTTTTGTTCTACAACACAATATTATCGGCCTTTTCCGTTAAGGTTTTCCGTGTTTTGCCGATGATCACCCGATCCCTCCATTGTTTACGTAATAGCTTTCTCGGAATATACAATATACTACTTTTCAGCATGTAAACAAATGAGTTTTGTATATTTTAAGTGTTTATGAAACGCATCAAATGTAGGGACATCCCGTTTAAGACATTGCAGGGTTTCACAATTTGGAACAAGAGAACCATGATGGTCCTAAATCGCTCACCTGGTTTCTATACACTTATGCATACACTGTATTTCTATGTAAAAATTAGTCGGCTTCAGATTCGGGCCAAAATGAAACCAAGGGCCAAAATTTTAGGCCTGGATGTTACAATTTGAACAATAAAGGAACATTAGGTGATGCTTCATATAAATTTCAAGTCTGGGCCTTACAATTTCACAGAAGGAGATTTCACAGAAGCCCTAGCGGGGCCATTTTGGTCCAGGTCTCATAATTTGAACAATCTTAGTAGAAACCATTAGTTGATACTACATACCAATTTTCTAGGCCTTACAGTTTCGGAGTAGAAGATTTTTAAAGACTTACCAATAAACAAGAGGGCCAGAATGGCCCTGAAGCGCTCACCAGACAATCAGAGGAGAAGATTTTCAAAGAGTTCACTATTTGTTTCTACTGAAAACTGCCCACCCCTGGGGCGGTGCCAATTTTGACCCCAGGGCCATAATTTATATAACTTTTGTAGAGGACCTGAACATGATACTATGTGCCAAATATGAAAGCTGAGAGCTTTCCAGTTTCAGAGAAGATTTTCAAAGATTTCACTATTTGTTTCTATTGAAAACTGCCCAACTCTGGTGCGGGGCCAATTTTGATACCCGGGACCATAATTTATATAACTTTTGTATAGGACCTGAACATGATGCTATGTGCCAAATATGAAAGCTGAGAGCTTTCCAGTTTCAGAGAAGAAGATTTTCAAAGATTTCACTATTTGTTTCTACTGAAAACTGCCCACCCCTGGGGCAGTGCCAAATTTGACCCCAGGTCCATAATTTATATAAATTTTGTAGAGGACCTGAACATGATGCTCTGTGACAAATATGAAAGCTGAGAGCTTTCCAGTTTCAGAGGAGAATATTTTCAAAGTTTTCACTCTTTGTTTCTATTGAAAACTGCCCATCGCTGGGGCGGGGCCAATTTTGACCCCAGGGCCATAATTTATATAACTTTTGTAGAGGACCTGAAGATGATAATATCTCAAAATATGAAAGCTGAGAGCCTTCAAGTTTCAGAGATGAAGATTTTCAAAGATTTCACTATTTGTTTCTATTGAAAACTGCCCACCCCTGGGGCGGGGCCAATTTTGACCCCAGGGCCATAATTTATATAACTTTTGCAGAGTACCTGAGCATGATGCTTTGTGCCAAATATGAAAGCTGAGAGCTTTCCAGTTTCAGAGATGAAGATTTTCAAAGATTTCACTATTTGTTTCTACTGAAAACTGCCCACCCCTGGGGCGGTGCCAATTTTGACCCCAGGGCCATAATTTATATAACTTTTGTAGAGGACCTGAACATGATACTATGTGCAAAATATGAAAGCTGAAAACCTTCTGGTTTCAGAGGAGAAGATTTTCAAAGTTTTACTATATGTTTCTATTGAAAACAAGACACCCCTAGGGCGGGCCAAATTTCACCCCAGGGCCAATATTTATATAACTTTTGTAGAGGACCTGAACAAGATGCTCTGTAACAAATATGAAAGCTGAGAGCTTTCCAGTTTCAGAGGAGAAGATTTTCAAAGTTTTCACTCTTTGTTTCTATTGAAAACTGCCCATCGCTGGGGGGGGGGGGGGCAATCTTGACCCCAGTGCCATAATTTATATAACTTTTTAGAGGACCTGAGCATGATGCTGTGTGCCAAATATGAAAGCTGAGAGCTTTCCAGTTTCAGAGATGAAGATTTTCAAAGATTTCACTATTTGTTTCTACTGAAAACTGCCCACCCCTGGGGCGGGGCCAATTTTGACCCCAGGGCCATAATTTATATCCCTTTTTGTAGAGGACCTGAATATGACGATATGTGCCAAATATGAAAGCTGGGAGCCTTCCAGTTTCAGAAAAGAAGATTTTCAAAGATTTCACTATTTGTTTCTATTGAATCTGCCCACCCCTGGGGCGGGGCCAATTTTGTCAGCGGGCAATAATTTATATAACTTTTGTAGAGGATCTGAACATGATGCTATGTGCCAAATATGAAAGCTGAGAGCCTTCCAGTTTCAGAGATGAAGATTTTCAAAGATTTCACTATTTGTTTCTACTGAAAACAGCCCACCCCTGGGGCGGGGCCAATTTTGACCCCAGGGCCATAATTTATATAACTTGTAGAGGACCTGAACATGATACTATGTGCCAAATATGAAAGCTAAGAACCTTCTGGTTTCAGAGGAGAAGATTTTCAAAGGTTCAAATTGTTGACGACTGACGACTGACGACGGACAACGCACGTCGACGGACATCAGGCAATCACAAAAGGTACCCTGAGCACTTTGTGCTTTGGTGAGCTTAAAACTGATGAGCCATGGCGTGGGGCCATTTTTGGCCCTGGGGTCACAATTTGAACAATCTTGGTAGAAAATCAATAGACTATGCTACATACCAAATATCAAAGGTATAGGCCTTACAGTTTTAGAGTAGAAGATTTTTAAAGATTTTCCTATGAAAAACTGATAAGCTCGGGGCAGGGCCAGTTTTAGTCCAGGAATCATAATTTGAACAATCTTTGTAGAGGACTATTAGATGATGCTACATACCAAATATCAAGGCCTTAAGGTTTCATCAGAAGATTTTTAAAGATTTTCCTATGAAAAAAACCATTGTGATAAATAGAGCATTTGCTCCTAAAGGAGCAAATGCTCTATTTATCATAATGGTTTCACAAAGTGACTTTTACTGAGTTGTCAAAAGTCGTCAATATGCGGGAAAGGGTTAAGTGTATGTTAGGCAAATTATTGAAACAAAACCATGTGCTGAAGAAAGAGCAAACAAGTTTTTCAGAAAAATGATGTTGCAGCAACTCAATAGAATTAAGTTACAATCTAGTTACAATCTTTTATCCCATTCCCTGATATGTTATTTTCGATTCAAC
Organism: Azorinus chamasolen; assembly: GCA_963576725.1. Taxonomy (NCBI): domain Eukaryota; kingdom Metazoa; phylum Mollusca; class Bivalvia; order Cardiida; family Solecurtidae; genus Azorinus; species Azorinus chamasolen. Next base: position 15,283,605 of record OY755252.1, read on the forward strand.
CTCTATGAACAAATCTACTGAAAAGAAGCACTTACAAGAAAAACAGTAGATTTTAAACCATTGTGATAAATAGAGCATTTGCTCCTTTGCTCTATTTATCACAATGGTTTAAAAAAGTGACTTTAACATACATGCATGCATCAAAATGCATCAATATGAGAGAATGGGTTAAGGATGAAGCAAAACTAGTCTTGACATTAAGTAATTAAAATATCTTCCTTTTCAATCTGATTATATATACTATTGCATTAAACATGTTACATATTTATATAAATACACTATATACATTGACATACTATGTTATACAATGATGATCCATGTTATCCCTTGTTCATAAACATACAATGTTTATCAGAAACTATGATCAATTTGAAGTTTTACTTAACCCTTTCCTACATAAATACGCCTTTCTACGCCTCTGTTAAAGTAACTTTTGGAAACTACATGTATTGTGATAAATAGAGCATTAATTGCTCCTTGGGAACAAAATTAATGCTCTATTTTACAATTTATCACAATGGTTTCAGAATTACAAAATTCTAAAAAAATTCTTTTCTCTAGTTGATGCTCCTTTTCGGTAGATTTATTCAAGGAGGTTGGATCTAAAAATAGCCTATGAGGGAATGGGTTAAGAAAAATTCATTCTGGTCCACATTATCAAGCACTTCACTGCCACAGCCTGAATTGTATATTCTGATCTACAGTACTTTAATTAGCAGACAGAGTAGACCTTAGTCAATAAGTTATCATAGGGGCTGTATGATACTGATGTACCCTTTTTGTAAAGACTTAAAAGGGGTGTAAATGTTAAAAGGATAAGGTTACCAAATTTTACTGACATTACATAGCATCATACATTAAAAACAAGATTCAAGGATTGGTGAAGCACCAGGGTCTATAAACCAATGCCCTTTTCAACAAAAATTACTGTGCCTTCATTGGACCCTAGGGGATACACTAGTTAAAGGGACATTCAAAAATGATTAAAAGAGATATTCAGCTCTTATATATATGTATATTGCCATCTGGTTGTCAGTCCTCTTCCTTGTACATGTATACCACTCATGAATACTGTGTTAAATACTCCATAAATACGCAGGGTTGAGCGGTAAATACCGGCCATTCTACACCATTGCAAACAGGGTAGACCCACACCAGATAGCTCCTATACAGAGCTCCAGATAAGATGCACCAATTACATGTTCAGGAATAACTCCTTTATTTCTCCACCAAACCTTATACTATGACCTATCTTCAGAAATCTTCTCGAAGAGACAATTCTATAAAGTGGTCACAGTGTAGGGTTTGGTGGAGAAATGACAATTAAATTAGTATTTGGAAACACACCCTTATCTGTAGCTATATGCCTATAGGAGTTGTCTGATCAGGGTATGTTCTGTTTGCTTATGACATAATATACATCTGGCTCTACAGTTTCTGTTATGGCCAAAAATGCCTGTCTTAATAATGCCATTGCAAAAACTCAACTCATTAATATTCATGATGTCATTATTTCTAACATGAATATTTATGGAGTAAAGACTTAACTGCTATGATCAAAATTTGATCACTATGACATGTCAACTGTGGTTTTTAACAAACTGAGCATCATCTTAATGGGGGATGACCAACAAATACTGGCTGCTTGTGTCCAAAGTAGTTCAGAAGGTTCATTCATTTTTGTTCCTCATTTTACAAAACTTCAGCATAGCTTCTGATAGTCCTTTCTGCTTTTTGATATGTCCAAGTTGTTGAAAAGCATCAAGCTTCAGAGTACTGCCCATCTCTCTCAGCATGTCTAACATATATTCTACTTTCCGTTTAGAATCACCATCATACCGTCTTTGACCAAATTGTTTTGCAATTAACTGGTACATGTGAAAAAGTGGTGACTCGAAAGGGACTTGAACCCAGGGCCTTTGACTTACCATGCCAACACTCTACCTACTGTGCTGTCAAGGTCACACAGTCTAAAGCTTTTCAATGTTCCACCACAATCTTTAACCATTTAATGTTCCATCTGGAGATCAGCAAACACTGGCTGCTTGTAGTTCAGTAGATTTTAATAATTCATATATCACAAAGTCAGCACCAGTTGATCAAGCTTTTCATACATGTACTTAGATGAGTATTGGGAAGTCTTGTCTGGATGTTGATAAAAATGTTTCATCGATTCGCTCTTTGTCAATAAAGCAATATTATTCTCCGTTTTTGTGGCAATTAAAGCAACGTGGGCTCTGTTAGAAAACTGGTATGTCAGGTTCATGATTGTTTGGAATCTTGTTGAAATTACTGTCCCCTGCAAATAAAATTATTTTTTATGATTAAAATATATTTCTTAACCCCCTATACCATAAATATTCATATAACAAATAAATACATGTAGAGGTTATTTCATAGGTGACTAGGGCCTCAGCGATATTGGCATGTCACCTTGAGATTGGCTCTAGGGCTTAAACACGAGGGACTACAGGTATATCAAGGTAAGGGACTATATCACTCTGCGGTCCTAGTCACCTGTGTAACAACCTGTTTATTACATTTGTGGATAAAAAGGGATCTACCAGGTGCAATAGTTTCTCAAAGGATTGAAAGAATCAGACGGTAATGACTATTCTGACGTCAGTTGGATAACGTCAAAATGACAGGGGTTTTTTATTATTAAAAATGGGCATTGCAAAGAGCGGCAAGTGTGCACTTTTTATTTACCTGTACATGTATGTGTACCGGACATGTAAATAATCTGAATTGAATCGGGCGAGGATTCAGGATTGTCTTTGTAAAAGCCAGGATTTGGGGACTAATCGGTATGTGTATGAGCACTTGGACAACATTTGCATCATTTATAATGATTATAGCAAAATTAGACCTTTTATCGCTTATTGGGGTTCTGTTGCTATAGCCAATAGATTTAGAATGTTATCTTGGCAGCTGGCACAAAATCAGTTATTGGCCCCGTCGCTAGGTCTGTATTGGCCTGCTCAGACAACACCACTCCATTTTTCAAATTATATTGGACCATTTTTAACGTAAAAATGTTACTATTTATAGTAACAAATATAATAAATAGAGATTATTACACGGGATGACTAGGGCCTCAACGTGATATTGTCCCGCCACCTTGATATTGGCCTAAGGGCCTAAGCCTGAGGGTCTATATCAAGTTAAGGGCCAATATCACGCCGCGGTACAAGCCAGCCGTGTAATAACCTGTTTATTACATTTGTAAAACATTGATGAACATTTTAGCAGATCAGATATAGAGCAGACAGTATTTCTCAGCATGAAAACGGTGTTAAAAACTCAACTGAGGGAATGGCGCTATCCTGACATCATTTGGATGACGTCAAATTGACGGTTTTACACTATCCGAACAATGGGCGATGGAACTAGCGACTAGATGTCACTTTACTGGTATGTGCACGGTGCATTTGAATAAATCTGAATCAAATCCGGCGAGGATCGTGGTTTGGAAATTGGGGCTTATCGGTACATGTACGAGCACTTCGACAACATTTGCAGCATTGGAGCAGAATAAGAATCAGTTATTGGCCCGTCGCTAGGTCCGTACATGCCCGCTCGGAGAATTCCACTTTCGACTGATATTGGACCATTTTGAGTGTTAAAATGATACTATTTATACATGTAGTAACAAATGTAATAATTACATTTATACTGGATATTAACTGAATGTTTATAATGGCACTATGAACAATTCTGTTTTAATCATACTAGAAACTGTAGAATCGTCTAATCTTTATTATTTCATAAGCAAACAAAGCAGACCCTGATCAGAGAGCTCTTATAGACACTGTCTGATATGGATAGATGCTGTTTGCAAAGGCATTAACCCTTTCTCTCAAATAAAATTCATTTGCAAACAGAGTAGACCCAGATCAGGTTCTTCTCTCATTGCTAACCTAATTCAATAGACATTTTCCTTTACTTTCCAAAATGTCTACAATGTTCCACCTTCCATATTTCATTACTATTTTGTTCATGAATATTCAGTAGGTATTGAAATTTGATATAAACATAGAACTGGGAAAGGGTTAAGAGGTCTATTAATGGAGTATGTATCAGTAAATGACTATAAAACATTTTACATTTAAAATTGTACAGATCATTCACCTTTTTTCACAAGTGCATATTACCAGGATAACAACAATATAGAAAGGCTTTGTACAATCCTTCTTCAGATTTCACTATGTCGATAATTTAAGCCTTTCTCTGTTTAAAATTAAATTTAACCTTTTCCCTCATATAGACACATTTTCATGCATCTGCAAACAGAGTATAGGAGCTGTCTGATCAGGGTCGGCTCCGTTTACTTATGGTGTAATAAAACTCCCAACCAATATAGATCTGATTCAACAGCTTCTGTCTCGGCCAGAATCTCATGTGTTCATATACCATTATAAAAACTAATCTTATTAATATTCATGACATCATTATTTCTTACATGAATACATTGTACACAACAGAGAAAGGGTTATGGATTAATAATGGCATATTGATATTATTAGATCAATTTTTAAAATTGCATTTTAACAAATGACATTTTGGTATAGACAGAAACTGTAGGTAGTGTTTCATAATCGACTGATTGTCTTAATCGATCATCGGATATAATCAGACAGACCACTTCAATTAATCATCGATTATACAATCGAAATGAGAAATTTCAATTTTGAGTACAAATTTAGTAACGAAAATCTTAAAATTGACAATAAAAAACCAACAGATTTTATGTTTTTGATTTTAATTGCACATCTGAAGATAAATACATACATTACTAATGTAGTAATGTGTTTTCATACATTTTATATCAGAAACAATATAGCTATTTTAGATAAAATATAATAATTTTTTTATTTCTATTAATCGATTATTTGATTTTGTAATAGATTATCTATTAAATGAGCACTTTCGATCAATCATCGGAAATAACTGATCATCGATTAAACACTAACTGTAGGAACATAGAATCTGATCTGTATAACACCATAAACAAACGGAGCAGACCCTGATCAGACAGCTCAAATAGGAGGGCTCCGCGCCATCTGATAAGGGTTTACCTTGTTTACAAATGCGTGAAAATGCGTTTATATGAGGGTAGGGGCTATGCTGAACTGTCAGTGGGGCACTACAACAGATGAGACAGAGATGTACTAACTACTCTCATCAGAATCTGTACTGTTTGCCATATACTTATTTATATTATTTCATTCATGAGCAATCAAACCAGACCCTGATCAGATGAGATCCCAGGTCGTTTCGGACCCAATCTGTTTCGGCCTTGGTTGTATTGGCCTTGGTCGTTTCGGCCACAATTGGGGCCGAAACGACCAAGGATTACGTGGAATATATCAGCAATGGATGTATCAAATTTTATTTAAGCAAAATCTGTTCTTTGTTTCAGAAAATTGACAATTGACAAGAAATAAAGAAAGCGAAGATTGCAATATCCAGTCAGATTGAATAGTTCCTATAATTATGTCAGAAATGTTTGTGTAGTACTATTGCACTTAGTTGTTCCTCAACAAGCCCCATCTGTTTCTACCTTATATGAAGCAAATAAACCCATGAGAATAAAGTGTTTAATATTTGCTAAAAAAATGCTGCAAATACTGCAAATTGCTTAAGTTTGTAATTATATAACGTTTTTGTAAACTCTTATTGAAATATTTTGTTGAATCCACGAAATAGACTAAAATAACGTTTCTCATTATCAAGCAACAAGGCCGAAACGACCAATGCCGAAACGGATTGGGTCCGAAACGACTAAGGACCGAAACGGATTGGGTCCGAAACGTCCCGACTCCCATCATCGGTTTGCAAAAAACGTAGAAAGGCATATTTATGGAGGAATGTAGCCGAAGGGGTTTAATTTAAAGTCTCTAGGGGGGTTAATGAGTTAAAACTAAAATATAAAATAGCTCAGGCGCTGCAAATCTTATCTACATGACAGACATTGTTTTAACTCGGGGATTCACCGATAATCGTGTCACGAGTTAGGATAGAGGGGACGGGGGATGGTGAGAGAGTGACAGAAGAGAGAAGAAGAGCGGGGGAGATAGGGGAAAGAATGTGGGGGAGAGACGGATGGATGTTGAGATAGAGGAAAGCTAGAGAATTGGTGACATGTTGGGGGAGAGAAGGGGGTGGAGAGAAAGATAGAGTAGGTGTGAGATTGATGGTGAGATGGAGAGAGGAATGGGCGAAAGATTGAAGATGGTGAAAGAAGGAGGAGGGAAAAACACGAAAAACACCGAAGCGGCCAATCTACGCACTTTCCCGACACATACTATAGAACACTCCTTTACTGAACACGAGAGTATTAAAAAGCAAGGCAAAAATAATACAAAAGGCCCAAAGTTCAAGTCCACCTCTTTTGCATGGCCTCTAAAATTGGTTCTACTGTATTTTATAGATAAAACTGGATCTAAACAGTCAGTGGTGGCATATATCAAACAAATTGCACGGGTTAATCATGTTTGAATAGGAGCGCGAGCATCTAAAATCTGCTATGAATTTAGATGTTACATACAGAAGTTTATCTCATATTTGGTAGATTAATGAGTTGTTTGTCGCAGTTTCTATCAGTTTGCTACATTACATTGTTTGTCACTTTTTGATTTAATTGATCTACTATGTAAGTGAAATACCTTTAGAACAGGTGGACTTGAATTCGGGTTAGCCATGACAGAATGTGCAACAAGCAGTTTGTGTTTCATTCTATTTGGAATATTACATTCTCACACAAAGGTAATTTATGATATACATTACATGTATGTACATTTATTACCAGCCCCATGTTTGGATAGTGATTTTCAGCATTTCATGCAACGTGATCTGTCTTAAGATAGATATTCCACTGTAGGTAAGAGGTCTTAATATTGTCCGATGCGATAGCCGAGCAGGTGCGTTGCGATAGCCGGCAAGCCGTCTTTACCAAGATATATTCACACGACCGACGCTTTATCAACAACAATATTATTAAAACACATGGAATAGGATATGGTTTTTGGTCGTAGAGATCATCAAAAAATATTTATAGAACTGATTTGCATAAGCAATATTATAATTAAAAACCTATATTGTTTTTACAGCATATTTACTTTCGGATAGGGGCAGGAGCCTCGACGACGGAAGGCCGACCTACAAATAAAAAACAACAAAATACGATTAAATAATAATAATAAACTTCCATTTCTTTAAACAACAGGTGAGATAGTAACAGAGCATCAATTCCGCGAAATATTTTCAGGAGACATGCTCTAGGGGAGAAAAAAACCAGTATCTTTACTTTCAGATGAAGGGAGGGGCTAATGTCCGGATCGGGAGGGGGCTAATGTCCGGATTGGATTTATCGATTAAAAACAAAAAAACATAAGGTATAAACTCGATTTTTTTTTTATATTTTCAATGTAAAAGGTTGCAATATAACTAAATTGATCCTTATATGCCGTTATTACTCGCCAGTACTGGCCACAAACCGTCATAACCCGTCATAACTGGTCATAACCCGTCATTGCTTATTTTAGGCACACCGTTTGCTGGGGGTCTGTCGTATGTAATTAGGTTTCGGACTACTTTCCGAAACCTAATAGTAATGCATCCCCAGGGCATGCCTCAAGCAAATTTATAAAGAAATTCATATCCCATAATGCGCAATCAGACCACTGTTATACTACGAAATATCAATTTATGCTTAGAATGCATACGTTCATTAACCCAAATGCAGACATTTTGAATGGTTTAACGTTGACAGAATGTTTATCACGTAGCGCCGATTAAGCGATTTAGTTATCTACGGGTGTATTTCACCCGTATTTCTACTTTCATTTTGCCAAAAATGTGATTTTGATAACACCCCTTGACAAATATATAGTTCCAAGTGCAATGCATTTGATAAACGATATCGATAATTCTTCATTTGGTATTTGTGTCAATTATTAAAATGCGGATGCAACTGTTGCAATTACCAATAATTTTGCCGTGTAAAATGCTACGTTATATGATAAATTTGGTCGCGTACGAATATATACCACAGAGCGCCGGTAAAAATGAACCAGAAAGTAATCGACATCTAAAAGTCGGGCGTTTATTTGAAATCTACAAGCATTTCTTGAATTTGTCGGATTGGTACAGACAACGTTACGGAGAAAACAGTAATGAATAATGGTCGGAACGTCGTCAATCTCTACATATTACACACGAACTATGGGAATGAAGATAACGACTGGAAATTGCAGGATACAGTATAAACACCCGATATGACGGGTATGACTCATATCCGCGGATATGAATTTCGCAGCCTAAAATCGGCCACAATTAAAGCATTATTTTTCTTATTAGAAAAGCCTTTCATCGAGCTTATTGGCTAATATCGTCCATATTTATTATTTGAAATACGTAAATTTAATATTCATTGCATAATAAGTAGTAACTGCCTGGAAAATTCTACTCGTCCGCTCGCTATGACGAGTAGAATAAATCAAAGCGCTGAAAGCGCTGAAGGCCTGGGGATCTTAAAGCTGACTAGTTTAGGTACAACAGATAACATGATAGCAGAATAAAGATTTGTATATTTATTTTGAATGGCATCATTTGAAGAAAGTAACAGTAAAATCGAAAGCTACAAAATAAAAAGAGGTCCAAGAGGGAGAGCTATAGCTTTTGGGGACAATTGAAGCCTAAAAAACGAAGGATTCTGCACTACAGTCTTGGACCTTTTTACTTGTATTTGTGTAACGCATATCATGTACATAGGTAAAATTTGTGGAAAATGGTAAAAGAAAGTAAATGCATTCAAATGAAAGCAAGAGAATCAAGAAGGAAAGTAACAATTAGTGAATCTGCAAACTTCAGAAACACATGTTCCTACATTTCTTTCTCAGATGTGTTGCTTTTATTGGAATAACATCCTGAAAGACACATAATATTTACACTACAGAGCAACAGTTTCAATTTCAACATTAGGGAAGAATAAAAGAAATTGCATTTAATAGACAATACTGGCACAAAGCTGCATATTACAGGTCGGTCCATGTTTGTTCAGTAAAAGCTTCCGACTATCACATACTAAAGGCTATTGATTGTAAGACAGGAGACAGCATATAACAATAGGAAAGCAAGACAGAAAGCTACTGAAGGAGCTATCTGTTTTGATCTCAATTTGATTTTATGCCACCTGCCTTGAACACGAAATGATTAATTATCAATGTAAGTTTGTGTTTGTGATAGAGACAGTAGAACAAACGGAAATTTGCATAAACCAATGGATATGTCATCTTTTTTATCTCCTGTACTGAAGAGAAAAGTTCCATGACATACATAAATGAATAGGCACAATAAGAGATATTTACTATATTCTATAGCTGGTAGTTCATGAAGACTGAAGGGATGTCTTTCTCTTATATAAGAACATTAAATTTTCCTCCATAGTTCAATGGTTCACAGTCATGCTCATATACCATAAGAAATATATTCTATATCCTAGCAGTTGATAGCTTAAATTAGGCTGAAAATAAAGCAGAAAGCACCTTAAGGCGCATTCTACTGAACTTTCAATCTGCTGAAAGTGGACACCTGTCTTCATAACTAGAAACAGGTTATTGGGTTAAGGATTTACTCATTTAGCAACATAGCCAGCCCGCTTAAGAAATGACCTTACAAGGTAATGGTAAATTTTTGAAACAGTTATCAACTAGTGACAACTGTCATTATATCCGGTGAAAGAAAGGCACAATATAAATATTATCACAGCATCACAAAACATAAATTTTTAACATGAAAAACATAATAAATGATATTGTGTTTGTAAAGTACTTTCATTAGTATGATCGAGCAAGACGAAAACACAAAAAAAAGAAAATGTATGTAATTGAGCTACTCAATTAAATACTATTTATTTGTCATTCAAGCTATAGACATGTCTTACCAAAATCTAAATCATTTTGAGTAAAGAAATACCTAGCAGTTAAATCAACTTTAGATTTGTCACTATATAATATTGATAGTAACAGTATGTAGATGATTTTGGACATCAAGCAAATTACAAGTACAAGACAAAAGATGCACTTAGATACTGTGTTAAGTACGATTTAGCAATTTGGTAGAACCATGGACTTTCCATAAATCAACAGATAGACATATTTTATTGAATGAGTAAAAGGTAAAATGTGACTGTGGGTAACAAAGGTGAAGTTGTGCACAGAAGACACGTTCATAAGATGAGGTGTAATTTGGATTTTATACAAAAACAGAAAACAATACTGAGAAAGACTGAGCATGAGCAACAAGGGTCAAACTGTACAAACAAGAGTAAAAATGTTATAAAAGTGACAAAACTAAAACTGAGAAAGGCAATAGACATATATCAGATGTGTAATTGACTTCTCAATGGTTTAAATCAAGAATGACATATTCAAAACCTATCACTTTCAGACAGAGGCATAGCATATCCAGTGCAACAAGGTTGAAAATGAAGAAATTCGGATTTGAATATTGCCATCATTGCATACCACCTCTTTCAATCAAACAAAGATGAGGAGGAATTTGGATTTCACACACAAAGAAAATACAAAACTGAGAAAGACTGAGCATGAGCAACAAGGGTGAAACTGTACAAACAAGAGAAAACATGTTAGAAAACTCACAAAAATAAACTGAGAAAGGCAATAGACATATTTCAAATGTGTTATTGACTTCTCAATGGTTTTTATCAAGAATGACATACATGTATTCAAGACCTACCACTTTCACTTGTTTTCAGACTAAGGCATAAAATATCCGATGCAACAAGGTTGAAAAAAGTGAAATTCGGTTTTAGAATCTTGCCATCTTTGCATACCACCCCTTTTAAATCTAACAAACTACACAAGCACTTCTTATAGAAATATATAATGATAAGGGTATATATTATATGCCTTTATGTGATATCAAGCTTTCCGAGTCTCATCTGATCAGCCAAATACTAGACCTCGTTTTCAATAAGAGTGATGTTATGTATAAGCACAGCGTTATATATGAGGGCATGAAAGAGTTCTTGTTCTGCCTCAAATATTTCTGGATAGGAAATGATTTAAACAACTATTTATTTGTAACTGTGGTATATAAAGGCATATAATAAATACATGACCAGTTGGCAGACTTTATACTGTTTGCATAGGACAGGTGTACTTATCACAGGTACACTATTAGTTAATGCCAAGTAAAGCTAGTTACTAGGGTAGAATGTGTTAGCAATGAATGAAATCCTAACGTAACATATGAAGACTATTTAAGTTGTTGTCGACAATCCATGCAAAGGTTATAAACAAGGAAATAAAAAGTGAATGACAAAAATTCATGAATACTATCTTTTTTAAATATAAACTTTAACTACATGGGGTTTTTTTCAGTGAATAGTTGACAACAGCTAAAATAGTCATCATAATGTTATGTTAGTGATTGCTATTTTCCAACTTCATACACCCCATCCCAGCACTTATTCTGAAGACTATTAGTGGAGTATTTTTACCTGTCGTTTACACTCATTCAATATGCAAACAGAGTAGACCCATATCATAGGGCTCCTACTCCTCCAGGAGTCCTCTGGTCTGGGTCTGCACGGTTTTGCAACTCCATACCCAATCCCAGCACTTATAACTAGTTCTGAAGACTATCAGTGGAGTATTTTACCTGTCATTTACACTCATTCAATAAACAGTGCAGACCCAGATCAGAGGGCTCCTACTCCTCCAGGAGCCCTCTGGTCTGGGTATGCACGGTTTTGCAACTCCATACACCCCATCCCAGCACTTATAACGTATTCTGAAGACTATCAGTGGAGTATTTTTACCTGTCGTGTACACTCATTTAATATGCAAACAGTGCAAACCCAGTTCAGAGGGCTCCTGTTCCTCTAGGAGCTCTCTGGTCTGGGTCTTCACGGTTTGTCATTTTGTTAATTTATTGCTGAAATCATCACTTAATAAGAAGAAACTGACTAGACTTGATTCTAAACTGAGACTGTCTATTAGAAGTATCAGAGTTGAATGAGTTCTTTTAACTTGAGAATAACATAACACATTGGCTCCACCTTGTGGCAGCACATAAGCATATCTGTGTAAAGTGGAGAAAATGTTATTCTGTCCAACTAGTACTAACTTTATGCAGAAGGACGACCGAAATATGTGCCTAGACTTCTTACATGCAACAGAGCAGTGTACACAAAATTCAATAGCAAACAAGTGTAACAATAAAGTAAAAATACCTTTTATATTAACGTTTAAGCAAGAGGGCCAGAATGGCCCTGACATCGCTCACCAGACAATCAGAGGAGAAGATTTTCAAAGTTTTCACTATATGTTTCTTTTGAAAACTTAACACCCTAGGGGCGGTGCCAATTTTGACCCCAGGGGCACAATTTATATAACTTTTGTAGAGGACCTGAACATGATGCTAAAAGAATGAAGTGAAAGAATGGATAGAGCATTAGACCACTGGAACTTGTATTCTATTGATGCTAGAAGCGGATTCTCCCACCACTAATGACCTATGCAAACAGTTTGGATCCAGATCAGGCCCCACATAATGTGGGGCCTGATCTGATATCCAAATTGTTTGTAAATGAGACTGAACTTCTGAAAAACTTAGAAAGAAAGTGTGTAGTGGGATTCTCCCAACACTAATGACCTATGCAATCAGTTTGGATCCAGATCAGGGCCAACATAATGTGGTGCCTGATCTGATATCCAAATTGTTTGTAAATGAGACTGAACTTCTGAAAAACTTAGAAAGAAAGTGTGTAGTGGGATTCTCCCACCACTAATGACCTATGCAAACAGTTTGGATCCAGATCAGGGCCAACATAATGTGGTGCCTGATCAGATATCCAAACTGTTTGTCAATGAGACTGAACTTCTGAAAAACTCAGAAAGAAAGTGTGTAGTTAAGATAACTTGTCAATATGCTGCAGACAACAATTTAGCAGATCACAAAATTACCCAGCATGCAAAGAGTTAAGCTGAAATTCACAACAGATATGCTCTATATTGATAGCTGGTAGCTTAAAGCAGGGCATAGGTATGAAAAAAGCTTTAAGAGTATTCGGCATTTTGAGAATTATCCACAGTTTTATCAATCTTAAATGAGTGTGTGTTATTTGTCTAAACGCAATTTCTACTCTACTGATCAGGCTAAGGGTGATTATATAAGAACTCCCAGTGACTGGTCTCAGCTAAGAGTGATATTAAGGAGAAACCTTTGGAATGTAGTTTCTGAAGTAAAGAAGAATATACACACAGGGCAGGGCCAATTTTAACCCCCAGAACTATGATACTTATAAAACTCAAAAAGTTATGCTAAGTAAATCTATACACCAAATATCTAAGCTCTTGGACATGTAGTTTCTGACAAGAGCGCTAACACACTCGTGAACTTCCGCCTATAACTGTGTTTCAGCGAACCGTTCGGTCGTTTAGTAAGAAATCACTACGCCGTTTCCCAAGCGTTCATTAATTTCGGACAATATTTTACCTCAATTTAACTTGCACGAACTTTTAAGAGAATCTGAATAAACTCATCTGTTCATTTGCACAACACTCTTTCCGAGATCTAACATGAAAACTAGCTGTTTTTCAGCGTATACAAGGGATTACTTGTTGAGTTAACCGGAAGAAGAAGAAGACTGTGTTGTTCGGGCTTTTTTCACGAGACGATTCGTGTATGTGGACGCCTTAGTCTGCTTGATTTTGCTTGATAAATCCTTACCGAAAAGCCAAATTCTTAAAACAATAATCCAATTTCACTACGTATTAAGTGTTTGAATGAATGTTGTAAAAAACTACCACTGATTTGGATCGGAGAGAAAAGTATAAACAGAATTGTTGCGGCATTGCTGTGTGCATTGTAAGGATGGGCAGTCGTATTACAAACTCAATGGCCTTGGGGTCTTTCGACCCCAGGCCAAAAACTAATAAATATAAAATAAATAAATTATTATTTAATTTACTGTAATTTAGTTTATAAATAAATAAAATTTAATAATTTATTTATTTTATTTTTTTTTTAATTTATTTTTATTATAATAATAAATTATTAATAATAATAAAAAATAATAATAAATAAATTATTATTAATAATAAAAAATAAATTAAAAAATAAATAAAATAAAATAATAGATAAATTTAATATAATTTAATTTATTTAATTTAATTTACTGTAGTTATAGTTGAAGTTGAAGAAAGCTAAAAAAAATCATAATATTCGGCACCGACCCTTCTGCACGAAGGAGCACGGACCGTAGTGAAACGTTCCGGAGATATATGGATAACCTTGAGCCTCAAAAGCAATCTGTATTCTGAATGCATCAGAAGTATTTATATTGAGTTTAGAAGATCATAATTATATTTTTATATAATGTGTGACAAGCATCGTAAACATTGATCATAGACTTTTCTGTTCTATAAGACCCAGTTTTATAATGTGTGTAATGTGTTAGGACACTTGGTACCAGGTTGTAAGCATTTAAGGATAATTACTCCAATTATAGAGAGTTAGTAGTTATAAAAAAGATAAAGTGGACTTATTTTATTGTATGTGTTACATAATTAAGAAATGAATGACGTGCTTCCGGTGTTCATGAGGTCATGCAACGCATAGCTTTACGAGCAAAGTTAGTGAAGCCCGAAGGGCTTCACGTGAATCTTTGCTCGTAAAGCTATGCGTTGCATAACCTCATGAACACCGGGAGCACGTCATTTATTTGTTATATTTATATTCCATTGTATTTCTTATATTTCACCGGATTTTTTTTTAAATATTATATACCGGTCACGTAATAGCCGCTATCTAGGTCGTTGCCAGGTTCGTTTCTAACGTAGTAGGATCTCTATATATGGTATGAAAAATAGTCCCAAGCACATATTATAAATATAGAATGAATACATGATTTTAATCAGTAAATTGTCCAGCTATGTTTAAAGAAAATATTATCGAGATATTTCAAATCATATATATTTACGAAATGTTGGTATTAAAGCATCTCCTTAAATGTAGGTCGCGGTGTCGAAGCCCATTTACTCACCCGCCATGCTTGATCGAAGCGGGTCACAAAGTTGGATTTTATTCTCGGATTTTTCTTTGTTAACGGTAAGGACATTGACTTATTTATGCTTCACTCATTACTTGATAATATATTTTGATACGCCACGGCTGTTAAAGTTGGCAATATTATGTATTCAAGCGATAATTCTCAGTAAGAAGATGCCACATTCAAATTTTCAGGGCCGCTTGAATGGCAATCCATTTTCTGTTTTACGCTTAAAACTCATGGGGGCTCCAGTTAATGTCTGCTACACTTGCTTCACACCCATTGACAACATGCTGTGTCGTATCATCATGTACAAGTTCAATTACAGGATTTTATCCAGATCATACGGTTCCTGTAGGAACTGACTGGTCAGGGTCTGATCGGGGTCTTCTCTGTTTGCTTCAGATCTTGTAAATTAGACATGACATTTTCTGCAATGACCACCACTAAATACGTGATTAATGAATATGAATCTAATTAATTGTGATCGAGTCGTCATTTATCGCACTAATATAGTAGACCCAGATCGGACGCCTCATGTTACACTAATATAGTAGACCCAAATAACGTGATGATCTAATTAATGTTGACGTCGCCATTTGTTTTACTAATATAGTAGACCCAGATGAGACCGCCCATGTAGGAACCGACTGATCAGGGTCTGTCCTGTTTGCTGCTGGTAATAGATACTTCTTAGTTCTCAGACATACAAGACGAAGCTGTACTTTACTAAAGCGTTGATTTAGATTTATTTATTTCATTTTTATTCGTACATTGCAAAATAAACATTTGGAGGTCTTCACCACATAAGTACTGAAATAAGGCGTCGTTAATCGCTGACGTTTCAGTAAGTGGAGTGTTTATGTTTACATTGTCACGTATCGATTCCCCATTGATAAATCTTAAAATAGGTCATAACTGGGTCAGTACAGTATTACTCCGCGCTTACACAGCGGAATTCTTGGAAAAGGAGAACCGGCTCAAACCGGTATTGAAATGAACGTTCATGGGAAAATGCAACTTTCTTTTTAGAATAAGGTTATATAAGGACGTTGCAGGGCGAATGTAAATATTGTTAATTATAACATAAGCTGAACGTATATAATTCTTGACAATTTTTTGTTTGTAGTGTGTGTTTAAGCTTTTTCCCCAGCATTAATCTGTGTTAACATACAAGCATGCTGTTATTTTCACCCCTGGTATATAATAATGTCCCAAAATGAAGTAGAGGGACATATTGTGTTTGCTCCGTTTCTTATTCTTATTATTCTTTCTTCCGATTCTGATTCTTCCAATTCTTCTTCTTCCGTCGTGAACTTGTCCAGAGCATTTCTCAGTAAGACTAAGTAATTGTCCGATCCTAATGAAACTTTATATGAATATTGCTTGATACATGCAGATGTACATCCCACTTTTTATTTTTTGATGGTTGGCTATAATTGGTCGAAATTTAGATAGTGTTTGGCGAAGTTATATATCATTCGATTTTTTGCTGAAAATTGGTATCATGGGATATTTGAGTACTCCAAATCAATTGGTTTGTGTTTCGAAAGTACATATATTGGTTGATTTTGCTAAAAATTCGTATTACGGTATATTTTGGCAATCGGGACTAATTTATAGGTCTTTTTAAAGAATTGGTTGCCGTAGTAACTGAGTGGTGGCTCTGATTGGTCGAAAATTTAGATATTTTTCGGCAAATTCAGATATTGTTCGATTTTGCCGAAAATTGGTATGTCGGGATATTTTGACACTCAGAATTGATTGGTATGTCTTTCGAAATGATTTGTTGGTATGGAAACTGAATGGTGAGATCTGATTGGTCAAAAGTTTAGATATTCAAATTTGCTGAAAATTGGCATTTAGGGGTATTTGGGTATCCCAAAATCAGTCAAGTTGTTTTGAAATACTTGGTTGCCATGGTAATGGAGTAGTGTCCTCTGAATGGGTCACAATTTACATATTAGATTTTTCGGAAAATTTGGTCAGTAGGGATATATATGCAGTTGTTTTAAAAGTGCTGGTTGCCATGTAACCAAGTGCTCACTAATGGCCTGTTATTGGTTGAAATTTAGATATTATGCTCACCAATAACAGTTGTAAGTTTCGTTTAGGGGACATTCTGCAACATATTCTGTTACAATTAGATCTTGTCAACTGTATGATATTTAGATTCACATGGCATATATAATTTATCCAAAAGTGGTTGTAGTGTATAGATGGATAGGTGATTGATGCACGCCAAATACTGTTACAATCCACCAGTTAGTAGCAGAAATATGACCCTTTGTTGCTTTCAGATAGCCATATAGGAAATATGACTGTTAGAAGTCTTATATTGGAACAGCTTGCTCAGATTTCATTTAAATTTGACGGGGTATTTACATGGATAGGTGCATGAGGCACAATATATGACGCCAACGTCGGCCAAATAATAATAGAGTAATGGCCCTTTACTAAATTCAAATATAAATTTAAGTAAACTTCAGACAAATTGAACTATTGGAACTGCACTGTGTGCTACTGGTCATCAATTTATTTCTTTAAACAATATCTTAAACACTGACAGGATTTTCAGAAAAGTTCACAGCAATTATGTTCAGATGACCGGTCAATTTTAACAAACAGTTCCATTAAACACCATTTTAGTTCAGGAAATACTGCTTTAGAGGTCATCTAAATATGTATCAATGGTACCAGTCCTTCCCTACCAAGCTTTTTCGTATTGTATAGTCACAATCGACATATATATGGTCCGAAACCTTCAGTACTGTCAGTACTTTGATTTCCCATATATAGTTCGTGCTGGCCCGCCAGATCAAGTCTTAATACGAAGTAGAACATAAATTATACAGAGCAACATAATTTTATACTAATCTCACAATGCATCAGTAGCTCAATCCACCAACATCATCAATACATATTGAATCATTGATGATGTTGGTGGACTGGGCTACTGATGTTGCTGCTGATAAAGGTTTACGGACGTTTCGCTACACAGCGTTTCGCTACCCTGACCATTTCGCTACCCTGACCATTTCGCTACAGTCATTTCGCACCTTTACGGGAAGTCATTTCGCTACCCAGTCACCCAATTAATTATAATTATTCACAGATTTAATTGATTTGGACAATACTAGTTTAACAGATGAAAAAGATACCTTTACCAATTTGAAATACCGACCGTAGCAGCATAGGCAAACAGTTTGGATCCGAATGAAACGTTCACAGTAAATTAGTTAATTCGAATATAAGACATAGCTGTTTGGAAATATGTTCAACGTAAGTATATCACAAAATTAAAAATGAAGAGAATATTTGAAACTTTAGAGCAGGTAAATGGTTAACAGACCTTAAAGTAAAAGTGCATAAGTAATGATCGCGTTTTCAACTTTTCATGTGATCGTAATACACTGTACATATCAAAGATTCATTTTTCTAGTCTGAACTATTTAGTATTTTTATCATTTATAATTAACAAAATGCATTGGCGTTTGTCTTACAGTGAAACATATATATTTTTATTCCCACTACCTGGCCACTAGCAGTATTTACAAGCCAATGTTATCGCCTTATCGGCGGTACCTGTGATCTCTGGGTGGACAATATTGATTGGCACGTGTAATTACGAAAGCAGCGAGTGACTTAATTCAATCAGCAATATCACAGAGGCAGCGATAATGACACGTGTATTATATATATATATTTAATCTTTTAAAACCTAATATTTTTGTTGTGATTATCATCATGTTTTATTATTATTATTATTATTATCATTATCATGTATTTCACAAAGCCGATACTATTTCTTATCGCTTAAACTTTTATTTATTAACCCTTTCCCTCATATAAACGTGTTTTCACGCATTTGCAAACAGAGTAGACCCAGATCAGACGGCTCCTAGAGGAGCCGTCTGATCAGGGTCTGCTCTGTTTGCTAATAGAATTTGAAAGCTCGGTTTCTTTACTTTCCAAATTGGGTACATTGTTCCACCTTGCATATTTCCTTATAAGAATTTTCTCCATGAATATGCATTAGGTATCAAAATTAGGGCTAAATATAGAACAGGGGAAGGGTTAAGCTACCACCTCACTGTATTCATATACACTATACATTAACAAAACAAAACCTGATTTAAGTACATTTATCATTCATTTAACACTTTGGTTACTACAGTAAAACCCCGCTAATGCTACCACCTCAAAGATGTATAATTATGGGTGATAGATGCAGATCGTAGATGTAGACAGTAGCTTAATGCTGGACAAAAGTAATGCAGAAATGATATACATGAGCTTTCTGGATTACTTTTGTCCTGCATTAAGAAGCCACCCGCTTATAAAGACGCCCATATTTATTCATTGAGTGGTCACTTTAGATGGGGTTTACTGCACATTGACGAGTAAGACCTGCCAAACAACGGCGAAAGACCCATCATTCATCCTCTGACATAACACTTTATTTTTATTTTTGGTATCTGAATATAAATATTTATTATATGTTAATAAATTCGACTCTCAAATCACTAACCACCCTGCAACAATATTGGTTTTCCTAATAAATTCGGTAGGTAGCGAAACGTACAGGTAGCGAAATGGTCAGGGTAGCGAAATGACTTCTAGGTGGGTAGCGAAATGACTGTAGCGAAATGGTATGGGTAGCGAAATGTCTGACAACCCTGATAAATAGACCTAATAATGATGATTTTGATTGATTCCTATATAACAGATAGAGTGATTGTTTCTATAAATCAGTCCATGTCCCGCTTTTCTTATTCCTGGTCATTTACTATCTAAGTTTAATATCTACACTACAATATACTGAATGTAGATGTATTCTAGTAGATTCTAGATCTATCTCTCTCCTCCGTAGATCTTCTGCGTACGTGCGACCTTTTTTCTTGAGTAGTCTCCCTTGATACTGCACTCTCTCACATTGAGACAACAATTGTATCGGGAAGAAAAATAATCCAAGGTTGTAACATATCAGCTGATGAAAAGGACTGTTGAATTCGGAATTTTCTTCAAAAACAGGCAAGT
Organism: Azorinus chamasolen; assembly: GCA_963576725.1. Taxonomy (NCBI): domain Eukaryota; kingdom Metazoa; phylum Mollusca; class Bivalvia; order Cardiida; family Solecurtidae; genus Azorinus; species Azorinus chamasolen. Next base: position 15,303,727 of record OY755252.1, read on the forward strand.
CCATGAATGAAAAATGATGCAATACACTTTTTAATTTTCAGTTACATTTTCATTAAAAAAATTGCGATCTGCTGATGTGTTGATTTATTGATTTTTTGCTTGGTCGTAATAGGCATTCGTCGCAAAAGCGAAAGGTCAGCTGGTGCTGAAATTGCAGTTTCTTTGTCAGTAGACTAAACAATGTTGAAACAAGCAGCGTACTTTCTTCCGCCTAGATTATATACGCATGAAGCACATGGCACAATGTTACATAAACATATTTAGCTGATGAGCCAAATAATAAATATTCTAGAAATGTCTGTAAAACAACAGATTTTTTCTGTGTTTATGAAATGTTAACCTTTCCATGTGAAATATTTATGTAAGAAATAAAGAAATCATGGATTTATATAAGCAGTATTTTTATAATTGCATATGTATCAAGGCTGCAGATAAAAGTGCATATACTGGCGCCTCGTATTCCCAAGGTACTTATCATAAAAGTTAAAATTTCAATACGTACTTTACATCACATACCTCTGAAAAAAATTACTGTTAGGTTTCCTTCAATTTCTTTAGAAGCAAATCATGTTAGCTTTGATCGGTTAAATGTCAGTACTCCAAATGAAAAAGTGACTTATAATCAAGTACCCCCTGACGCCATTTTTAAAAGCACCTTTTCATATTTCCACGGTATGCCCCAAAAATGTACTGTCAAAAGAAATAAACCATAGTTTACGACCAAAAAACTGGACTGTCATAGTATTTACACATTTTGTGACCTCTAGTCCCTAAGGTATGTGCGAAAACTGCAATGTCTTTAGAATTCCACCTCTTTTTAAATAACACTAGTGTAATTATTAAGAAAATGGTCAATTATGACACCACAAACAAAACATTGTTGCACAGTCGATTTAAAAGGTAAAACAATAATTTATGTTCAGTAGAACAGTTCCTTTCCCCAAAGTATTGGTAATTTACACAGTAGCGACACTTGAAATTACTGGATTGGACTACCTCGGAAATATGGGTACCGCGGAAATATGAGGTCAGGGGATACTCAAATACTGGGGTGCTACTAAACAGAGTCTGGTAGAGTCCGGTAGAGTCTGGTAGAGTCCGGTTGAGTCTGGAGGCCTTTTTAGAAGTTTAAGTGCAATTTCTATCTATCTCTATCTAGTGATTTCTGCCTCACACCCTCACGGGTAATTTCGGGCAGTGCGCGTCTGTGCCTGTTAGTAGAGTTAAGAACAGTTAACTCTGTGAATTTAAAGATTATAATGCTGTTATAGCACTATTTTGTATGTTTGCAGCAGTAGTAATTAACATCCGTTAATAAATGAGCATATAATGGGTAGCTTGAAAACTCCCCGTAAATATTACCGGGGTCACACGGTAATGGCCGACCTACGTCGGATAGAGTCTGTTCTAGTTTTAGAAGTCTATATGGTATTAAATTTCCCCCTTTTTATCAGAAAACATTTTACATACATTAAGAAGTGATTTTATTATAATTTCAAAGGCAGTATGGACATGATATACATGTATTGTATGACAAGATTGTTGTTTCGACTTTTTCATATTGGCGAAAAGTCGGAGGGTACCGGTAGTGTCTGGAGATGAAAACGGGAGTTTTAGGCCAACATTTGCAAAATTAAGCGAATTAATGTATTAATAACAAGGTAGAGATGTATCTGCAACCATATTTCACATAAAATTGTGTAGCAATTTGTGAATAATTGGACTCAAATTGTTAGTATCGAAACCTAAGTATACGACTCTATCCGACGTAGGGCGGCCATTACTGCGTGACCCGGTAATATTTACCGGGTGTTTTCAAGCTAATATACGATCATTTTTTAATGGATATTAACTACTATAGCTTCAAACATACAAAATAATGTTATATAACAGCATTATAATCTTTAAATTGCACTAAAAAGGCCTCCAGACTATACCGGACTCTACCAGACTCTACCAGACTGTTTAGTAGCACCGCAAATACTGTACTAAAATTGTCTTTGCTCCACCAAACCCTATATTGTGACGTACCACTCTTTAGAATCGTCTCTTCGAGACGATTCTAAAGAGTGGTCTCTTCGAGACGATTCTAAAGAGTGGTCATAACATAGGGTTTAGTGGAGAAATAAAAAAGTTATTTTTGAAAATGTTTTAATTTACGCGTCTTATCTGGACCTCTGTGTATAATGTATATACCATTAGCAGCAATTTTGCATATATGTAGAAACTGTAGCTATAGTAGGATCTGTTGTTATTTAACCCTTTCAAATTCATGTTGCTCCTGTTAACCCCTTTTCCTGTTCTATATTCCAAATAATAATTTCAATACCTGCTGGACAAAATAATTATAATGAAATATGGAAGGTGGAGCATTGCAGCCATTTTAGGAAGTAAAGAAACAGATACCGTATTTCAAATTCCATTAGCAAACAGAGCAGACTCTGATCAGACGGCTCCTATAGGAGCCATCTGGTCTGGGTCTACTCTGTTTGCAATTTATGTGTGAATTAAAACTCATTTATATGAGGGAGAGGGTTAATAAGCACACAGAACAGAGTTACAGACATTGCTAATATCCTACAGCCGTAACAGGAACTTCCTGATTTTGGTCTGCTCTGTTGGCCAAGGCTATAAAGGCATTTATATGAAGGAAAGAGTTAAGGTTTCACTTTCACCTTTGTATGGCATTCAGATAAACTGATGAAATATTTCATAAGGTCAACCGTCATGATCAGTTACATGAACCATGTCTACACTGTGAGGTTTACATAAGATGTGTATTTTCAAATATACATGTACCATCTTTATTTGTCCATCAAAACTTGTGTTGTGACCACTCTGTGGAATCGTTTCGAAGAGACAATTCTAAATAGTGGTCACAACATAGGGTTTGAAGAATTGACAATGTTAGTATTTGAGTATGCACCTCACAGTATCCTGAGGAGACGATTTGACCCTTTCCTGGGTATTTATTCCAAATTTCAAACATCTACTGATTAGTACTGAATATTCCTGGTCAAAATATGGTAGGTGGAACACTGTAACCATATTAGACACTAAACAAACAGATCTATCAAATTCCATTAGCAAATAGAGCAGACCCTGATCAGACTGCTCTTAAAGGACTTTTTAGGAGCCTTCTGATCTGGGTCTACTCTGTTTGCAGATTTGTGAAAAGGCGTTTATACGAAGGAAAGGGTTAATGGCACTGTCTCTCCTGACACTGCCAGTAAGTTATCACATATATATGCCAGCTATAAGTTGTACATTAATATATTTTGATGAGTTATAAGTTGCTGACAATGTAAATCAAACAGATTTGATCCAGATGATCATGAGTAGTACAATAACAAATGCATTTCATTATCATCAGGATTTAAACTGTAATACTCTTGAGTATACTTTTCCCCTTTATATATTAACCCTTACTCCATAATAACGCCTTTTTACACCTTTGTAAACTGAATAGACCCAGACCAGACAGCTCCTATAGGAGTCGTCTGATCAGGGTCAGCTCTGTTTGCTTGTGATATAATTTAGCTTCTGGCATGGCCAAAGATTACTATGTCCATGTGCTAATAGCAGCTATTATAACGAATAAATTATAATCTAATTAGTATTCATGATGTCATTATTTTTTACTTGGATATTCATGGAGTAAAGGGTTAAGCAGACAACAATTTTGCAGTACATGTAATTTAGTGTGAAAACTTTGAAAGGGTAAATTTTGTGTGTGGGATGTTAATATTTCCGGCCTATTATTTCATATTATTACTATAAGTAAAAAGGAGAAGCCTGTCATATGTCTTTATTAAATGTCTGAAGTATTCATCCAGTGCATTTGATCCTTTTAACCTTGTTACATCATAGTTTTCATTTTTTGACGCTTTTGCAAATGACTAGACCAAAATCAGATGGTTCGTGTAAGAACTTTCTGATCAGGGTCTGCTCTGTTTGCTTATAAGTAATAGATCTGATTCTACAGTTTCTTCCGAAGTCAAAACATTGTTGTTCAAATCTTATATACATGTACCTGGTTTTAAAATGAATATTCCATTATCATTATTTCTTACATTAACCATTTGCTTTTGCAAACAGAGTAGACCCAGATCAGATGGCTCCTATATGAGTCATCTGATCAGGGTCTACTCTGTTTGCTTAATAAATGAAATAATATATATATGATTCTACAGTTTCTGCCATGGCCAAAATTCCCTGTGTCCATGTTGAATTGCAGCCTTGATACATATTTCATGTTAACTCTTAGTGTTTTATTCTTTTTTAACCCTTTACTCTATAAATACACCTTTCTACGCCTTTGCAAACAGAGTAGACCCAGATCAGACGGCTCCTATAGGAACTGTCTGATCAGGATCTGCTCTGTTTGCTTATGATATGATATACATGTAGACATGAGTCTACAGTTTCTAACATGGCCAAAACTTAAGGTATGTTAATTAGTATAACAAATTAATACAATTCATATTCATGATGTGATTATTTCTTATATGAATATTCATGAAGGAAAGGGTTAAGTAAATGATGTGTCAGCCTATGTGTTTCAATTTCACTGTCACGCTACGCAATTTCATGATTTATGATGTCATGATTTTGCAAAGGTCATGGATTTTGTTTGTGAAACTTAGGGCCGGTGCATCAAATTGTGCATAGCTTGGTTTGATTAAGCCTTTATTTCTTGAATATATTCATGTGAGCTAAATTAATGCTCTAAATTAATGCTCTACTTATCACAATGGTTCCAAAAAGCGACTTTTACATACATGTAGGCGCCAAAAGGCGTCAACATTAGAGAATGTGAATTAAGTTTTTAGCTCACCAGAGCACAAAGTGCTCAAGGTGAGCTATTGTGATACCCCTGTGTCCGGTGTCCGTCCGGCCGGCCGTCTGTCTGTCCGTCAACAATTTCAAACGACTTCTTCTCTGAAACCGACTGCCCAATTGTAACCAAACTTGGTCAGATACATACTGTGGGTGGGTGCTTTAAAAGTTGTTAAAAGATAGTGGGTGGGGCCATCGGTCTTGTTGCCATGGCAACTGTACACAATATCTAGAAAAATCTTCTTCTTCAGAATGACTTGTCCGATTTGAATATAGTTTTCACCAAAATGTTTCTCAGTTGATAGACTTTAAAAGTTGTTAAAAGAATTTTGATCCGGCAAAAAACATGGTCGCCAGAGGGCGTGGTCATTTTTTCCATATATGGTAATATTGGAAAATGTTTAAAAATCTTCTTCTCTCAAACTGTAAAGCCTAGACCTTTGATATTTGGTATGTAGCATGATCTTATGGTCCTCTACAAAGTTTGTTCAAATTATGACCCCGGGGCAAAAATGGCCCCGCCCAAGGGCTTATCAGTTTTTCATAGGAAAATCTTTAAAAATCTTCTTCACTGAAACTGTAAGGCCTAGACCTTTGATATTTGGTATGTATCATGATCTAATGGTCCTCTACAAAGATTGTTCAAATTATGACCCCCGGGCCAAAAATGGCCCCGCCCAAGGGCTTATTAGTTTTTCATAGGAAAATCTTTAAAAATCTTCTTCTCTCAAACTGTAAGGCCTAGATTTGGTATGTAGCATTATCTTATGGTCCTCTACAAATATTGTTCAAATTATGACCCCCGGGCCAAAAATGGCCCCGCCCAAGGGCTTATCAGTTTTTCATTGGAAAATCTTTAAAAATCTTCTTCTCTCAAACTGTAAGGCCTAGACCTTTGATATTTGGTATGTTGCATGATCTAATGGTCCTCTACAAATATTGTTCAAATTATGACCCCCGGGCCAAAAATGGCCCCGCCCAAGGGCTTATCAGTTTTTCATTGGAAAATCTTTAAAAATCTTCTTCTCTCAAACTGTAAGGCCTAGACCTTTGATATTTGGTATGTTGCATGATCTAATGGTCCTCTACAAATATTGTTCAAATTATGACCCCCGGGCCAAAAATGGCCCCGCCCAAGGGCTTATTAGTTTTTCATTGGAAAATCTTTAAAAATCTTCTCTCAAACTGTAAGGCCTAGACCTTTGATATTTGGTATGTAGCATGATCTTATGGTCCTCTACAAATTTTGTTCAAATTATGACCCCCGGGCCAAAAATGACCCTGCCCAAGGGCTTATCAGTTTTTCATTGGAAAATCTTTAAAAATCTACTGAAACTGTAAGGCCTAGACCATTGATATTTGGTATGTAACATGATCTAATGGTCCTCTACAAATATGTAGCTGTGGCTTGTGGTCCTCTGCCAAAAATGTTTAACTTACGACCCTGACCACTGGGCGAAACTTGGCCCTGCCTCAGGGCTTATCAGTTTTTCATGGGTAAAATATAAAACATTATTTTTCTCTGAAACCATAAGGCTTAGACCTTTAATTAATGGCATACTGCTTTGCCTAGTGGTTCTCTACCAAGGTTGTACACATGATTTCTTGTGGTAAAAAATTGCCCCGCCCCTGGGGTTATCATGAGCGCTTCAGGGCCTCATGGCCCTCTTGTTAACCTTTACTATATAAATTGGCCTTTCTATTCCTTTGCAAATAGAGTAGACCCAGATCCTATAGGAGCCATCTGATCAGGGTCTGCTCTGTTTGCTCAATTTGATATAATATAGATCTGATTCTAAAGTTTCTGCCCTGGCCTAAAATGCCTGTGTTTAATTGTTTATAATGCCAATATAAGAATTCAACTTATTAATATTCATGCTATCATTACATGTATTTCTTATGTGAATATTCATGGAGTAAAGGGTTATAAAGGATGTATGAACATGTAATAAAAATTCATGTTTGCACCTAATGTTTCGAATTCTTTTATAATGTTTGAAATACATTTAACCCTTTCCTCCATGAATATTTATAAATGTAACAAATAATCATTAATGACGTCATGAATATTCGTTATAACAGCACATGGACACAGGCAATTTTGGCCATGGCAGAAACTGTAGAATCACATCTATATTGTATCACAACCAAACAGAGCAGACCCTGATCAGACGGCTCCTATAGGAGCCATCTGATCTGGGTCTACTCTGTTTGAAAAGGCGTAGAAAGGCATTTTTATGGAGTAAAGGGTTAGTTATGCGCATGGGTGTTATAAACCTCTATCCTGCTGACTGCAACTTGACTGACTTGAATTCGCAAACAGCTTGGATCCAGATAAAGTGCTGAATAACTTGATCCCTTATCATACTCTAAGATGTGTTTAATACTCAATCAATAGTCTCCTAAACTTCTAACACATACATGTACATGTAGGAAGAAGTTTTAAAACCCTTTCATTGCTAAGATGGCATATCTTTGATTCCCTTTATAATCAGTTTACTGAGTATCTCTGTGTCTTATCTGCATCCACAATGTTTGATGCTATTAACCCATTACCTCATAGGCTATTTTTAGACACAATCTCTTTGAATAAATCTACCCGAAAGGAGCTTTAACTAGAGAAAAGGAAACTGTTAGAATTTTGTAGTTCTAAAACCATTGTGATAAAGAGAGCATTATTTTGCTCCTATAGGAGCAAATGCTCTATTTATCACAATGATTTCACAAAGTGACTTTTATATAGAGTCGTCAAAAGTCATCAGTATGAGGGAATGGGTTAATGTTAGAATAATGTTTATTTTATGCCCCCCCCCCTTTTCAATCAAAGGGGAGGGGGATTTTTGCTCTGTTTTGTTTGGTTGGTTAGTCTCCAACTTTAATGTTAGTCACCATTGTTTAAATAAACAAGAGAAAAATTGAGAGAAAAAATAGAAATTGAAGCAGATTGCTAATTTTTCAGACTAGTACTAGTGTCATTGTCTGACTACCTTGCAGCAAATGAATTTAAAACTCTTTGCTTGTCAAGTACTTGTTTTCAACAAAGAATGACAGCTACATAAAAAAATATACAACTGTCAAAGTTTATGGTGCTTCCATTCTCTTCAAAAATACATTTCCAAGTACCATTTAAACTGTTCAGATCCTTAACAGATGTTGTGTCACATGACATCTCATCAGGATACAAACTGTTACCCAATTACTCCCAGATTTTGGATTCTTCCATGCTTATATATTGGATTAATCTATCTTTTATCTAAGGGATGTCTGGTCTAAATTTTCATTTTTGATTTGTTTTATATTGAATTTCCCATCAGCAAACAGTGTAGATTCTGATCAGACGCCGCATTATGCAGTGTCCAATCAGAGTCTACACTGTTTGCCTACGTCCCATAATATATATGTGATCGTGGGAGCAAATTGGTTAATCACAATGTCAAATTTGCCTCATAGAAATATGTTTACAATAGTTTTTGTGAGAAACCCTCGACTTATTCTATTCTTGTGGACTAGGAAGTGGTTGAAAGGTTGTTATTATCTTATTCAAGGTCTGTTTAACACATGAAGTTTTTGTGACTTCTGTTCAGCACTTTGCCTGGTAGAAATGCCTTTCATGTTTTTTTTGCAAACTGAGTAGACTCAGATCTTATGGCTGCTCCTAGAGGAGCTGTCAGACCAGGGTCTGCTCGGTTTGCTTATGGAATGATCCAGATCAGATTATATATAGTTTCACTCTCTGCCATGGCCAAAATAACCCATGTTCATAATCAGCTAATGAATATTTATAGTGTCATTAAGGGTTAAATTCTAACTCTTTGCATTTCAGCCCCAAATTTGTGCTGATTATCTACATGTACATGTACTCAAACAGTTTAGCTCCGAACTATTGGACTTTCTTCTCTTTTTTATTCTGTGTAAAAATTAACCCATTACCTCATAGGCTATTTTAAGACCAACCACTTTGAATAAATCTATCGAAAAGGAGCATTAACTAGAGAAAAGGAAAATTTTATAATTTTATAATTTGAAAGCATTTTGATAAATAGAGCATTTGTTCCTATGGGAGCAAAAAATTAATGCTCTATTTATCACAATGGTTTCAAGAAGTGGTTATTACAGAGGCGTAGAAAGGAATATTAATGGAGGAAAGGGTTTAGAAGAGAAAGATTGCAATAGGTAATATTTGTTGCAGATGACAATTACATACTTTAAGCAAGCAATTGGTTAACCATTACAATGCTGAATTTTCAAATGGACTGTTCCAAAATTCATGCTGGTCAACCTTACAGTGAATAATTAGGGATATTTCTATAGAAATTTTTTAACATGACCAACAGTGCAGACCCTGATGTGAGGGCTCCTCTCATCTGGATCTACACTGTTTGCAAGGGACACTAGTGGCTCGTGTCCCGCACCATTACGCAGAGCTACAGATAACGATGCATATTCTAATACTAATACTATGTTGTGAGTCGTGACTACTCTAAGAATCGGCTCTTCAAGACGATTCTAAAGAGTCACAGGTCACAACATCAGGTTTGGTGGGGAAATAAAGTTTATATACTTGAAGATATTTTAATTTACGTGTCTTATCTGGAGCTCTGATAAAGGTAAATGGTTGATTTATTTTATGTATCAATACTATAGCTTTAGGTTTGTATTAAAATACTAAAATCGTCATTTCTACACGATCCTCTATATTGTGACTACTCTTTAGAATCGTCTCAATGAGACAATTCTAAAGAGTCAGTGTATTCTTAAAAATAGGTTAATTTACTGGCCGTAACTATTCCTCTACTAGAAGCATGTACCGGTAAGCAGGGACTTAGAGATCTAATAGTGCAAAACCATTGTAAAATTTCCTTAACCGTTAACACTGTGAAATAATGACTAAGACTATATTACTTTAACCCTTTCCCTGTTCTATGTTTAGTACCGGTACTCATTTCAATACCTACTGAATATTCACGGACAAAATAGTTACAACAAAATATGAAAAGTGAAACATTGTAGCCATGTTAGAAAGTAAAGGAACAGATCTTTCAAATTCCATAAGCAAACAGCAGACCCTGATCAGACTGCTCCTCTAGGGGCTGTCTAATCTTGGTCTACTCTGTTTGCAAATGCGTGAAAACACATTTATATGAGGGAAAGGGTTAAAACTGAATTTGTATAGTGGGGTTTGAACACTGTGTTAGGGTATTTTGCCATCTAGAGGTCCAGCTAAGATGCGTAAATTAAAACATTTTCAAGAATAATTTCTTTATATCTCCACAAAACCCTTTGTTGTGACCACTCTTTAGAATCGGCTCAAAGAGACCAATCAAAGGAGTGGTCACAACATACAGTTTAGTGGAGAATTATGACGATTTTTATATTTGGGTAAGTATATTTATTTGTTGCTCTGAGATCTATAAAATTTCATTAGCAAACAGAGCAGATCCTGATCAGACGGCTTCAACAGAAGCCATATGCTGTGGGTCTATTCTGTGTTGAAAAAAAAAGTCAGCTAAATAATATTAATGATGTCATTATTTCTTATATGTACAGTACATGATTAGTCATGTCAAGGTAACGGTGTTAACCTTTTACTCCATGAATATTCATGTAAGAAAATAATGGCATGAATATTGATTAGATGAATTTTTATAATGGCACATGAAAACAGAAATATTTTGCGACGGCAAAAACTATAGAACAGAGTTCCTTTTGAAGCCGTCTGATCAAGGTCCACTCTGTTTGAAAAGGCGTAAAAAGGCATATTTATGCAGTAAATGGTTAAGAAAGGCGCTATTATAACTTCAGATTTGAAAACCATGTATATATGTACCACTGGGTCAATCTTGATAACCAGAAACAAAGTCATGAATCGTGTGCCTACATTATCAGTTTTGGCAAGTTTCAGGCTCAGCTAAATTCAGACTTGTAAAACAAGCATTTTTTCTGGCTTATCTAAGGATTTGTAAAGTACATGTACATGTATGCAGGTAGTTTTTGTTGAGAAAGAATGCGAACTATTCATGGTAAATGTTAACCCTTTCCCTTATACAGTCATGTAAAAACGCCTTTTCATGCCTTTTCAAACAGAGTAGATCCACTCCTACAGGAGCTGTCTGATCAGAATCTGCCCTGTTTGCATAATTATGGACTGATATAGATCTGATTCTACAGTTTCTACCATTATGTACATGTACACCAAATGTTATACGGACATTTGCCTCCCTGACATTTGTCCCCATATTTGGTCTTGGGTGGATGTTATGGAGGAAAGGGTTAAAGGATAAACTCTTTTCAACCAGTATTAAACGGGAACACAGTGTATCACTTGAGAGTTCAATTGTGTCCCATTTGAACCCTTCACCTTCGTGCAAGTAATTCATGACTCATTGAATATTCATAGACTGATTGTTTATGATGGCCAATGAACATTACAAGGGCTCTTTTGGTCATTTCGGAAACTGTAGAATATCATGTCTCAGAGCTACAGATACAGGTGCATACTCAAATACTAAAATTGTCATTTCTCCACCAAACCCTATGTTGTGACGACGATTCTAAAGAATAGTCACACCATCGGGTTTAGTGGAGAAATAAAGAAGTTATTGTTGAAAATGTTTTAATTTACTCATCTTATCTACAGGGACTGTCTGTTCTGGGGCTACTCTATTTGCAAAGGCATTAACCCTTTCCTCCATAAATACGCCTTTCTACGCCTCTGTAATAACCACTTCTTGAAACCGTTGTGATAAGTAGAGCATTTGCTCCTATAGGAGCAAATGCTCTATTTATCACAATGGTTTCAAACTACAAAATTCTAAAAATTTCCTTTTCTCTAGTTAATGCTCCTTTTCGGTAGATTTATTCAAAGTGGATGTATCTAAAAATAGCCTAGGAGGAAAGGGTTAAGGTATCAAAATCGTATCAATTTGACTTGTTCAGCTTTACAAACAAATGGAGAGAGAGGGTTGGGTGCCTGAATATTATTTTGGTAAATTCTTATGATAGTACTGTACATATGTGACTGTCACATGTGTGTCAGACATTTTTGTCATTGGAATATGGCCAGCAGTACTGCAGTAGACATGTGGTACACATTACGTACTGTTTGGCTGCTGTCACAATAATTATTGCTTGCACCATGTTTACATTTGTACTAAGTGCATCCAAGGCACGAATAATGAATTATATACTCTGTCACTTTAACCTGTTCCCACTTTAACCTGTTCCTGCTTTAACCCTTTACCTCATGAATATTCATTCATATATATAACAAAGCAACAGATAAGTGTTCATTATACTCAAATACTAAACTCGTCCTTTTTCCACAAAACCCTATGTTGTGACCTGGTGACTCTTTAGAATCCTCTCTTTAAGACAATTCTAAAGAGTGGTCACAACATAGGGTTTGGTGGAGAAATAAAGAAGTTTTTCTTGAAAATGTTTTAACCCTTTCCCTCATATAAACGTGTTTTCACGCATTTGCAAACAGAGTAGACCCAGATCAGACTGCTCCTAGAGGAGCCGTCTGATCAGGGTCTACTCTGTTTGCTAATAGAATTTGAAAGATCTGTTTCTTTACTTTCTAAAATGGCTACAATGTTCTTACCGTCCATATTTCATTATAACTAGTTTGTCCGTGAATGATCGATAGGTACTGAAATATGTAATAAACATAGAACAGGGAAAGGGTTAAATTGAACCCACCTTATTCTGGATCTCTGATGTATTCTGTTTCTGCCTAATTAACCCTTTATCTCATGAATATTCATACATAAGAAACAATGAAATTATGAATATTTTATTATGGCATATGAAAACAAAATTATTTGGCCTTGACAGAAAATGTAGAATCAGATCTATATAATTCCTTAACCCTTTACTCCTTGAATATTCATGTTTGAAACAATTAATGACATCATGAATATTAATTACATTAATGCATTGCTATAATAGGCTCCTATAAGAGCTGTCTGAGCTTGGTCTAGTCTAGTTGCAAAGGCTTAATCAAACAGAGCAGACCCTGATCAGATGGGTCCTACAGGAGCCACCTGATCTGAGTCTGCACTGTTTGTAAAGGTACAAAAATGCATTTATATGGAGTAAAGGGTTAAATGTTCCTAAAAGGGGACATATGCAAAGTATATAGAACCAGATCAGAGGGATTATCACTCCTGAAGGAGCCCAGGCCCCTCTGATCAGAGTCTGCACTGTTGGCTTCATGCATGACATGTTTTCCCCAATGGTCACTTTGGTAAAAGAAGTCTTGCAGAAACACCCCATCAAATGAAAATGATATTGGTTCCTGATACATGGCCATATTGGGAAAGTGCACTCAGAATATTAGGTTTAACCCTTACAACACTGACTTTTCAAATGGACTATTCAAAAATTCAAACAGGTCAAGCTAATTGTGAATATTTGGGGATTTTTCTAAAGAAAAGTGTAACACAGCAAAAAGTGCAGACCCTGATGAGAGGGCTCCTCTAGGAGCCCTCTCATCTGGGTCTACACTGTTTGCAAAGGACATAAGTGACTCATGTCCTGCACAGTAAGGGTTAATTCGGTTAATGAGTGTCAATGGTTTAGCTCAAAGTGTATTTTCACCAGCTTGACTCTAATGCAAAAATGTTTCTGTTTGGTGCAATATTCAAGGCTGGCAGACATCTCATTAACCCTTCCACTGTTCCATATTTAGTCCAATTTCAATATCTACTGACACATTCATAAAAAAAAAAGAAAGAAGAGTTATGATGAAATATAGAAGGTGGAACATTGTAGCCATTTTAGAAATTAAAGAAACAAATCTTTAAAATTCCACTAGCAACAGAGCAAACCCTGATCAGACGACTCCTATAGGAGTACATATCTGAGTCTACTCTATTTGCAAATGTGTGAAAATATGTTCATATGGAGGAAAGGGTTAAATTACTACGGTAACTTAATTTTTCTGCAGGACTTGTATGGATATTTTCTGCCATTTAATAATGCCTGTAGGCATTTTATTCTTTCTTTCTTTTCTGAACATTTACATTTTGCTTTTAAGAGTTTAACTTTTTGCACGCTAGCGGTCGGTTTGTGATAACATATGCAGACAGTTTTGATTCATAACACGGTACTGATTCAATTTCTGACTTTATATTTGAGGAGAAGTCGGAGAAACTCTTAGAATTGTGCTCGTTTAAAGTTTTTTTTGCAGATGACAAGTACATGTACATAGTTACCGTAACAGTAGGCTTTTGACATTGTTGCACACAGAGTAGACCTAGCTAGATCCTGTAGGAGGTGGCCGATCAGGGTCAGTGCTCGGTTCGATTAAAGAATATCTTTGACCTTATTATATAGTACATGTATTTGTCAAAACAATGTATTCATTTGTAATAATAACAATTTAAATAGTTAACCCGTTCCTATAAAAGTTAAACGCTTTTTCACGCATTTGCAAATAGAGTAGACAAAATTCTAAAATTTTCCTTTTCTCTAGTTAATGCTCCTTTTCAGTAGATTTATTCAAAGAGGTTGGATCTAAAAATAGCCTATGAGTGGATTAAAGTTTATCCGAGAAATATCAAAAATATTTAAGTAGATGTTCTAAATGCACCTCTTTTTTATCTACAACACTGCCTTCTTACTTCTAAGGAGCATGCCATCAACGTTATCCATAGCTAACATACATAATGGTTCACCCTGGCAAAAAATCCATAAGAAATAAGGCAAACTGCCTGCGGGTATTTTGTCCTATAGTCCTATCCTATAGACCAGTGACCGTATTATTCATATTGTCATAGTGCTTGAGATGCTATCTGGAATTATCATTAACTCTTTCTCTGCCAAATATTGATGTCTGCAAATTTTTTCATATGGACTATTTTTTTATTGTCCAATTTTCTTCTGTTTTGTAGCGAAAACCCCCCATAATCATAACATCAAACTATTCAAGCAGCATCTCATGTAGATCCAAACCCTTTGCATAGGTGATCATGTATTTGCCACCTGTAAGGCAGAAACAGAGTTAACCCTTTATTTCGTAAATATACCTTTCTACGCCTTTGCAAACAGAGTAGACCCAGATCAGACGGCACCTATAGGAGCCGTCTGATCTGGGCCTGCTCCATTTGCTTATGATATAGTGTACTGGTATGATTCTACAGTTTCTGTCATGGCCAAAAATTCTCTGTGTCTGTGTACTTTCATAACAAATAATCTGATTAATATTCGTGATGTCATATTGTTTCATGGATTAAAGAGTTGAACTTTGCTATCAGTTTGGATCAAAATGAATCCATAAAATTAGGTGTCCCATAAGGTTACCGCTCGACATTCATATAATAGAAGCATCATATACATGTACATGGGCTGTATTATCTCCAGTAAACAACCCCAGGGGCGTAAAACTTTTGAAAAGTAGCTTCTTGCATTTTGTACACAATAATGGGTCTCTTCTCTTCGAGACAATTCTAAAAAGTGGTCACTGTAAGTACTATATGGTTTGGTGGAGAAATAACGGAGCTATTCTTGAAAATGTTTAAATGTACACATCTTATCTGTAGCTCTGTATATAAGGTAAAAAAAATAAAATAATTAAGTGTGTTAATGGAGGTATTAACTAGAATTGGTTTGCTTTAACCCTTTCCCTGTTCTATGTTAATATTCCTAATTTCAATACCTTCTGACTATTCATGAAAACAATAATTGCAATGAAATATTGAAAGTAGAATATTGTAGCCATTTTAGAAAGTAAAGATACACATCTTTAAAATCCCATTAGCAAACAGAGCAAACCCTGATCAGACGGCTCCTTAGATAGTCAGATCTAGGTCTACCCTGTTTTGCAAATGCGTAAAACCATGTTTATATGAAGGAAAGGGTTAACAAAATCAAAGACTGACGATGTCATAATATGTTTGATTAAATAAAATTTATTAATTACCAGTTTGGTACATCTAACATGCAATCACTTTACACGTTAGTGTTTTCACTAGTTTCATTTATATCAGAAATTTGTTGACCTCATACTGTTGTCTGCTTGGTTTTAAAAAACGATAATTTGATAATGAAAAAACTCTTCAAAAAGTCATATTTCTATCATATTTTCAATATATTTAATTGTTTTGCAGCTTGGCTACATGCATGTACTTTGTTTATTGGTTGCGGCTTAATCTGCAGCCACTCTTATACAGGAATTCAAAATGACCATCATTTACTGCGAGACTAGTTTTTAGCTCACCTGGCACTTTATGCCAGGTGAGGTATTGTGAGGGGGCAGTGTCCGGCGTCCATCGTCGTGCGTATGTGCGTCGTGCCTCGTCAACAATTTACTTAAACATCTTCTTCTCTGAAATCATAAGGCCTAGATCTTTGATATTTGGTATGTAGCATCATCTAATGGTCCTCTACAAAGATTGTTCAAATATGACCCCTGGACCAAAAATGGCCCGCCCCAGGGCTTATCAGTTTTTCATAGGAAAATCTTTAAAAATCTTCTTCTCTGAAACGGTAAGGCCTAGATATTTGATATTTGGTATGTAGCATTAACTAATGGTCCTCTACAAAGATTGTTCAAATTATGACCCCCTGATCAAAAATGGCCCTGCCCCAGGGCTTATCAGTTTTTCATAGGAAAATCTTTAAAAATCTTCTTCTCTGAAACCATAAGGCCTAGAACTTTGATATTTGGTATGTAGCATGATCTAATGGTCCTCTACAAAGATTGTTCAAATTATGACCCCTGGACCAAAAATGGCCCTGCCCCAGGGTTTATCAGTGTTTCATAGGAAAATCTCTAAAAATCTTCTTCTCTGAAACCATAAGGCCTAAACTTTTGATATTTGGTATGTAGCATCATCTAATGGCCCTCTACAAAGATTGTTCAAATCATGACTCCCGGACCAAAAATGGCCCCGCCCCGGGGCTTATCAGTTTTTCATAGGAAAATATTTAGAATTCTTCTTCTCTGAAACCATATGTCCTAGACCATTGATATTTAATATGTAGCATCATCTAATGGTCCTCTACAAAGATTGTTCAAATTATGACCCCGGACCAAAAATGGCCCGCCCCGGGGCTTATCAGTTTTTCATAGGAAAATCTTTAAAAATCTTCTTCTCCAAAACTGTAAAGCCTAAACTTTTGATATTTGGTATGTAGCACCATCTAATGATTTTCTACAAAGATTGTTCAAATTGTTACCCCCAGGGCCAAAAGTGGTCCTGCCCCATGGCTTATAAGTTTTTTATAGGTAAATCTTTAAAAATCTTCTTTTCCAAAACTGTAAGGCCTAGACCTTTGAAATTTGGTATGTAGTATCATCTAATGGTTTTCTACCAAGATTGTTCAAATTATGATCCCAGGACCAAAAATGGCCCGCCCCTGGCATCATCTAAAGTTCTTTTATTAAGATTGTTCAAATTTTAACCTCCAGGCCTAAAATTATGGCCTTTGGTTTCATATTGGCCCCAATCTGAAGCCGACTTATTTTTACATACACAGTGTATGCATAAGTCTATAGTAACCACTAACCAGGTGAGCGATTTAGGGCCCTCTTGTTAAATTTATACTCCAGAACAAAACAGCTGCAATATTTTTCACTTTGCTCAATAATCCCTCTTTGATGTTTGATGTGTTGTTAACATTTCTGTAGGTTGTGGGACTGGTCAGGTAGGGCTTAGCAGAAATTATAGGGGTTAAGAGTACACATGACTCTTGACCTCAAGCAATGTTTGTCAAATTCTTGTTGACCAAAAAAATGTCTTCAGATTCAGATTTCAAAACAGGCTTTCTTCCATATCTTTCCAAAGACATAATAATAAAATGTCAAATAGTTTGAATCCTGATGAGATAATTTGGGGATTCAAAGGCATCTAATCTGTTTTCACCAGCAACATGTTTTAACCTTTAACCTCTTGAAAAAATAAATGAATGAATATTAATAATACATGACTTTGTAGTTGAATGTTTTTTAATAACATGTACATCATGAGCAGGGGAATTTTTTACCATATATATATAGCAGAAACTGTTGAATCAGATATATTATTTTATAAGCAAACAGAGCAGACCCTGATCAGACAGCTCCTAGAGGAGACGTCTGATCTGGGTCTTCTCTGTTTGCATAGGCGTAGACAGGCATGTTAATGGTCAGGTAGAGAATTAAAATAGTTCAGAACTTCATAATGCTTACTAAGTGGCTAGTGCAGTCAAGGATTAACTCTTTGTATGTTTGTGTAGAATTCTTGATTAACGGTGCAAATAGTTGAGATCTAGATGAGACACCGAGAAACTTGACATTTCGTCAGGATCCAAGCTTTAAGTCTGATACTCTAACATTGTTGATGATTAGAAATTGAGTTAACCCATTCCCGCACAGGCTATTTTTAGACCCAACCTCTTTGATTAAATCTACCCAAAAGGAGCATTAACTCGAGAAAATGAGATTTTCAGAATTGTGTAGTTTTGAAACCATTGTGATAAATAGAGCATTTGCTCCTGTGGAGCAAATGCTCTATTTATCACAATGGTTGTTAAAGCTCCTGTGGAGCAAATGCTCTATTTATTACAATGGTTTCACAAGGTGACTTTTACAGAAGCATCAAAAGGCGTCGTTATGCAGGAATTGGTTAATATTAATATTGAGATTTGCAGCTGACAATATTTACTTTTGCAGATAATGACTTTATAGTGAGCAATCCTTTACTGGTGTATAAATGCTTTTTCAGGCCTTTGCTAACAGAATAGACCATAATCAGATGGCACCTTGATGATCAGAACGCTTTCTTTGCTTAGGAAATGATTTAGATATATTTCTACAGTTTCTACCATGGCCAAATATTCCTGGGTCCATGTGGTTGTATAAAGATTAATCTTATTAATATTCATGTCATTATTTTGTCACAGGAATGTTCTTGGATTAATGGTTTTATAATACAATGTACTGTGCAAGGTTAAAATTTGCACTTTATAACATGACTCATTAGAACTTTAACCCTTTCCCTGTTCTGTGTTTACTCCAAATTTCAATACCTACTTAATGCTCATGGACAAAATAGTAATAATGAAATATGGAAGATGGAACATTGTAGCTATTTCAGAAAGTAAAGAAAAAGATCTTTCAAATTCCATTAACAAACAGAGTAGACCCTATCAGACAGCTCCTCCAGGAGCTGTCTGATCTGGGTCTACTCTATTTGCAAATGCGTGAAAACAGGTTTATATGAGGGAAAAGGTTAATGCTACCATAATTTACCTTTAGAAGTTTTCAGACAGACAAGTTTAGATAAATAGTGCAGACCCAGACAAAACAGCTCCTTAACCCATTCCACTCGTAGGCTATTTTTAGACCTGACCTCCTTGAAAAAATCTACCAAAAAGGAGCATTTACTTGAGAAAAGGAATTTTTTAGAATTGTACAGTTTTGAAACCATTCTGATAAATAGAGCATTTGCTCCACAGGAGCAAATGCTCTATTTATCAGAATGGTTTAAAAAGTGACTTTTGCAGAGGCATAGAATTTAATATAAGGGAATGGGTCAAGGAGATTTTGTAAAGGTGAAAATGGATCTTGCAAACATGTTAAAAGGGATATCTATGGAGAATAGGGTTAAACTGATTCAAATGTGCAGAGCATGTTGAAGGCTAGCTGTGGCAGTTATGTTACAGCTGTTGAACTTTTAACCCTAAATCCTTCATATAAACATGTTTTCTCGCATTTGCAAACAGAATAAACCCAGATCAAACGGCTCCTACAGGAGCCGTCTGATCAGGGTCTGCTCTGTTTGCTTATGGAATTGGATAGTTCGGTTTCTTTACTTTCTAAAATGGCTACAATGTCCCTCCTTCCATGTTTCATTATAACTATTTTGTCCACGTATAATTCAGTAGGTACTGAAATTTGAAATAAACAAAGAACAGGGAAAGGGTTCAAATTTGAATAGCATGTTAAAGTTTAGCTATAATAGCGGTAATAACAAGGTTGTTGAATTTTTAAGCTGTCTGTGGAATTTACAGGAATGGCAATTCAGTTAAGTCTGCTGTGAAAGAATTGGCAAGTACCTTTGTACACTGAGTTTGGATCCAGATGAGATGCTGAGTAACTCTGAGTCTCAAGAGGGTACGCATTCTTGACTCTCAGATTGTTTGTTTTTGTAGTGAAATTGAGAATAGCTGTACATGTACCTTATATTTGGAAAATGAGATAGACAAAAGTATGTGTTAACCCTTCGCTTGCTGAATTTTAAAACACATTTCTCCTTCTTTACCCATGGCCTGTTGTATAATTACATATATCTTCACTGTGTACAAGTATATCGCTATGCAATCACTGCTGTGGATTGCATTGGTTACACAATCAACTTGTAAATAGTGCAGACCCTGATGAGACAGCTCCTGCAGGAGCTGTCTCATCAGGGTCTTCACTATTTACAGGTAGGTATATTGACGTGAACAGCAAACGAAGGGTTAACAAAAGTTTGGTCTGCAGGCAGTAGATTATTAATGAGCATTAACTCTGTCATAACTGGCTATAAAGTCTAAATTTTGAAGGGTAAGCAGTCAGTATACAGGTAGATATTGATTCATTGGTTATTTTCATGAATAGCCCTCAAAGTTTAAATCTGATTTGCAAATATCAGGAATGTTTCACACAGAATGCCTTTTGTTGGCTTCAATTAATTCATTTCATGTATCTAACTATCTATTCATTATATCAAGAGCGTTGTGGCAATATTGAATTCTTGTGGGTTTTATTAATGTTTTAAAAAAATCCTTTCCATTTTACCAATTTCCTTCATATATACGTCTTTTGGCACCTTTGCCAACAGACAAGACCCAGATCAGACAGATGCTGTAGGAGCTTTGTGATCGGGGTCTGCTCTGTTTACTTATGGAATAAATAAATCTGCTTCTGAAGTTTTTGTCACAGCCAAACAAATCCCCAACAAGTCTGTCCGTCTGTCCGTGAACTTTTCCTTGTGCGCTCTCTAACTCAAAAAATGCAATCCAATCTTTTTCAAATTTTGTCAGCTTATATATTTCCATAATATCTCAGTCAAGTTCGATAACCGGCAAGATTTCCCCAGACACTCCAGAATTATCTGCCCTTACTTTATGAATTTCCATGCATTTTTGCTTGTCCGCTCTCTAATTAACTCAACAAATGTAATCCAATCTTTTTCAAATTTGATCAGCATGAATATTATCATAACATCTCAGTCAAGTTCGATAGCCAGCAAGATTGTCTCTGACACTCAAGAATTATCTCCCCTTACTTTATGAATTTGGATGAACTTTTGCTTGTCCGCTCTCTAACTCAAACAATCATAATCCAGTCCTTTTCGAATTTGGTTAGCATGTATATTACCATAATGTCTCAGTCAAGTTCGATAAATAGCAGGATTGCCCTTGACACTCCACAATTATCTCCCCTTACTTTATGCCACCTTGATATGGAGTAACGTCCTTTCATCTTCAAGATATTTGACGGGCGTATATTGTGACATTTTGGCACTCTTATTCTTTTTTTAGCCGGATTTTTCGAGAAAAATCTCTGCTTATAATAGTTTGGCGAAAACAGGGCGGATGGTTGGGCAGGCGGGCTTGGCGTGCGGTCATTATCAAAACTTTAACATAGCTTATAACTTCTGAATTACTTAAGCTAGACAATTCATATTTGGTATGCAGATAGCTTGGGTGAAGGCCTTTCAATTGATACAAGGATACATGAAATCAGGTCAAGGTCACTATTTTGAAAACTTTGCCATTTTTAACAAACTTTTTACATTGCTATTACTTATTAACTACAAAAGCTAGGCAATTCATCTTTGGTATACAGATGGCTTTGGTAAAGGCCTTTCAGTTGATATAAAGATATTTGAAATTAGGTCCAGGTCAAGGTCACTATTTTGACAAGTTGGCCATCATTGAAAAACTTCCAACATTTTTTCTAAACTTCTGAATGACATATGCTAGACAATTCATATATGGTATTGAGATAGCTTTGGTGAGGCCTTTCAGTTGATAAAAGGATACTTGAAATTGGGTCAAGGTCAAGATCACCGTTTTGAAAACTTTGTTGTTTTTAACAAACTTTAACATTTTGCTATAACTTCTGATCCACGAACGCTAGGCAGTTCACCTTTGGTATTCAAATAGCTTTGATACGGACCTTACAGATGACATAAAGATACCTGAAATCAGGTCACGGTCAAGGTCACTATTTTGAAAACTTTGTTGTCATTGGTTTTTAGCTCACCAGAGCACAAAGTGCTCAGGTTGAGCTTATGTGATCGCCTGATGTCCGTTGTCCATCAGTGTGCTTCGTGTGTCGTCCGTCGTCAGTCGTCAACAATTTGAACCTTTAAAAATCTTCTCCTCTGAATCTAGAGGGTTCTCAGCTTTCATCTTTGGCACATAGCATCATGTTCAGGCCCTCTACAAAATTTGTATAAATTATGCCCCTGGGGTCAAAATTGGCCCCACCCTAGGGGTGGTCAGTTTTCAATAGAAACATATAGTGAAAACTTTGAAAATCTTCTCCTGAAAAAACTTTGAAAATCTTCTCCTGAAACTGGAAGGTTCTCAGCTTTCATATTTGGCACATATCATCATGTTCATGTCCTCTACAAAAGTTATACAAATTATGCCCCTGGGGTCAAAATTGGCCGGCTAGTTTTCTATAGAAACATATAGTCAAAACTTTGAAAATCTTCTCCTCTGATTGTCTGGTGAACGCTTCTGAGGGCCAAAGTTCTGGCCCTCTTGTTTTTATAACTTCTGAACTACATATGCTAGACAATTTATTTTTAGTATGCAGATAGCTTCCTCCACCTGTAATTTGTTAGACATCTTGATTTAACTGAAACTGTGTTGAAGTGAAGTAAAAACCTATATCAATAAAAAATCATTAGGTAAATTGTTAACACAAAAAAATCCGGCTTTAGTGAGGTTTCCGTATTTTTGGCTTGTTATTTTAATATTTCTGTATCAAGCACAGTCATGTTATGATTTCTCTTTAATCTATTTCAGATAAACTGCATGGACGCAGAAACAGCTGAGTGACTTTCTATGCTTGATCATCAAAAGTTTATGGGCTGCAACTATATTCATACGTCACAGACATGTAGTAAAATCAAGAGGTGTAACAGTATCCTTCAACTGCAGTGCAGATGAAGCATTTATTGACACAGTGAAAACTTGTAAGCAGCAGCTGAGGGACTGAGACCAATTTTGGCCATATTTATCTAGGTTTTCCACTTTCTCTATTGGGGAAAACCCAAACTTCTATAAATAGATACTGTGTGGGAATGGAAAATATCCATGACTCTGTTGCATGGTACCAACAAAAGGTAAGTATATTCTCTGCATGTATTATGTAGTATAATCACTACCATTTGAAAAGTTTATGTATTAAAAACACTTGGTAATGGATTGTGTTAACCCTAATGTTTTCATAGTGAAATACCCTATTAGCATTTAACCCTTTACTCCATGAATATTCATGTAAGAATTGTGACCTCATGAATATTAATTAGATTAATTGTTATAATAGCACATGGACTCAGAATGTTTTGGCCATGGCACAAAATGTATGGAATCATATCTATTTTATATCATAAGCAAACAGTCAGCAGACCTACAGAAGCCATCTGATCTGGGTCTACTCAGTTTGCACAGGCATAGAAATGTGTATTTATGGAGTAAAGGGTTAACTATAGAGTTCACTCTGTATGAAAGTCTTTAATTTACCAGAGGATTTCGAATGACAAATTGATGCAGACCCAGATCAGAGGGCTCATGTAGGAGCCCTCTGATCTGAGTCTAGATTCTGAGTGATGAATGTGCATACAGTACTCTGATACTAAAATTGCCATGTCTTCACCAAACTCTATGTTGTGACCACTCTTTAGAATCGTCTCTTTGAGAGTATTCTAAAGAGTGGTCACAACATAGGGTTTGGTGGAGAAATAAAGAAGTTATTCTTGAAAATGTTTTGATTTATGCATCTGGACCTCTGTATACTGTTTGCAAATTACAGTACATGTGTGTCCCACAATCATAGGGTGAAAAGCTTGACTGGTTTTAACTGTTCCAACTTCTTCTGCTATTAGTGCAATCTGATTGGCATGCACAAGTACTGCCAAGTAGCTTGGATCCAGAGGAGAGTCCGAGCAAATACGCATAAGTTATTTGCCTCTCTGTCAATTGTTTCTCAGATGAAGTAAAAATTGCCAACAGATTTAGTTTAACACTAAACATGCTAGCGGCGAAACTGAATATCTATGCAAGCACTGTGGATCCAGATGAGATGCCACATAATGCGGCGTTTCATCAGAATCCAAATTGTTTGACACTTTGACCATATTTTTGCCAAGAAATATTAAATGAGAGAAATTTTATTTTAAGAATTGCAGTAGATGACAATTGCAGACAAAAAGTGTTACAAACTTTTGCATTGGGTATGGTCATTTCTCGAAAATTATAAGAGGTATCAACATGAAACTTCATAGGTTAGTATATCTCATTGAGGGGAAGCCCCTACATAAGGACCATAACTCTTGATTTCAAAATGTTGAAGTTATGGTCCTTTATCTTTTAATTTTTTTTTAAATTCAGCTGGACAAGTACCCAATCAGACGAGCGTTGGCCCCGCACGCGGCTTTGTTTAAAGATTTCATCATTAGCTTCTTCTTTCAGATTGGCTCATATGACAAGCAGTTGTGGGAACAGTCAGTGGAGCAGAAAGTTTTAAAGGTAAGCAGGAATTCTTATGACCTGGGCAAGAGAAAAAGCAGTATCTGTATTCCACTGAGTCTTGGCAGCCTATGTTCATGTTAAGCTCCTTTGGGGAAAATCAATAATATTCCAAAGTATTTTGAAAATCCTGCCACCTTTTACCTCATGAATATTCATAGAAGAAATAACAGCATCATGAATATTTATGAGCTGAAATTTTACAAAGGCATATGTACACAAGACCCTGATCAGTAGGCTACTAAACAGAGCTTCAGATAAGATGCTTAACCCATTACCCCATAGGCTATTTTTAGACCCAACCTCTTTGAATAAATCTACCGAAAAGTAGCATTAACTAGAGAAAAGGAAATTCTTAGAATTTTATAGTTCTGAAACTATTGTGATAAATAGAGCATTTGCTCTATTTATCACAATGGTTTCAAAAAGTGACTTTTACAGAGGCGTAGAAAAGCGTATTTATGGAAGAAAGGGTTAAATTATAGCATTTTCAAGTATAACTTCTTTATTTCTCCACCAAACCCTATGTTGTGACCACTCTTAGAATCGTGTTTGGGAAATGACGGTTTTAGTATTTGAGTACGCACTTTTATCTGCAGCTCAGCCTAAATACCGGTCTTATCTGGATCTACTCTGTTTGCAAGCTGTGGGAATGGGTTTTATACGAGAGAAAGGGTTTAACCCGTTACTCCATAAATATGCCTTTCTACACCTTTGCAAACAGAGAAATCCCAGATCAGACAGCGCCTGTAGGAGCCATCTGATCACAATCTGCTCTGTATGTTTATGATGTGACATAGATCTATATGAGTCTACAGTTTCTGTCATGGCCAAAAATTTCTGTCTCTTTGTGATAATATGACAAATTAATCTACGGTAATTTATATTCATGAAAGTCATTATTTCTTACATGAATATTCATAGAGGAAAGGGTTTAGTAGTATTAAGGTTAAAATATTGTCATGGAGATTTATGAGTAAATTTTTAAAATTGTGTAGTTTTGAAACCATTGGGGCTGCACTCTTTGTCTTTGGAAATCCTTTTGCAAATTTGTAAGAGGATTTCGAATGACAAACAGTGCAGTTAAAGTTACTCTTTGAAACTATTGAGATAAATAGAACAAAAATGCTCTATTTTACCTCATTGGTCTCAAAAAGTGACTTTTACAG
The DNA here is from genome assembly GCA_963576725.1 of Azorinus chamasolen. Lineage (NCBI taxonomy): Eukaryota > Metazoa > Mollusca > Bivalvia > Cardiida > Solecurtidae > Azorinus > Azorinus chamasolen. The sequence goes on from OY755252.1 coordinate 15,329,472, forward strand.
AGGCATCAAAAGACGTCAATCGACATGATGGAATGGATTAGTGTAAGGATATGTCAGGGTCTAAAGATTATAGACTCTTGTTCAGCCTTACTGTATAACCTTTTCCTTCATGTAAACGTATTTTCACGCATTTGCAAACAGAGTAGACCCAGATCAGACGGCTCCTAGAGGAGCCGTCTGATCAGGGTCTGCTCTGTTCTTTAATGGACTAATCATGATATATCTGTTTCTTTAGATTTTAAAATGTCTACAATATTCCACCTTCCATATTTCATTATAACTATTTTAATAAAGGGAGGTTGCTGTTGAGTAGAACGAACGATCTCAGCTTATAACTATTTTGTTAGTGAATATTCAGTAAGTTTTGAAATTTGGAATAAACATAGAACAGAGAAAGAGATAAGTGAGCTATTATGGCCAGAGCTATAGATAGAAGGCCTATCTGGGAAATCTATGGAAACAATGTTAACCATATTGCTCAGCCAAACCATGCTTTGTATTGCTGGCACTCATTAGATTTGTCTCTCTTGGGCAGTTCTTATGAGTACTGACTAAGTAAGTAGGACTTGGCTGAGCTTTGGATAGATGAGTACACCTCTTATATGCAGCCTTGATATCTGATAGAGTGTTTAGAAAACTCAAGGTCTTGAGTTTGAGTTCCACACGGACATTTTCTCTGAAATCCTGATCACATTATCCAGACAACTGGGCAATCCAACCTTAGTGTCATCAAGAGTCAAGCAAGGAAGAATTGTTTATACATACACATGTATATTTTTTACCAGACTATTTGTAAGAATGCTTGCGGCAGACGGAGGGTAAGAATACATAGCACTTTTCAATGGATTTTTATGACACTTGGATAAAGTATTAATTAGGTTTTGGTCAATGTAGCTATAATGTCAGACACTTCATGGTTGTTTGCACCTTAGCAGTTGTAATTGGACAAAATTTATGTTCAGTTCCATGCTATAGCCTAGAAGGTTGTTATACCCCCACAAACAAAGTTTGGGGGGTATAATAGGAATCACCTTGGGGGTCTGTCGGGTGGGCGGGCGGTTGCCGGTCAGTCAGTCGGTTGGTCGGTCAGTCTGTGGACTTTGGTTTCCAACAGTTTCTCAACAACTGTTCACTGGAATCCAATGAATCTTGATATAATGCTTTGTCACAAAGAGGACATGTGCATTTAATTATAGTGTTCCAGCTCATTGATTTTCTTACAAAGTTATTCCCCTTGTTTAAAAGTTTTGTGTTGGTCTGTCTGTTGACTTTTATTCCGCACGGTTTCTCAGCGACTACTGACTGGAATCATACGAAACTTGACATAATACTTTATAATGAAGAGGAGATGCGCATCCAATATTAGTTTTACATTTTATCTCTTTCCTTACGTAGTTATGCCCCTTTGAATTTTGGTCTGTCGATTGTACTGTTTACTTTTTATACGCCCACCTAATAAAGGTGGTCGTATATTGTCGTGGCCCTGTCTGTCCGTCCGTTCGTTCGTTCGTTCGTTCGTTCGTTCGTTCGTCCGTCAACATTTTGTTTGTCCGCTATTTTCTGGGAAAACTATTTGACAGATATTAATGAAACTTCACACAAATGTTAAATGCATCAAGATCTGAAGCTGAGTTGATTCTGAGGTTCATTTGATTTTTCATTTCAGAGTTATGGCCCTTGTCCTTAAAAAATATGCAAATAGTTTGTCCGCTGTTTTCTGGGAAAAGTATTTGAGAGATATTAATGAAACTTCACACAAATGTTTAATGCATCAAGATCTGAAGCTGAGTCATTTCTGAGGGTCATTTGATTTGTCGTTTCGGAGTTATGGCCCTTTTACTTAAAAAAATAATGCAAATACATGCAAATAGTTTGTCTGCTGTTTTCTGGGAAAACTATTTGACAGATATTAATGAAACTTAACACAAATGTTTAATGCATCAAGATCTGAAGCTGAGTTGATTCTGAGGTTCATTTGATTTGTCGTTTCGGAGTTATAGCCCTTGTCCTTAAAAAATATGCAAATAGTTTGTCCGCTGTTTTCTGGGAAAACTATTTGAGAGATATTAATGAAACTTCACACAAATGTTTAAAGCATCAAGGTCTGAAGCTGAGTCGATTCTGAGGTTCATTTGGTTTTTCGTTTCAGAGTTATGGCCCTTTTACTTAAAAAATAATTTCAAATACATGCAAATAGTTTGTTCGCTGTTTTCTGGGAAAACTATTAGAGAGATATTAATGAAACTTCACACAAATGTTGAATGCATCTAGATCTGAAGCTGAGTTGATTCTGAGGTTCATTTGATTTTTCATTTCAGAGTTATGGCCCTTATCCTTTAAAAAATATGCAAATAGTTTGTCTGCTGTTTTCAGGGAAAACTATTTGAGAGATAATAATGAAACTTCACACAAATGTTTAATGCATCAAGATCTGAAACTGAATTGATTCTGAGGATCATTTGATTTGTCGTTTTGGAGTAAAGTCGATTCTGAGGATCATTTGATTTGTTGTTTTGGAGTTATGACCCTTGCACTTAAAAAAATAATGCAAATCTATGCAAATATGAGAATGGCCATAACTTTTTCATTTGAAATGATATTTACTTCAATTTTTTTATATGGTTAAATTTTAATGTGAATTTTCACATATATTGCGGGGGTTTTGATATGTCATTTTATTCTAAAGCTATGGTCCTTGAACTTCGTGTGTTCGTTGCTTTGTTAGTCGGTCAACTTTAAGTTTGTCTTTTGTTTTCTGGGAAAACTATTAAAATGATATTAATGAAACTTAACACAAATGTTTTAAGCAACAAAATTTGAAGCTGAGTTTATTACGAGGTTCATTCTGTGTGTCTTTACAGAGTTATGGCCGTTGCAAATCTGCAAAAATGAGGATTAGCTGTAACTTTTTTATGTAATAAGATATTCACTTATAGGATCACCTTAATATGGAAATCAAGATCTGAAGCACAGATTAGAAAATGTCAACACTTATAAGGCATGTTGAATCAGAGTTTGCAAGTGGGCGTATTATGTACCGTATGCGGTACTCTTGTTTTGTTTGCCTGGTTTCTCAGTAACTGCTCACTGGAATCCATTGAAACTTTACATGATGCTTTGTCATAAAGAGGACATGTGCATCCAGTTATAATTTTCCAGATGATTGATTTTCTTTTCAAAGTTATGCCCCTTTGTTTAAAAGTTTTGTTTTGGTCCGTCTTTATCATAAAGAGTATATGTGCATCCAATTATAGTTTTCCAGGGTATCTATTTCCTTACAGAGTTATGCCCCTTCGAGTTGTACGAAGCTTTTTCATGAGACAGTCACGTTTGTGGGGGTATTAATCACCTTCAGTGATAGCACTTATTTTATAATCATAATTTAACTTTGTCAAGTTGAAATTTAGATCAAGATGAGAAACTTATTAACCCTTTCCCTCATATAAACGCTTTTTCACGCATTTGCAAACCAGAGTAGACCCAGATCAGACGGCTCCTATAGGAGCCGTCTGATCAGGGTCTGCTCTGTTTGGTATTGGAATTTGATAGATATGTTTCTTTACTTTCTAAAATGGCTACAATGTTTCATGTTCCATATTTCATTATAACTATTTTGTCCTTGAAAATTCAGTAGGTATTGAAATTTGAAATAAACATAGAACAGGGAAAGGATTAGTTTGGCATTTCATCTTGATCCAAACAGTTTGACACACTGATTTTGTATCTTAACCCTTTACTCCATGAAATATTTATGAAGTATAGCTTGAACAATTTGACCTGGACCCTAACCTTCTTAATTTGCATAAATCAAATTTGTAGCATTTTTATTTTTATCATCGGCATTGCAATTATTTATCCTCGGTACGTGTCCCGGTAAGTACACTCGTGATTGTATGGTTTACATATGCACGGGTTATTGCTCTCCCATTATTTCAGCGAGAATAAACTTCATGATTTACTGGCAGAGTTTTATTTATACAGCGTCATCTCTCTCATTATGTATTCTGCATATAGATCAGAGTCCAGGTCAAATTGTTCGAGCTATAAAGGAATAAACTGCAGAAACGAATTTGATCAAACATCATAGAGATCAAATGTCATAGGAATGATCCTTAGATGGACTTTTATCAAAATGAAATTTTGGTAGATATGCATAATACAGTAAAACCCCGCTAATGCGACCACTTAAAAGCGGTATAATTCTAGGTAGTAGAGGCAGGTGGTAGCTTAATGCAGGACAAAAGTAATGCAGAAAGCTCCTAGAGGAGCTTTCTGCACTACTTTTGTCCTGCATTAAGCAACCACCTGCTTATAAAGACAACCATGTTTATTCATTAAGTGGTCGCATTAGAGGGGTTCTACTGTATATAATTTCGTCTTATTAACCAGGTGAGTAACACTGAGCCATCACGGCACTCTTGTTTGAAAGTCTTTATGGGTTAGCACCCCTGGTGTTGGGAAAGATAATCTTTAACCCTCTACTCCATAGAGATGTCTTTACATTTTTGCAAACAGATTAGACCCAGATCAGACTGTCCATGTAGGAGACATCTAGTGTTCTGTTTATTCTGTTGCTTCTCTATAAGTTACAAATGTAAAGGGTTAACCCTGTACTTGTGAATATCTATGTAAGAAATAACAATATCATGAATACAGTAAAACCTCTCTATAACGGCAACTAAATTAAATCAAGTATTGTGTGTTAAAGGAGCATTCTGTTTTACTTTCACCTTGCTTTAAGCAGTCACCTGCCCTAAATACCAACTAATTAACACAATATAGTGGCCGTTATAGAGAGGTTTTACTGTATTAAATATGAGGGTTGTTCAAAAAGTTTCGGGACAAGTGCTGTATTTTTTTTATTTGTTAATATTTTTCTATGAAATTTTCTTAAATGATAGCTGCATCTGTATGCTATTGATTTATTGTCATAAATAAAAGTAGGTACGAGCAACATGCGATATATTGTTACCAAAGCAACGTCACGTCGATGTGAGTGGAGCACCTTGGCGTCACCATGCAAAAATATAATGTTTGTATGGCCAGTTATGTCATGGTTAGTGCTCTAATATGGTTCTGACATTGATATACATTACGGTGCTAGACTGCACGACGTCAACGACGTCATTATGTCTCCCCCCATATTTATATGGGGGAGACATATTGTTTTCGTGAGAGTTGTCTGTCTGTCCATCTGTCCGTCTGTCCGCACTCACCAAAGGGTAGTTGTGTGACTTTTTCTAACTAGTCCCACAAGTAAAATCATTAACCTGGCCATCTCTTGTGACATTAACCTGGCCATTTCTTGTGACATTAACCTGGCCAGTTGTGGGACATAGGGTTAGGGTTAGCTTCCAGATCATTCTTTTCCAAAGTTAGAGCCAAAAATAGTTTTTCTTGTGGGACTAGTCACACAAGAAAAGATCAAAGGAAAAAGTCACACAACTACCCATTTGTTAGTACGTCCGTCTGTCTGTCTGTCCGTCTGTCCGTCTGTCTGTCACACTTTTTGTCCGGACGATAACTTCAATATGCCTGATGCCAGTTGATTGAAACTTCATATATGGAAAGAGCATAATGAGAGGAAGTGTCATGCACAAGGTCCATAACTCTGGCTTCACTAATATTGGAGTTATTGCCCTTTGTAAAAAAAAATCACACTTTTTTGTCCGGACGATAACTCCTATATGGCTCATGCCATTGGATTGAAACTTCATATATGGAAAGATCATGACGAGAGGAAGTGTCATGCACAAGGTCCATAACTCTGGCTTCACTAATATTGGAGTTATTGCCCTTTGTAAAAAATATCATAATTTTTTGTCCGGACAATAACTTCAATATGCCTGATGCCAGTTGATTGAAACTTCATATATGGAAAGAGCATAATGAGAGGAAGTGTCATGCACAAGGTACATAACTCTGGCTTCACTAATATAGGAGTTATTGCCCTTTGTAAAAAAAAATCACACTTTTTTGTCCGGACGATAACTCCTATATGGCTCATGCCATTGGATTGAAACTTCATATATGGAAAGATCATGACGAGAGGAAGTGTCATGCACAAGGTCCATAACTCTGGCTTCACTAATATTGGAGTTATTGCCCTTTGTAAAAAATATCATAATTTTTTGTCCGGACAATAACTTCAATATGCCTGATGCCAGTTGATTGAAACTTCATATATGGAAAGAGCATAATGAGAGGAAGTGTCATGCACAAGGTACATAACTCTGGCTTCACTAATATAGGAGTTATTGCCCTTTGTAAAAAAAAATACTACTTTTTTGTCCGGACGATAACTTCTATATGGCTCATGCCATTGGATTGAAACTTCATATATGGAAAGATCATAACGAGAGGAAGTGTCATGCACAAGGTCCATAACTCTGGCTTCACTAATATTGGAGTTATTGCCCTTTGTAAAAAAAAATCACAATTTTTTGTCCGGATGATTACTCCTATGTGACACATGCCATTGGAGTGAAACTTCATACATGGAACGATCATGATAAGAGAAAGTGTCATGCATAAGATCCTTAACTCGAGCTTCAATAAATTTAGAGTTATTGCCCCTTGTACATTTGTTTAATTCTTTCTTGTTCGGACGATAACTCCTACATGGCTCTTGCCATCGTATTGAAACTTCATACATGGAAAGAGCATGATGAGAGAAAGTGTCATGAACAAGGGCCATAATTCTGGCTTCAATACTTTTGGAGTTATTGCCCTTTGTTACATTTTTTGGCCGATCAATAACTCCTGTTCGACTGATGCTATTGGAATGACATTTTATTTCTGGAAAGAGCATGATGAAAGTAAGTGTCATGCACAAGGGCCATAAATCTGGTATCAGTATTTTTGGAGTTATTAGCTGTTATCATTTTCTTCTTGAAAAATGTAGTGTGAAAAACGCAAAATGAGGGGAAGTATCAATCATCAAGACCATAACATTTTTAGTGATTTCCCTTTACATATTGTTTTTATTAGAGGGGAGACATCCGTTTTTTTGACAAAAACCTCTAGTTTCTGGTTGTTACGGTATAAACAAGTCAGTTTTTGAATGAACAGATGTAAAATAATTAATATGTAAAGATATTCTGTAAAAAATCTGTGAGGAAGAAGTGACCTGAAGATGAAAGCAAATTCTACCTGCATCATGACAACGCAACGTGCCATACCGCATCTGCAACAAAGGAAGTACTTGCTGAGAGAGGAATTGACACAACTGCGCACCGGCCATACTCCCCAGACTTTGCACCGTGCGATATTTGGTTTCCCGACAATCAAATCATGACCTGCCAATTGTTGTCAGAGAGTGCATTCGAAAAATTTCATCAGAAGACTTCAAAAATTGTTTCACTTCTTGGGTAAATAGGCACCAGAATTGTATAAAGTACGCTGGGGAATATTTCGAGAAAATCTGAATGTTTCAGACCTATATAAAGATAAACCTTTATTGAGTATACCAAGGTGCCCCGCTCACGTCGACATGACGTTGCTATGGTGACAATATATCACATGTTTCTTGTACCTACGTTAAAATATGGCAATAAATCAGTAGGATACAGTCGCAGCTATCATTTATGAAATTTGCATAGAAAAATATTAACAAATAAAAAAATTACAGCACTTGTCCCGAAATTTTTCGAACAAACTTTGTAGATTCTGTTTTTAGCTCACCAGAGCACTTTTGTGCTCAGGGTGAGCTTTTGTGATCGCCTGATGTCCGTCGTCCGTCGTCGTCCGTCGTGCGTCGTGCGTTGTCGGGCGTCAACAATTTCAGCCTTTAAAAATCTTCTCCTCTGAATCTACAGTGGTCTCAGCTTCCATCTTTGGCACATAGCATCATCTGTAGGTCCTTTACAAAAGTTATATAAATTATACCCCTAGGGTCAAAATTGGCCCTGCCCCAGGGGTTTTCAGTTTTCAATAGAAACATATAGTGAAAACTTTGAACATCATCTCCTCTAAAACTAGAAGGTTCTCAGCTTTCATATTTGACATATAGCTTCAACTTCAGGACTTCTACAAAAGTTATAAAAATTATGCTCCTGTGGTCAAAATTGGCTACACACCACGGTGGCAAGTTTTCTAGCAAACTTGAAGCTGACTGCACTTTTAAGCATCTTATCTTTACTCAGTCTCATAAACAGGTCATCAGGTCAAGCATCAGAGAGGGGGATGACCAGTGGCTATTTTTAGTGCACCTGTACTGCTGGTGGTAGCTGTAGTAGACAGAGATCTTAACCCTTTGCCTGTTATGTGTTTATTATTAATTTGAATGCCTATTGCATATTCATGAACAAAATAGTTAAAGTGAAGTATGGAAGGTGAAACATTGTAGCATTTTTTTTTCCAAATTTCACAACCTACTGAATATTCATAGACAAAATAGTTATAATGGAATATTGTAGGTAGAACATTGTAGCCATTTTAGAAATTAAAGGAACAGATCTGTCAAATTCCATTAACAAACGGAGCAGACCCTGATCAGATGGCTCCTATAGGAGGCATCTGATCTGGTCTACTGATTTTCAAATGTGTGAAAACACGTTTATATGAGAGAAGGGTTAATTAATGATAGTGATTGGCATTATGACATTATTATAACCTGCCCTGCAGTTCAGAAGAAGGGTAAATCATGTAAAGGCTCCAGAATGCCAAATTAAAGATTTTAAATAAATTATGAAATAATTTTTAACATGAAATTGTATTACTTGAAAATATTAAGTTCAACTTATGAATATGAAATTATTATGTAATAATTTATAATAATATTCAAATGCAAAAAATCAGTTTGGAATGCTAGGGTACACATACCTTTTCAGAGGAACAGTTGATTATTTGAGAGGTCAGTTGATTTTCTTTAGTCAGAACTTTGTATGGCCTTGCATAATTAAAATCCCCCGTTTAATACATATCAATCTTACAATTAACTCTCTTGTACAAACCACATATGAAGTTACATATGTGTCAGATCAGAACCCAAACTGTGTGCTAATTTCAGTCAAATTATGCTCAGCAGTGATAGGGTTTCTGTCATCTGTAATTTGTTTGTCTGAAAAATTAACACTTTCAATGGCCCTCTTGTCTATAGAAACGTATAGTGAAAACTTTGAAAATCTTCTTTTCTGAATATACAGGGTTCTCAGCTTTCATATATGGCTCATAGCACCATTTTCCGATCCTCTACAAAAGTTATATAAATTATGCCCCTGTTGTCAAAATAGGCCCCACCCCAGGGTTGGTCAGTTTTCAATAGAAACAATTTTATAGTGCAAACTTTGAAAATCTTCTCCTTTGAAACTGGAATGTTCTCAGATTTCATATTTGGCACATAGCTTCATATTTAGGTCATCTACAAAAGTTATATATTGTGTCCCTGGGGTCAAAATTGTCACCGCCCCAGGGATGGTCAGTTTTCAATAGAAACATATCTGATTGTCTGGTGAGCGATGTCAGGGCCATTCTGGCCCTCTTGTATAAACGCATATCATAATAAAAATTATGTACACAGGAAATTTTGGTCATGGCAGAAACTGTAAAGTCAAATCTATATTATATAGCATAAGCAAATAGAGCAGACCCAGATCAGACGGCCCCTATAGGAGCGGTCTGATCTGGGTCTACTTTGTTTGCATAGGTACAGAAAGGTGTATTTATGGAGTAAAGTGTGTAAACTGACACATATATACACAGAGGGACTTCTGTATTCTGTTAAACCCTTACACTTCTGTGAATCCTTTCCCTCATATAAAAAACTTTTCCATGCTTTTTGCAAACCAAGTAGACCCAGATCAGATGGCTCCTGTAGGAACCATCTGATCAGAGTCTGCTCCGTTTGCTCATAAAATTATAAAGAAGGGAATGTTTTACCTTGGCAGAACCAGTAGAATCAGACCTGTATTATTTCATAGGCAAACAGAGCTGACCTGGATCTGATGGCTCCTACAGGAGCTGCCTGATCTGGGTCTGCTCTGTGTGCAAAATGGTAAAAGAATATCTATATCCAGGAAAGGGTTAATACCTATTTTTCTTCAAAGGAGATACATGAATATTCAAATAGGGGATATCTGATTTAACCTTTTTACCACACCATGGTGGAGAAATGGCAATTTTAGTATTTAGGTACGCACCTTTATCTGTAGCTAAGTATCATTCTTATCACATGCATATTCATAAGGTAAATGGTTTAAAGTTATTGAGATGACATTCTCAGTGGAAGAGTTTATTAAAGGTTTTTATAATGGACCAAAGTTTGACCTTTGTCATTTAAAATCACTGGTCTGTGAAGACTGTTAAACCTTACCAGTTCAAATGAACTGGCCCATGTACCGTAGCAGTGAAATGAAAGAAGGGTGATATAAAAAAACATGAATAAAGTTAATTCATAATCTGTCCAATTATGAAATACAATCTTTAGAACCTCTGATCTTGAGTCTTTTGTTAACTGTTAGCATGATGTGGGCAAACCTGTGATCAGAGCTACAGATAAGAGTGCGTACCCAAAAACTAAAATCGCCATTTCTCCACCAAACCCTATAATGCGGCCACTCTTTAGAATCGTCTCAAAGAGACGATTCTAAAGAGTAGTCACAGTATGGGTTTGGTAAAAAAGTTTGGAGAAATAAAGGACTTATACTTGAAAATGTTTTACTTTACGCATATTATCTGGAGCTCTATTTGATTACTGTCACATGCATACAGTCTAGATCTAGAGGAGACAGGGAGTAACTCGGTGTCTCATCATGACCGAAATTGTCACAGTGATTATATCATTCTAAAGAAATGGATGAATTTCTTTTTCAAAAACTGAATAAATGCATTTTTTTTAATTCTTTTGTTTTTTCAGCATGCTAAAGCTATAGCATTATTAATCCTTTCCTTCATATAAATGCCTTTTCAAATGTTTACAAACAGAGAAGACCCAGATCAGATGGCTCCTCTTGGAGCCATCTGATCAGGGTCTGCTCTGTTTGCTATTTTACAAGAGAAAGATCTGATTATACAGTTTTTGCAAAAGCAATAAATTCCCTTGAAATTTTACATTTAAAGTCTATTATTAATTATTAATCATTTACATCATAGAGAACTTTGTTCACCCAGAGTTCACCAAGATCATACAGCCCCTGTAGGAACCGACTGATTAGGATTTACTCTGCTTATGAAACCATAAAGATCTGATTCTACAGTTTGTGCCATGGTCCAGAGGAGTTCCTTTATATTATATCATAAGCAAACAGAGCAGACCCTGATGAGACGGCTCCTATAGGAGCCGTCTGATCTGGGTCTACTCTGTTTGCAAAGGCGTAGTAAGGAGTATCTGTGGGGGAAAGGGTTAATGACGGTTCACTATTGGCAGGATAATGCTTATTAACCCTTTACTTCATGAATATTCATGTAAGAAATAATGGCATCATGAATAATAATAATAGATTAATAGTTGTATTAGCAAATGGACACAGGAATGTTTGGCCATGGCAGAGTCTGTATAATCATACATGTATCTCTATTAGTTCATAAGTAAACAGACTTCTCCTATAGGAGCCATCTGATCTGGATCTACTCTATTTGCAAAGGAGTAGAAAAACATATTTATGATGTGATACAGTGAAGGGTTAATAATGCCTTTATAAAAAATCATGTAATTAATATTCATGATGTCATTATCTCTTACATGAAAGTTTCATGAAGTAAAGTCGTTAATGGTTAAAAATAGCTGATTAATATTGATACGTTAATTTTTGCATGGATTCTCATTAAGGTAATAATTAACCGAAATGCAATGATGATTTCAAATTATTTTGAAGTTTATTAAAAATTTACTCCATAAATACACCTTTTTTATGCCTTTGCAAACAGTAGACCCAGATCAGATGGCTTCTATTGAAGCCATCTGATCTGAGTCTACTTTGTTTGCAAATGTGTAAAAACGTGTTTATATGAAGGAAATTGTTAAAGAATTACATAGATCTGATTCTGCCCTTTCTATAGTTGGCAATAGTTTATCAATATTGAGATGCCATTATTTAATTCAACCCATAAATATTCATGATGTCATTATTTCTTATGTGAATATTCATCAGGTAAAGGGTTAAACAATGAAAGGCAAGAGCTGAAAATGTTTGTTCACATAAGTATTTAAAGCATATGACGGTTTCAAATTGCACAAGATTTATGTGTACATTTAAAAGACTTTGGGGCCATAGGGTTGTATACGGCTGGTTGATTTTCGAGACATACAAGACTTTTGTTGTGAGCACTCGTGTATGCAGGTGGATCAGATATATAATAGAAATGAATAGTACTATATTTTTAACCCACTTTTTTGAGCGGTAGACCCTATATTCTAATGTTTTTGCTTGTTAAGAAAAAGCTGGACTGTATGACAGGAATAACTTGAGTGTGTGGTTCCTAAATTATAGTTATAAGTGACAGTGGGAAAAGGAAAAAAATACTGATATCTGAAAGTGTTTGTCTTTAGATAGATAGCAGTAATCTCAATAGGATTAGATGATTTAAGTAAACACTGGATTTATTAGCTGTTCAAACAAAAACTGCAGAATTAGTTTTGAAATGTCCTGACTTGTAGTGGTTTATACGGAATAGATGGACAGAGTTAAATTATTATGGGATAAGTAGCTCTGGAGTGTCAAGATGATGCGTTATATGGTATGTAGATATATAAGTTTCAGGGAAAATTACCGTAATTATATCACTTAGCATACAAAGTAATTTTTAGTCTGCAAAGTACATTTGTCTGCTGCAGTTCTGAAAGTTGATTTATCTGTTATTTCTTTGCAAAACTGTAGTCTGAGTATCAAACAGTTTGGATCCTGATGAGATGCCAAGTTGCTCGGCATCTTATAAAGAATAAAATGTGTTGCACAGGTAATCACAAATTTGCCTCTAGCATGAAAACGGCTTGAAAAAGGTCATTGAAAAAAGTAGTAATATAAGCCAGCAATGAAATTGTCCTTGGCTTACATTTTATTTGATAGACACCTTTCAACATATTTACAAACAGATAATATACCTCAGAGCTAGCCTACAGATAAAGGTGCGTAACCAAGTGCTAACCTCGTCATTTCTTCACTAAACCCTATGCTGTGACCACTCTTTAGAATCGTCTCAGAGAGACGATTCTAAAGAGTGGTCACAGTATAGGGCTTGATGGAGAATAAAAGGAGATATTCTTGAAAATGTTTTAATTTACACATCTTATCTAGATAGATCAGATTGCTCCTGTAAGTGCTATCTGATCAGGGTATGCTCTGTTTGCTTATGAAATAATTCAGATATAATAAACAGTCTTTGTCATTTCAAACATTTTTTTGTTCATTTTTCCTTATATAAGATCCAGCTAATTGAGTCATATTTTCATTTTCTTACAAGAATTTTCATCAGGTAAATAGGGTTTATGTTTCAAGGTAGGTATTTATTGCATTTCTTTTTAAAAAAAAAAGAAAAGAAAAAAAAGATCCACCTTGATATAAAACTGTTTATAATTATCTTGATTAGAAACCAATTTATTGTCGTATCTGGATCTAAGCTGCTGGCAAAACTTTATCGCTAATGGAACCCATAGCAGATTAAAAGTTTGGGTGACAGTTTGCCATTGAAAGTTTGACATTTAAAGTACCCTAATTACCCTGGATGTACTCAGAGTGGAAAACTTTGGCAAATAGTGCAGACCGAGATCAAACTGCTCCTAAAGGAGCAGTTTGATCAGGGTCTACACTATTTGCTACTATGTCAGTCTAATTTAAAGTACATGTAATCAAAATGGTGCCAAATTGACTTCAGCATTACAAACCTATTGAGATGGAAAATTTGTTTTCCGAACACTAAGGGTAATTGAGGGTACAATGTACATTGTATATTTGGAATATCTTTGCTTTAATAATTACGTCTAATTTTAGATCTTAAGAAATAATGACATTCAAACATGTGACTTCAGAACATTGCCTGATTAATCCTTTATCTGATACATGCCTTTGACACTTTTTCAAACAGAGTAGACCCAGATCAGAGGATTTTTGTAGAAGCTGTCTGATCTGGGTCTGCCCTGTTTGCTTATAGAAATAATAGAGATCCTGATGATTTTACTGTTTATGTCATGTTAAAAAATAATTCATGATGCTGTTATAACAACTCCGCTAATTATATGCATTCATTAATTATTTATTATGTGTATTTTTATCAGGTGACCTTCATGCAAACTTAATGTGTGTTTTCATATCTTCTGCATATACAGTAAAACCTCTATAACGGCCACTAGATTACATCAAGTATTTTGTGTTAAATGAAGGTGGCTGCTTAAAGCAAGGTGGAAATAAAACAGAACACTCTTATATAGGCTCCTTTCACTTTGCTTTAAGCAACCAGCTGCCCTACATACCAGCTAATTAACTCAATCTAGTGGCCGCTATAGAGAGGTTTTACTTCATACATTATACTCTTGCTAATGAGACCACATAAGTTATTAAAATAGGAGTCTGTAAAAGCAGGTGGTTGCTTAATGCTTTCCTCCATGAATATTCATATAAGAAATAATGACGTCATAAATGCAGGATCTTTCAGCATTACTTTACACCTGCATTAAGCTGTCAACTCAAGAAATTCTCCAGGTTAGAAATTCGATAACTGAACTTCGTGATCTCGAACTAATTTGTATAGTCCCTCGGAGTTCAACTATACACATTCTTTCCAGGGTATACAACAAGCACCGAGGAGGAGTGTCAAACCTAAAACAGAACTCATAGACGTTGATCTCATCCGCGGGTCGACATTCACGAAGGCCAAGCCACAAGTACCATGGACCTATATCACACTCAAAACCTTCAGCCGTGTCGTGTTGTTTCCATTCCACTACCAATGGTAAGTAAGAGCCGTAAATGAGAGACATTGATACAGAGGTCCGGATAAGATGCGTAAATTTAAACATTTTTGCGTAAATTTAACATTTTCAAGAATAGCTCCTTTATTTCTCCACCAAACCTTGTACTGTGACCACTCTTTAGAATCGTCTCTTTGAGACGATTCTAAAGAGTGGTCACAGTATAGGGTTTGGTGGAGAAATGACAATTTTAGTATTTCGTTACGCAAATTTATTTGTAGCTCTGATTCATATATCAAAATACACTCCTTTTCACACCTTTGCAAACAAAATAGACCCAGATCAGATGGTTGTCTGTATGATCAAGATTTGCTCTGCTCATGGAATAATATAGATTGGATTCTTCAATTTCTGCCGCAGTAAAGAAATCCTTTACTAACCCATTTTCTCACATTGATGCCTTTTGATGCTTATGTAAAAGTCACTTTTTGAAACCATTGTGCTAAATAGAGCACTAGCTTCAAAACTAAGATATTCTAAAGTTTTCTTTTTCTCAAGGAAATGCCCATTTTTCGATAGATTTATACAAAGAGGTTTGGTCTAAAAATAGCCTATGAGGTATCAAGATAAGAATGCGGTTAAATATTGCTGAGGGTTAATGTTCGTAGGGTCATTATTTCTTTCATAAATATCAAATAGGGAAAGGGTTAAATTACAGACAACCCCTATCTTGTTTGTATTTTTTGGAATTGCCTCAGGGGTATAAAAATATAGTTAAATGTCTTCTTCTACAAAACCGATAATCTGATTTCAGAATAATTTGATAGGAATAATCATTAGGTAACCCCCTACCAAAATAAAATAGCTAGAATGGTATGGATCCATGTTGAAGTCTGGTTGCCATGGCAACCAAAAGAAAACATATTTAAATATCTTCTTTTGCAAAACCTATGATCAGATTTAAAAATAAATTTATTGAAATAATCATTAGGTGACCCTCTACCAAAAGAGCTGAAACAGGGACAATATCTAAAAGACATTGCCGTTGGGGAGGAGGGCTGTTTTCCTTATATGTCTATATATAAAACATAGCAAACCAGGTTAGCGATACAGGGTCATCATGTCCCTCTTGTTTTTTCTCTTTACCAGGTGGATCCAGCAGACCTCACTATCATTCAGATTAGTTCTCATGTATATTTGTTTTTCTATTTACCAGGTGGATCCAGCAGACCTCACTGGCATTCTGGTTAGTTCTGATGACGCTATATGTGATGCAGATCTTTACCATCATCGTCTTCTTCAACAATGTGGGGGATGAGCTGTTTAGAGACGTATGTAGACCTGGCTTGGATTCTCAAACAAGTTCTCTGGCTTTGGACACTTTTGCTGGGTTCCCAGAAATTCAAATTTTATTTGCCTTCAATTCTCAATGTGTATTTATCAGCCATATCAAGATTGATTAACCCTTAACTCCGTAAATACGCCTTTATACACCTTTGCAAACAGAGTAGATCCAGATTAGACAGCTCCTATAGGAGTTGGTCTGATCAGGGTCTGCTCTGTTTGCTTATGACATACGATAAATATGATTCTACAGTTTCTGCCATGGGCAAAACTATTTTAACAATTAATCTAATTAAAATTCATGATGTCCTTATTTCTTACATGCATATACATGGAGTAAAAGGCTAACTCACAAATGACACATATTGAAGCAGTTTCCGAAAATGTTGGTGTGTGAAAATGACCAAATTTACAGATTAACCCTTTCCTCCATAAATACACCTTTTTACGCCTCTGCAAAAGTCACTTTATTAAAGGGGAAGTCCCTACATTCGACGCGTTTAAAAAGCACCTAAAATATACAAAACTCATTTGTTTATATGCTGAAAAGCAGTATATTGCAAGAAAATCCATCCAATTACCATTTATAATGACAAAACATCCATGTATTTGATATCGCCGATCCCGATTTTACTCCCTGATGTTTCAGTTTTATTCGGGTTGGGTTTTAGTTTCGTAACTGTTCGCCCTATTCGCGTTTCTCCGACCACTTCCGAGAATAGCCATTACGTAAAAATGGAGGGATCGGGTGATCATCGGCAAAACGCGGACATTTTTAACGGAAAAGGACGATAATATTGTGTTGTAGAACAAAAATTATAAGTATTGATGAAATTGGTTTATTTGTATCACAGGGGCATTTTTCGATATAAGTTCAAATTGGCAACATTCATAATAATGATTGAGCATAACAAATACCAAGTTTTATGATATTATTGAAAATATGCGTTCATTGTAGGGACTTCCTCTTTAAACCATTGTGATAAATAGAGCATTTGCTCCTATAGGAGCAAATGCTCTTTTTATCACAATGGTTTCAAAACTACACAATTCTAAACTTTTCCTTTTCTCTAGTTAGTGCTCCTTAGTTCTGAAACCATTGTGATAAATAGAACATTTGCTCCTTAGGAGCAAATGCTCTATTTATCACAATGGTTTCAAAAAGTGGCTTTTACAGAGGCGAAGAAAGGCGTATTTATGGAGGAAAGGGTTAACATGAATTCATGATGTCATTACTTCTTACATGAATATTCATGGGAAAAGGGGTTAACCTTGTACTTCATGAATATTTATGTAAAAAGATAGTGACATCATGAATAGTAATTAGATGATGTTTTATACACAAGAACTTTTTGGCCATGATAGAAACTAGAATCATATCTTGTCTCATAAGCAAACAGAGCAGACCCTGACCAGGTGGCTCCAACAGGAGCAGTCTGATATGTATCTTCTCTGTTTGCAAAGGATTTAACCCTTTCCCTCTTATAAACGTGTTTTTACGCATCTGCAAACAGAGTAGACCCAGATCAGACGGCTCCTAGAGGAGCCGTCTGATCAGGGTCTGCTCTGTTTGCTAATAGAATATGATAGATCAGTTTCTTTACTTTCTAAAATGTCTACAACGTTTCAACTTCCATATAACTATTTTGTCCATGAATATTTAGTAGGTATTGAAATTTGGATTAAACATAGAACAGGGAAAGGGTTAAAAGGCATTTTATGTAGTAAAGAGTCAAAGAGAAACTAAATTAGATGTAATCTACTTGTCTAA
Source organism: Azorinus chamasolen (assembly GCA_963576725.1). Taxonomy (NCBI): domain Eukaryota; kingdom Metazoa; phylum Mollusca; class Bivalvia; order Cardiida; family Solecurtidae; genus Azorinus; species Azorinus chamasolen. Next base: position 15,347,429 of record OY755252.1, read on the forward strand.
GTACACAATGTACCATGAAACAAAGACCTATAATAATGATATGTGATCATAGGTCTTTACACGAATGCATTGCTAGTTTGATATGAGTTTGATTCTGCTGTTTCAGGAGCTGTCTCTTAGTGAGGTGGCTATTCCCTGTATCCTCATGGTGCTGCTTGGCTTAATCCACTCCCAAACTGTCCTCACCCACCTCAAACCTCCAATCAGAGACACTAAAAGGTAAGAGAAGTAACTCTAGACTGTTTATGAAATAGGAAAGTCGCTATTGCAAGGGGAAATCTCTCTGTTGCAATGTGAATGCATGTGGTGATAAGGGGGATAGCTCTGCATATATCAAGCAAAGGGAGATCACTGTACTGTCATTATGAATATTGCATTTAAAGAACTGAAATGTAATTTCAGTATTTTCCCTATATAGATTATAGAAAGGTCAATTAATCTAATGAACTGTGTGAAATACATGTTATTTGAATAGACAGCACGTTAGACACTTACTCTAAGCATTTGAAAGCCTGATTTCCATGCTCCTTGAAATTAGGCTAATAAAAATGCAAATAGGGTAGACCCTGATCAAATTGTCCCTTCAGGGTCAGTTGATCTTGGTCTCCACCAGTACCAAGATTATATTGTTGAATATTTAGAATAATTAACCCTTTACTCCATAAATACGCCTTTTAACGCCTTTTGCAAACAGAGTAGACCCAGATCAGATGGCTCCTGCAGAAGTTGTCTGATCAGGGTGTGCTGTGTTTGCTTATGGAATAATATAGTCTGATTGTACAGTTTCTGCCATGGCAAAAAAGAATTTTTTTGTTATATGCCACTTTTAAACTTAGACTAGTTCATATTCGTAATGTCATTATTTCTCCTATAAATACCCATGGAGTAAAGGGTTGAGGTAGTTACACTTATAGGATGAAAGAATTATGAAATATTTTTTTTATCAACCAGAATTAATCTTCCATATTTTAATAATGCCAGGAGCTCCGGATAAGAAGTCCCCCACTAAATAAAACAAACATATTCGAAATGTTTTATCTTCTTTAATGTTTTGTCCAAAGAGAATCAACACCTCCATCGTAAGTATAGGAGCTCAATGCATCCAACCCTGTTGAGCAGCTCTTCACCTGAATGAGACCTTACCCCCTGATCATGATGTGAACAAATTATTTCTGCTCAAACTCCAATCTGTTGCAAGTTGGATGGTACTAGTTCTGATTTGTTAAAGCCAGAGATCCAGATAAGATGCCTAAATTTAAGCATTTTCAAGCATATCTCATTAATTTCTCCACCAAACCTTATACTGTGACCACTCTTTAGAATCGTCTCTTCGAGACGATTCTAAAGAGTGGTCACAGTATGGGGTTTAGTGGGGAAATGTATTTTGGTACACACCTTTATCTGTAACTCTGGTTCAAGCTTTTGAGAAACTACTGACCGACTGTCAAACAGCTTGGATCCTGATGAGATGCAGAGTTACTCAGCGTCTCATCTGGATCTAATCTGGTCGCAAATGCCAGTCAGTTTGCGCTTGGCATGATCAAGGTCTGCACGGTTTGCCATTCAAAATCATCTAATTAGTTTTAAGTTTTTCAAATTGTATGTACTTTTTAGTTAAACACTTGATGGGTCCATTCCACTTTGAATATTCAGCTGTCAGAGAGTAAGCCCTTCCCTTGTTCTATATTTAGACCAAATTTCAATACCAACTGAATATTCATGGACAAAATAGTTATAATGAAATATGGTAGATGGAACATTGTAGCCATTTTAGAAAGTAAAGAAACAGATCTATCAAATTCCATTAGCAAACAGAGCAGACACTGATCAGATGGTTCCTATTGGAGCTGTCTGATCTGGGTCTTCCTACCCTGTTTACAAATACTTGAACACATTTATGTGAAGGAAAAGGTTAAAGCTCACATAATAAAAAATAAAGCTTGTGAAGAGAACGGGTAAACTGTAAACTTTGTACCTGCGACAAACATGGTTGCTAATAATAAATAGGACATCCAAGATTTTCAGTTTATTATCTGCGACAAAAAAAAATTTCATTCTCAAACACCGTAGACTCGGATCTAATCACAGTCTACCCTGCTTGGCACTTGTCTGTATCTGTAATGTCTCATTACCCCAGAGAAGCATACATGTATATATAATGGATGGTTTAACCCTTACAGTGCGGGACCCGAGTCACTAATGTCCTTTGCAAACAGTGTAGACCCAGATGAGAGGGCTCCTAGGGGAGCCCTCTCATCAGGGTCTACATTGTTTTTCATATTACACTTTTCTTTAGAAAACATCCCTAAATATTCACTATAAGCTTGACCTATTTGAATTTTGGAAGAGTCCATTTGAAAATTCAGTGTTGTAAGGGTTAAACCTTTCCCTATTCCATATTCATGTAAGAAATAATGACACCATGAATATGCATTATAAGAATTTGTATATATTATAATGGCATATGTTCACAGAATGTTTAGGTACTAGTAGAGACTGTAGAATCTGTTCTACAGTAAAACCTCTCTATAACGGCCACTAAATTGTGTTAATTATTTGGTATTAAGGGCAGGTGGCTGCTTAAAGCAAGGTGAAAGTAAAACAGAACGCTCCTATAGGAGCGTTCCGTTTTACTTTCACCTTGCTGTAAGCAGACACCTGCCTTTAACACAAAATATTTGATTTAATTTAGTGGCCATTATAGAGAGGTACTACTGTATTACAATGTAATAAGCACACAGAGCAGACCCTGATCAGATGGCACCTATAGAAGTCATGAAAATGCGTTTATATGAAGGAAAGGATTAACCCTTTACTCCATAAATACGCCTTTGCAAACACAGTAGACCCAGATCAGATGGCTGCTATAGGAGCCGCCTGATCAGGGTCTTCTCTGTTTGCTTATGATATAAGATAGATCTGATTCTATAGTTTCTAATATGCCCAAACAATTCTGTGTCAATGTGCTATTATAAAAAAAAATCTAATTAATATTCATGATGTTTTTATTTCTTACAATAACATGAATATGCATGGAGTAAAGGGTTAAACATCTCTTGTTACCAGAGTTATGGGACTTTGACATTTTCTTCATCACTATATAATATATAGTGACAAGTGCTTGATCAATAGAGGGACATTCGTGTCATATGGACACACTTTTCTAGTTTAAATTTTTTTCAAGAATAGCTCCCTTATTTCTCCTGCAAATCCTATGTTGTGACCATTTTTCAGGTGTTCATAACAAAGCATTTTGTGGAGAAATGACAAGTATTTTTAGAAACGGCCTTGTATCTGTCTGAAACAGTGTTGACTCTTAATCAACAGTGAAGAGGAGCAATCTGATCTGGGTCTTCTCTGTTTACAAATGTGTGACAACAATATTTGCAGGTGGCATCTACTTAGTGTTCAAAGACATTGTTATTAGTTTGTTATGAGTGCAGAATGCACAACTTTTGGATCTGCATAGGTTTAGAGTGCTTTTTCCTTCTCCTTTTCCTGAGCAGATTTTAGGCTTTTAAGACGATCTAATTTACCCCACCAATTCAAATTAAAGCATGATACAGTTATCGAGTCTTTTAGCATCTAGATATTCCCTCTGTCCCGGTCTTTGTTTGATTTCGCTGAGTTACTGCGTGCTACAAAATAATCTAGTTGAAATTATTGTGATATAATTGTTATTGTTTTTCTCATATTGTATCATTATGTTACACTCATTACTCTACGAGTTTGGACACCACATCTCCCCACCCCTCCCACTCCATCAAATTGTAAAGCTGAATACATGTCCATATGGCACCGTTTTGATAACTAAATTTAGACTGACATAGTAGCTAATAGTGAAGACCTTGATCAAAATGCTCCTTCAGGAGCAGTTTGATCTAGGTCTGCACTATTTGCCTAAGTTTGTCTGTCTAAATACTTAGGGTAAATAGTGTATTTTTATTAACCCATTCCCACTTAGGCTATTTTTATACCTAACCTCTTTGAAAAAATCTACCAAATAGGAGCATTTACTAGAGAAAAAGGAATTTTTTAGAATTGTGTAGTTTTGAAACCATTCTGGTAAATGGAGCATTTGCCCCTATGGAGCAAATGCTCTATCTATTAGAATGGTTTGAAAAAGTGAATTTTACAGAGGCGTCAAAAGGCGTCAATATGTGGGAATGGGTTATTTACCGTTAATCAGCCATATTGGTTCCAAATAGGGAATGGTGCATTGTGGGATGGGAAGCCATAAAACACTGATGACTCTCCCTGTTCCTTATATTTTGTCTGTTGCTTCATACATCCAACACTTTCCCAGAGCTCCAGTTAACCTGTTACCTCATAAATATTCATGTAAGAAATAATTAAATGTATGAGTAATAATTAGCTGAATTTTTATAATGGGCTCATGAACAAGGGCGTTGTTGGTCATGGTAGAAGTTACAGGGTCAGATCTATATATTATTTATTTGGCAAACAGCAGACCCTGGTCAGATGGCTCCTATAGGAGCTGTCTTATCTGAGTCTACTCTGCTCGCAAAGGCGTCAAATATTGTAACTATAAAAATAGAAAACATAAAGTAACTTTTTTCTCCATGTAAACACTTTGGCAAACATAGTAGATCCAGATCAGATGGCTCCTGTTTTGTCATAATAGACCCAGATCAGATGGCTCCTGTAGGACCAGAGTCTGCTCTGTTTGCTTATGATATTGTAATAGATATGAATCTACATTTTCTACCAAGACCAAATTCTCCTGTGTACATATGCCATTATAAAACTTCAGCTAATAAATATTCATGATGTCATCATTATTATTATTATATTCATGGAGTAAAGAATTGTACCTATAAGGTTAACCCTTTCCCTGTTCTATGTTAATTCCAAATTTCAATATCTACTGAATATTCATGGACAAAACAGTTATAATGAAATATGGAAGGTGGAACATTGTAACCATTTTAGAAAGCAAAGAAACAGATCTATCAAATTCTACTAGCAAACAGAGCAGACCCTGATCAGACGGCTCCTCCAGGAGCCGTCTGATCTGGGTCTACTCTGTTTGCAAATGCGTGAAAACATTTATATGAGGGAAAGGGTTAAGGTCACATCTTCATGGTCAAACCACATACTGACAGCTTTTGATAGGTTTCTGCTTCATACTCTTCATTTCTTATGATGATTGCTGTTTCCTTTGTTACATTTTGCTTGGTAAATTAGATGAGAATCATTTATGAAATTTGTCTAGAGCTTGTTTGCAGTTGTCCCAATTACATCAACCATGTACTCCATAAATATGGCTTTTTACGCCTTTGCAAACAGAGCAGACCCAGATCAGACGGCTCCTATAGGAGCCGTCTGATCAGGTTCTGCTCTGTTTGCGTATGATATAATAAAGATATTATTCTTCAGATTCTGCCATGGCCAAAATGTCATGTGTCCATGTGCCATTATAAAAATTATGATGTCATTATTTCTGACATGAATATTCATGGTTATTATATTTGTGCTTGTGCAAGGTCATTATCCTTTGACAAAATCATAGCCATTTTTAGCTCATCTGTCTCGAAGAAACGTCGAGCTATTGTGATCACTGGGTCGTAGACGTTTGCGTCATCGACGACAGCGATGTGCAAAAACATTAATGTAGCTGATTAATAGAAAATTATAAGAGGTATCAACATGAAACTTCATAGGTAGGTAGATCTCTTTGAGGAGAAATGTATACAGTGGACAAGCACCAAATCAGATGAGTGTTGGTGTTGCACGCGGCTCTTGTTTATATTGATGATATTCAATTGAGTATTTCATAAATCTTAATTATGAGCAGACTGTCTGTTATGTATATTAACCATAGCTCTAGTATTGTGTGTGTCTTTTTTCTGAATTTTCATTCACCCATGATCTTGATCTAGGAATGTTGTTTTTTGGCCAGTTGGTCTATCAGAAACTTAAAAAATTTTTACAGAAAGAATCTTCATACCTGGCATATATATATGTACATGTACAGTAAAACCTCTCTATAACGGCCACTAAATTATGTTAGTTAGTTGGTATTTAGGGCAGGTGGCTGCTTATAGCAAGGTGAAAGTAAAACAGAATGCTCCTATAGGAGCGTTCTGTTTTACTTTCACCTTGCTTTAAGCAGCCACCTGCCGTTAACGCGAAATATTTGATGTAATTTAGTGGCCGTTATAGAGAGGTTTTACTGTATTATGAAACTGCAATCTTTGAATGGTGTCCTGTCAAGGTCAAGGTTATACATGGTAGTCAGAGTTCAAATTGGCTATTATTTTGTGTCCAGCATTTGTTTCACAAACACATTTTGTTCTTGAATATAATTTTGTTAGCAAGGGCTTAACACAAGTCCTGCAAGCATTATGTTATTAAGAAAATAATATATTAGAGTAAAGAGGATAGTTTAAACTTTATAACTAGGCGCATGGAGAGGTCTCTGTCAAGTACATCATCGTAAGTATAACTCTCTGAGTTTTGAATTGTACTCTTCCTCATTTAACCCATTACCTCATAGGCTAATTTTAGATACAACCTCTTTCAATAAATCTACCGAAAAGGAGCATTAACTAGAGAAAAGGAAATTTTTTAGAATTTTGTAGTTTGAAACCATTGTGATAAATAGAGCATTTGCTCCTATAGGAGCAAATGCTCTATTTATCACAATGGTTTCACAAAGTGACATTTACAGAGTTGTCAAAAGTCGTCAGTATGAGGGAATGCGTTAATCCGTTTCTACATAAATATGCATAAATAAATAAATAAGTCATTGCAAACAGAGTAGGCTAAAATAAGACAGCTCCTATAGTTAGGATCTGCTCTCATTGATTAAATAGTGTCACAGCAGAGGTCCAGATAAGATGCATAAATTAAAACAGTTTCAAGAATGACGTCTTTATTTCGCCACCAAACCCTATGCTGTGACCACTCTTTAGAATCGTCTCAAAGAGACGATTCTAAAGAGTGGTCACAACATAGGGTTTGGTGGAGATATTACGATTTTAGCATATGAGTACGCATCTTTACCCGTAGCTCTGTTACAGATCGTAATCAGAATTACCTTTTACTCCAGGGAGAGATGCCTTTTAATGCTTTTGCAAACAGAATAGACTCAGATCAGATGGTTCTGGTTGGGGTCCTTTGATCAGGGTCTGCTCTGTTTGTTTATGGAATAATTCACTATTTGTCATTGCCAAAAGTTCCTGTGCTCATTATGCTATTATTAAAATTCACCTAATTAATATTCATGATGTCCTTATTTTTTACATGAATATTCATGGAGATAAGGGTTAACCTGATGCTTCCGCCTTCTTAATTTATTACATGCAGGAATAAGTGTCGCCTGCTACAATTTTAATCTGTTCCAATTCTTAAAATGAAATTTCTCTCATTTCTTTGCAAAAATATGGTGAGTGTCAAACAGTTTGGATCCTGATAAGACTCTGCAGTATGAGGCATCTCATCTGGATCCAAACTGTTTGCATAGGTAATCACAGTTTCACAGCCAGTAAGCTAGGAGTTTATTGTCACCTGTTGCAATTCTGAAAGTTATTTTTTTCTTTCTCCATTTCTCTTCACCCTTTACCTCATCAATATTCATGTGAGATATAATAACATTATACAGTAAAACCCCGCTAATGCCACCACCTAAAAGAGGTATGACTCTGGGTGCTATTTGCAGGTGGTAGCTTAATGCAGGATAAAAGTAATGCAAAAAGCTCCCAGAGGAGCTTTTTGCATTACTTTTGCCCTGCATTAAGCAACCACCTGTTTCTAAAGGCAGCCATGTTTATTCATTAAGTGGTCGCATTAGAGGGGTTCTACTGTACTTATTTAGACATATGAACACAGTATATTTTGACTGTGACCTGAATTATAGAATTAGACTTGTATAATTCCAAAAGCAAACACAGCAGAACCTGATCAGACGGCTCCTGTAGGAGCCATCTGATCTGGGTCTACTCAGTTTGCAAAGGCATAAGCCTTTTACTCCATACACCATTTTACACTTTTGCAAACATAATAGACCCCGATTAGACAACCCTTGTAGTATCTGTCTGATCAGGGTCTGCTCTGTTTGCTATGAAATAATATACATGTACATGTAGATATAATTCTACAATTTCTGCTTTGATAAAAAAATTCTGTGCTCATGTGCTATTATAGAATTTTATCCGATCAATATTCATGATGTCATTATTTTCTTACATGATTATTCATGGAGTAAAGGGTTAAAAAGCATCTCTATATGGTATAGGGTTAACTATCGATCTTTCGCTGCCAGTGTCGCATCTGTGATTACCTCAATATGCAAACAGTTTGGATTCAGATGAGAAGCCGACTCGGCGTCTCATCAGGATCTGAACTGTTTGTTCCTACAGTAAAACCTCTCTATAACGGCCACTAAATTATGTTAATTAGTTGGTATTTAGGGCAGGTGGCTACTTAAAGCAAGGTGAAAGTAAAACAAAATGCTCCTATATTGGAGCTTTCTGTTTTACTTTCACCTTGCTTTAAGCAGCCACCTGCCTTTAACACAAAACATTTGATGTAATTTAATGGCCGTTATAGAGAGGTTTTACTGTATTACTGGTTTTTTTTAACAAAAATTAAGGAAACTAAAGAAATGTAAAATGTAGCAGATGACAAAGTTTGCAGACAATTTGGCAGCGAAAGAGTTGAAGAATGCAGTCAGAGTGTCAGAAAGTTTTCATAGGTAATGTGTAAAGAGTTTAAAGGGGCATTTGTAATGCGTAAAGAGTTTAAAGGGGCATTTGAAGGGTAATCAGAAGAAAACAGCAAGTCTAGGACTGTCCAATTCCCCTTCTCCACTAATTTTGTATGGTAAAATATGTGATTTGACAAAGCTTTGATAACTTTAACCCTTTCCTGCATAAATACGCTTTTCTACGCCTCTGTAAAAGTCACTTTATGAAACCTTTGTGATAAATAGAGCATTTGCTCCTATAGGAGCAGATGTTCTATTTATCACACTGGTTTCAAACTACAAAATTCTAAAATAAAATCCTTTTCTCTAGTTAATGCTCCTTTTGGTAGATTTATTCAAAGTGGTTGGATCTAAAAAATAGTCTATGGAGGAAAGGGTTAAATGGAACTAATGGATTTTTAGATAGTGTAGACCCTGATCTCTAACGAGCAGTTGTTCTTGGTCAACATTATTTACCTAAGTTCGTCTATGAATATTTAGTAAAACCCTTTCCCTCTTATAAATGCTTTTTCATGCCTTTGCAAACAGAGTAGACTCAGATCCTGTAGGAGCTGGTTGATCAGGGTCTGCTTTGTTTGCTACAGTTTTGTCCAAAGGAAAGAATTCCCTTGAAATGTTCACATTTTAAAAACGCAGCTAATAGATATTCATGATGTCATTATTTCTTAAAATAATAGAACAGGGAAAGGGATATGAAACAAGGAAATTTATTGCAATGACGAATAAAGAATCAAATCTGTGACATGTAAGCATACAGAGCAAACGCTGATGAGAAAAACCCGTACAGGATCTGTCTGATCTGGGTCTATTCTGTTTGCAAAGATGTGGAAAGGAGTGTATTTTGGAGTAAAAGATTAAATAAAAAAGTGATGGTATTGCCCAGTGACAGTCAGTGTCATTCTTAACATCAACATTTAACTCTTTACATGCTAATGGTGGATTCTCTTACTATTTATGACCTATGCAAACAGTTCGAATCCAGATCGGGCTCCACAAAACTTGGGACCTGATCTGAAATCTAGACTATTCGTCGCTCAGGCTCAACAAAAAGAAAATTAATACAGTAAAACCCCGCTAATGCGACTACCTAAAAGAGATATAATTATGGGTGCTAGATGCAGGTAGTAGCTTAATGCAGGACAAAAGTAATGCAGAAAGCTCCTCTAGGAGCTTTCTGCATTACTTTTGTCCTGCATTAAGCAACCACCTGCTTATAAAGACAGCCATGTTTATTCATTTAGTGGTCGCAATATAGGGGTTCTACTGTAGTTATGAAATTTTTTGCAGATGACAATTTAGCAGCAGACGACAATTGAGCAGATGACAAAATTGCTTAGCATGCAAAGAGTTGATATAAAACATCACCTGAAAGTTCATTCAATTGTTTTCTGTCTCATGTATGACACATTGAGTATTAGGGCTGTAATCTAATTTTGCATAATGAATCAAAACATTTAAAAGTTGATACTTTGCATGTGCTTAACTGATTACTCATGAGATTAATTTTCAATATGGCATATTAACACACAAAATTTTTGCCAATGTGAAAATTGTAGAATCATATCTGTATTATTTCTTAACCCTTTCCCTGTTCGATATTTATACCAAATTTCAATACCTACAAAATGGTTATAATGAAATATGGAAACGTGGAACATTTTAGAAACTAAAGAAACAGATCTATCAGATTCCATTAGCAAACAGAGTAGACCCTGATCAGATGGCTCCTATAGGAGTCGTCTGATCTTGGTCTACTCCGTTTGCAAATGCGTGAAAATGCATTTACAAAAAATGTATATGAAGGAAAGGGTTAAGCAAACACAGCAGACCCTGATCAGATGGCTCCTACAGAAGCCATCTGATCTGGGTCTACTCTATTTGAAAAGCTGTAGAAAGGCGTATTCCTATACATAAACAATAGTCATAGTAAATATTCCTGTTCAAATGTGTAATTGTTTACCTTTTGAATATGAGAACAATTTCAACAGGCATTTGCAATCAATGTAGACCGAGACCAGAGATCCGGGTCTACATTGGTTGTCATTCAGAATATTCTGGTATATTTGATTCTTTCACATTGAATGAACTCTATTAAAGACTAATAGGCAATTCCCTATTTGAAAATCTCAGCATTTAAAAGGATTTTTTTTTTACAAAAAATCTGCATCATTATGGTTATTTTATACAATTCTCTGACAAAGTTGTAGCATTTTAATCCGACCTTACCATAATTTGTAACAGTTAATTAATGTCTTTGGAGTTAATTTTCACCTTTTCACTCATAGAAATCCACAATCAATATTTTTCAATCTATAAAATATTTCACTAAAATCCTCTTTGATCTGTTTTCTTGAAACTCCACTTAGTTTTTGGTTCACTCATAATAAATATCTGTATGCTATATCAGAGCTCCAGATAAGATGCATAAATTCAAACATTTTCAAGAATAACTTCTTTAATTCTCCACAAAACACTATGTTGTGCCCACTCTTTAGAATCGTCTCTTCGAGACGATTCTAAAGAGTGGTCACAACATAGGATTTGGTGGAGAAATTAGGATTTCAGTATTTTAGTATGCATCCTTATCTGTTTTGCTCTGTATTATATAGAGTGTTTGGATTTTCTGTTTGATGTTACCATAGTTATCATATTCTCCTTAATAAATGCCCTCCACTCTAATAAAGGACCCTTTAAATCTGCGGCGAAACTAACAATTAATAAAACAACTAAAACCCGATATATAATAAACATTAAACGAAGAATTGTTTTTTCAAAATGTAGATAGCACGTAGCTTTCTGCAGACTGAAAGCAATGCGGAAAGCTCCACAAGAAGCTTTCTGCATTGCTTTCAATCTGCATTAAGTTAACAAATAAGAATCAGTTCAGTGAACAGAGCAGAGCTTGATAAGATGGCTCCTACAGGGAGAATTTGATCTGGGACTACTCTGTTTGCAAAGGGGTCAAAAGCATCTCTATGGTTAAGGGTTAAAAGAAACCAATGGAGTATTAAATCAGTGTTGACCCAGATTAACCCTTCGCTTGCTGTTCACGTCAATATACCTACCTGTAAATAGCGAAGACCCAGATGAGACAGATCCCACAGGAGCTGTCTCATCAGGGTCTGCACTATTTACAAATTGATTGTACAACCAGAACACTCCACAGCAGTGATTTCACAGAGAAATAATTGTAGACAGTGAAGATATATGTAATTATACAACAGAGCATGGGTAAAGAAGAAGAAATGCATTTTAAAATTCAGCAAGCGAAAGGTTAAGCTGCTCTTTGAGGACTGTTTTTATCCGGGTCTAAACTACCTTCCTAAGATTACCTGACAGAATATTTAGGATTATCACAGTAGTTATTTAACCCTCTTAACTCCATGAATATTCATGTGAAAAATAATTACATCATGAATATTGGATTTATTTGCATACTGGCACATGGTGACAAGATTTTTTGGCCATGGCAGAAGACAAAGAATAAGATCAGTATAATTTACAAGCAAACAGAGTAGATCCAGATGAGATGGCTCCAGTCTGATCCGAGTTTACTCTGTTTGCAAAGGTATTTGGGGAATAAACAGTAAAAGATTACTCCATTTTCTTTAAGTTTTGATTTTCTGATCTTGTGTGGTTTTTTGTATCTCTTCACATGTCTTTCAACTTTTCTTCAAGTCCAACTTTTTTTTGTGTGCAATCTTTCAATGAATGAACCAATTTATACAGATTGGTCTGACAGCATTATAGAAATAATTTATAACAAGTTTTGACAAACATTGACTGCTCTTTTCTTTGCCTTTTGTATTCGGGTAACAGATTTGCTCGCATTTGGAAACATGTAGACATATATCAGAAGGCTCTTCAACCCTTCCCTTCATATAAATGCATTTTCACGCATTTACAAACAGAGTAGATCCAGATCAGACTGCTCCTGTAGGAGCGGTCTGATCAGGGGCTTCTCTTTTTGCTTTTGACATGATATAGATCTGATTCTGCAATTTTTGTCAAAGCAAAACCATTCCTTGAAAATTTTATACTATAAAATTTCAGCTAATAAAATATTCATAATATCATAATCCTTACATGAATATTGAAAAGGAAAAGAGTTAACCCTAACTTTGTGGGACACAGTCACTGGTGTCCTTTGCAAACAGTGTAGACCCAGATGAGAGGGCTCCTTATGTTTGCTTATGAAATAATATAGATATGAATCTACAGATTCTGTCCTTATCCATTCCCTCATAGGCTATTTTTAGATACAACCTCTTTCAATAAATCTACCGAAAAGGAGCATTAACTAGAGAAAAGGACTTTTTTTTAGAGTTTTGTAGTTTTGAAACCATTGTAATAAATAGAGCATTAATTTTGCTCCATAGGAGCAAATGCTCTATTGATCACAATGGTTTCAAAGTGACTTAAATTACAGAAGGCGTATTTATGGAGGAAAGGGTTAAATACCTGTGCTCATCTGCCATTATAAAAATTGTATAATATTAATGATGTCATTATTTCTTTCATGAATATTCATGGAGTAAAGAGTTTGTTAAAGAAGCGTTTGTTAAAGACCAAAAGAATCAATCCTTTCAACATTTATAATCATGTAACTGAATTGTCATGTATTTCTGTGAGTCATCTTTGATTGGAAATCAGTTTTGAACCCCCCCCCCCCCCTCCCCCCCACACACACACACTAACATCACCCAAAAGAAGAAAAAAATAGAAAAAAATGTGCTTTGTTTATGGCAAAAAACAGCAAGACATCATTTTATTGTCTGCCAACTCTTAACAACTCCAGTAGTATATTAATATATTGTCATATATATTTTCCTTCTCATCTATCGTAGATGCTAGATTATATCTATTTTAACCCTTTGCTTCATAAAATACTCATGTAAGAAATAATAATGATTCAAATGTTTATTAACTCCTTACTCCATGAATATTCATGTAAGAAATAATGACATTATGAATATTAATTAGATGGACACAGGAAGTTTTGGCCATTGCAGAAACTGTAGAATCATATCTATATTAGTTCATAAACAAACAGAACAGACCATGATCAGATGGCTCCTACAGGAAACGTCTGATCTGGATCTACTCTGTTTACAAAGGTGTATTTATGGTGTAAATGGTTAATATTTTTTTTATAGTGGCATAATTTATGAACAAGTGGACTTTTGACCTTGGCAAACTCAGAGACTTGTCTGATCTGGGTTTGCTCTGTTTACGAGGCATAAAAGTCTGGATTATGGACTCAAGGGTTAATCCTTTACCTCATACAAATACCTTTTGTCTTGCCTATGCAAACCAAATAGACCCAGATCAGATAGCTCCTGTAGGAGCCGTCTGATCAGGGTCTGCTTTGGTTGCTTATGAAATAATATTGATATGATTTTCCAGTTCCTGGCATTGATAAAAACTGTGTCCTTGTGCCAAAATAATCTAATTAATATTCGTGATATCATTATTTCTAACATGAATATTCATGGATTAATGGTTTAATATCTTTGGTCTTTACCAGTTATAGACCTTTTCACATAGGGATTTTAGTATGGGACATTTTAGGAGAACGTTTGTTCTACATGACATAATTATTGTAGCATAATATGGTGGGATACAATATGGCAGGTTTAACTGTTTTCCTGGTGAATATTTGTGTAAGAAAGCGACATCATGAATAATAATTAGATTAATGTTCTTATAATTGCATATAGATACAGGAACTTTTAAATTATGGTAAACTATATTGTTCCTTTAACCCTCTCTCTGTTTAATATTCATGTAAGAAAAAATAATATCATGAAAAATAATTGGTTGAATTTTTATAAAAGCATGTGCACACAGGATGTTTTGGTATTAGTAGGAATGTCTGTTATATTTTCATAAGCAAACAGAGCAGACTCTGATCAGATGGCTCCTACAGGGGCCGAGTGCCGAGTGGTTATAGTCTTTGACTGACAATCGCTTAGCCCCTCACAGCTGTGGGTTCGAATCCCGGTCAGGGCATTTCGAGGGCTTGGTGCAAAACTATTCTAACTCCTTCACTAATCCGGGTCTACTCTGTTTGCAAATGCATGAAAAGGCGTTTATATGAAGGACAGGGTTAGGGTTTTGTGATACTATTGTCTGATTGTAAGACAGCTTGTAACCTAATGTGACGTTGAGTACCACGCAGTAACTCAATGTCTCACCTGGATCCAAGCTGATTGCAAATGACAGGTTGCAGTTGGGTGGATACGGGTTAAGTTTTTGTCTAACACATAATGGCATAAAGATTATGTCTATTTCAGAGACACATGGCGAAGAAAGAGGTCTCTGTCTCAAAACCGCAGCGTCAGTTCCAGTGACATTGGTGCTTCTCCCTCTACCCAAGGTGCAGATGGTAATTCTAGTCAACTGAAATCAAACTCAAAAGGTCAGACCAGTTCAAGGTCATTGAGGTCAAAGGAAAGGAAGGTCAGGCACAAACAGAATAGTCAAAGACAAGGTTTAAGACGTGAAAATTTGAACGATAAGGCCTCCCAGGATTCTGAATCTGCTTATCACACTCATGAAGCCAGTGACTCGGTAGCAGACAGAACTACATCTGTAGAACAGGACTCTAATGGTAGTCATAGGAAGGGAGGTAATTCTAGTAGTTCAGATGGAGTGAGTTTATCTAGAGTGACTGTTCCTGGAATGCATATGAAAAAAGAAGATCTTAATGAACCTGTTACAGATTATGTAGACTTCAGAAAGTCCAGAGAAAGTCAAGAAAGTGATTTTCCACAAGAATCAAATTCAGAAGATGATAAGTTGTCAAAGGCGGGTGAAGAAAGTTCAGAGAAATCTAAGAGGAATAGTCAGTCCATTTCCTCAGAAAATGAACAAGAAGAAGAAGAAAAAGCAAGAGGTGGTAGAAGTGAAAATGAACTTGTGGAAAAGGGTGTTGAGATATTACATAATTCAATAGATAAATCATTAAAAACTGAAGCTCACAAAAATAATGACAGCATCAGACTTAATGAAACAAAAAATTGGGTTGCAGAAGTAAGTGAACGAAATACAGTTATAAATGAAGCTGGTGTTGAAAATTCATTAGATCAGAAGATAAGCTTTGAGGGTAGGTCACACCGGGAAGTATCCCCATATAAAGATAATGTTATTTTGGATAGTTCTCAACAGGTTTGTGATGAAAACTTAGCAAATTTGCATGAGATTGGAGTGACTGAGAGTCTTAAAAAGCTTTCAGAGGCAAGTGATAGTTCATTCCTTGAAGTTTCTTTTGAAGACACTGCCCACAGTGAAATAGCTAATGGTGCTATTGTGTCTAATTCAGACCACATTCAACTGCCTAGTGTAGAACAAGAACCTGTAAAACAGGTTCTTCATTTGCGTAATCTCACCAGTAACTTAAAATCTGCCAATGGACTTAAAAACAGACAGAAGTTAGGTAGACCTGCTCACTCCCATAACTCTGTGCATTTTACTAATGACTTGGTCTTCCAAAGAGAGATCACTCCGAAGAGTTCAAGGGAGGGCACTCCAACCCACAGCCAGTCAGATGTATTGTTACAAAGCAAGCATATAAGGACTGCTAAGAAAATTAATGAGCTTGATACTGATACAGAATCAGATAATGAAGTACAGGCCACTAAATCATTACCCAATGTTAGACGGAGGAAAGGGCCAAGTCAGGAAGGAATAGAGATGAATGGAACAACACTTCGTCACAGACGAAATGCGGCTGGTATAACTATGAGAGATTCAAAAGCCAATACCACTGTTGTGAGCTCCTCAGATGGGGAAACAGAGGGACAAAGCTCAGAGTACAGCAGAGGAAGCAGACGGGTATGTGATTACTCAATGGATATTTATGATTTAAGCTCCACCCTCTTTGCATATTTATTATCTCAGGTAGTGTTTTGGTATGTATATATTGGCAATTATTTCTATTACAGTGCTCCCTCCCTACAACGGCCCTCTCAATAACGATTCCCTCCTTACAACAACGCATGTCACTGTTTCCGAAACAACAAGGCTCCAGAAACAACGTTTTCCATCGTATTTTCTTTATGCCTCCATCAAACCCTATGTTGTGACCACTCTTTAGAATCGTCACAAAGTGACGATTCTAAAGAGTGGTCACAACATAGGGTTTGATGGTGGCATAACGGTTTTAGTTCTCGAAATACACCTTATCTGGGCATCTGCAAACAAGCTAATTATGTTTGATTTTCCCTCCCTATAACAACTCCCTCTGAACAACACATACAATCTTCCTATCCCAAAGGGTGTCGTTGTAGAGAGGGAGCACTGTAGAAGCAAGATAAACTTAGACCTGAAATATTCTGAGTGCATACAGTGCAGACCCTGATCTGAATCTACTCTACTTGCAAAAGAGCATAAAACACTCAAATCTGATGCAATTTTTACTTCTTTCAAGCTTTTGAGAAACTATTGACTAAGTGTCAAATAGCTTGCTAGGCATCTGAATCCAAGCTGTTTGTGAATGCAAATCAGGCCGTGCTTAGCAGGATGAGGGTTACCTATGAGGAGAATACAAATCAACACCATATCAAAATTCAGGAGAGATTAAAAGAAACTCTACTGAAAATACACTATTATATAGGGTTGCCACCTGTCAGGGATAAGTCAGGGAAATTCAAATTTTGTCAAGGTCGGGGAAATGTCAGAGAATTTTGAGAACTGCCAGGGAAATGTGACACAATATAGGCAAATATCAGGGAACTATCCTGGAAGTTTGAAAAAATGAGATTCAAGGGCATATATTTTAACCATTTCAACCTGGGAGACGCATGCGCTGTTGCAAACAGTGTAGACCCAGATCAGAGGGCTCCTAGAGGAGCCCTCTGATCAGGGTCTGCACTGTTTGCCATGCAAAATCTTTCAGCAAGTTTACACCTTTCATTCTGAGTGGATTCTGTAGTTAAACACAGATGGTCTATTCCACTCTGATAATTCAGGGTTGAAAGGGTTAAAACTTCGTAAAAAAAAATAATGCATAAAATTTGACTGAATGCTGCAGTGTAAAGTGTGAGGGAAATATTACCCATTATTAGCTTGTCTGTTTCGACGAAACGTCGAACTATTGTGATCATTGGGTTGTAGGAGTTGTCGAAGTTGTAAGCGGCGTTGTCGGCGTGCAAAAACTTTAATGTAGCTGATTAATCAAAAAGTATAAGAGGTATCAAGGTTTGTAGATCTCTTTTAGGAGAAGTGTATGCAGTGGACAAGCACCAAATCAGACGAGTATTGGTACCTCACGCAGCTCTTGTATCCATCTGCTTCAAGTCAGAGATCCATGAAGGTGTAGCTTAAAAAAAATAAAATAGAAATGAGTAATTTTGGTTTAGACATTTTATCTTTAAACAATTATATCTGCTTTTCACAGAATATGGCTAGCTCGGAAGAATGGGGGGACCATTTGCAGTCTGATGTGGACACATCATCGGAGTCCAGTAGTTGTGGATCGGAGCCCGAGCTTTCACAGCAGGATGAGCCTGAGCCTATTTCGGAGGAAGACCCACAGGCAGTTGGCGGCATACAGGGCATGACGAGCAGCAACCTGCATGTGATCAACTTGTTACACCCGGTAAGTTGCTACAGGTTCAGTAACAAGTGAAAAGACTGTTGCGAATACAGTATAGTAAAACTGCTGTAAACCCTTTACTCCATGAATATTCATCATGTGAGAAGTAATGACATCACACAGTGGTAAGCTGTGATTTTATAATAATATATGAACACAGTCATATTTAACCAAGACAGAAACTGTGCAATCAAATCTATATTATGTCATAATCAAACAGGGCAAACCCAGATCAAGCATGATCTGGGTCTACTCTGTTTGCAAAGGCGGAGAAAGGCATATTTATCGAGTAAAGGGTTAACTCATTGTACGCTAAGGATTTTTTTGTCTGGAACAATTGTCATCAGCTTCAATACTTAAATAAAATTTCTCTTATTTCTTTGCAAATATATGGTCAAAATGTCAAACAGTTTGGATCCAGATGAGACCCATTATGCAGTGTATCATCTGGTTCCAAGCTGTTTGCATAGGTAACCATGGTTTCACGTCTAGCGTGCAAAGAGTTAAGTGACAGCTTTCAAGACATTTAAGTACTGGGTCTTTAGCCCTTTTCCTCATGAATATTCAATATATGAATCAGAGGTCAAGATAAGATGTGTAAATTTAAACATTTTCAAGAATAACTCCATTATTTCTCCACCAAACCCTGTACTGTGACCACTCTTTAGAAGAGACGATTCTAAAGAGTGGTCACAGTATAGGGTTTGATGGAGAAATGACGATTTTAGTATGCACCTTTATCTGTAGCTCTGTGAATATTTTATAATGGCATTATGAACAAAGTAACTTTTTACCATGGCAGAAACTGTAGAATCAGATCTGTATTATTTTTTAAGCAAACAGAGTAGACCCTGATCAGATGGCTGCTACAGGAGCTGTCTGATCTGGGTCTACTCTGTTTGCAAAGATGAAAAAAATGCATTTATGAAGTGAAGGGTTAATGTGGACTGAAAGTTAGGCAGTAAAGCTCCAAAAGGAGGTTTCTAGCAAAGGAGCTTTCTGTATGACTTTGGTTCTACACAAAGCAGGCGCCTGCTTTCAGAGACCCTTTCCCGCATATAGATTACTTTTAGCACCTTTGGCTGCAAACATTACATCATGAATATTAACTTCTATAATGGCATAATATGTAAACAGGAATTTTTGGCCATTGCAGAAACTGTGGAATCAGATATTTGTAATTCCATTAGCAAGCTGAATAGACCCTGATCAGGTGGCTCCAACAGGAGTCCTCTGGGTCCATGCTTATAAAGCTTTTAGTTGAGTCTGAGTTTCGTTCTCAAGCTTTTGATTGGTCAGATTTAAGTTCTCAAGCTTTTGATTGGTCAGATTTGAGCCAGAGGCTCAAATCTGACCAATCAAAAGCTTGAGAACGTACTCAGACTCAACTAGAAGTTTTATAAGCATGGACCCAGATCTGGGTCTACTCTTTTTGCAAAGGCTTTAAAAGTCCCTTCTATGATGCAAAGAGTTCATGTATAGAGCTGCAGATTAGAGCTACAGATTTGTCTTGACTAGAACCCCAATTAAGCATGATGCTATTCATGATAATTATGTAGACACTTAATCTTCCCTCTCTCCACCCGTTTGTAAATCTGAATAATTTTGAATTTAACTTTAAAAATTAGACAGACATAGTAGCAAATATATCAAGATATGGTTGGTATATTCTATGAAAATCTATGACAAAAGTTTCTTGTCAACCATATCCTGTACTCATTAGAAACACCTTTCAGATGCAGTTCTAATGAGTACCAACACATTCATAGGGTTTTGCTGAGTATTTTTCAAGAACAATACTCAAATTACTCTGTAGTATTCAGACAGACAAACTTAGGCAAATAGTGCAGACCCAGATCAAACTGCTCCTGAAGGAACAGTTTGATCAGGGTCTGCACTATTTGTTACCATGTTCGTCTAATTTGAAGTTATCAAAGCGTGTCAAGCTGATTTATTCAGCTTGACAAATCCACGGAGAGGGGAGACTTGGTATCTGAATAATTTTCGGCAATTAGGGTAGTTTAATGTAGAACCATGCATTTGCTTGCTTTATTTTTTAATTTTTTTCTGTTTTGTTTGTTTAGCTTTTGTTTTTGAGAAATGGTTTGAGACAATTTTCAGTAGCATGGTTTGATTGTAACATAATTATGCAGTTTTATGCAGTTATATTCCCACAGAAGTTATGGATGTGACATACTGTGGATAGATAATAAAGCATGTTAACTTTTTACTCCATGAAATGATGTAGGAAATGATGCCAACATGAATATTAATTTGCTGGATTTTTATACTGGCAAATACACAAGAATGTTTGGCCTTGTCAGAAACTCTAGAATCAGATCTATATTATTTCATAAGCAAACAGAGCAGACCCTGATCAGATGGCTCCTACAGGAGACATCTGATCTTGGTCTTGTCTGTTTGCAAAGGCATTTATGGAGTTAATGGGTAATTACAAAATGAAACATTTGAAGAGTTTGGATTGATTTAGTAAATGTGCTTGTCATCCTGACCTTTGCAATTTGAATCTTGAATATCTAAATGGTCCATCAGTGTATACCTAATAGAATCCATTCAGTATGAAAGGCTAAACATTGCCTAACCCTTTACTCTACGAATATTCTTGTAAGAAATTATGACATCATGAATATTTATTAGATAAATTGTTATGATTGGACATGGACACATGAATTACTGTCCATGACAGGAGCTGTAGAATCATATCTATATATATATTATATCATAAGCAAACATAGTAGACCCTGATCAGACGGCTCCTACAGGATCTGTCTGATCTGGGACTACTCTGTTTGCAAAGGCATAGACAGGCGTATTTATGGAGTAAAGGGTTAAGGAATTTGAATGACAAACAGTGCAGAGCATGATCAGAGTGCTCCTCTCGAATTCCTATGATCTGGTTCTTCACTGTTTGCAAATGCCAATACCCTTGGTTCCCTTAATACAATGGTTAACTCTTTGCTCCATAAATATGCCTTCCTGCTGATCTGATTCTGCAGTGTCTGACATAGCCAAGAATTACTGTGTACTCATGTATCATTCTCATGAAAATGCAACTAATTACTGTAATATTCGTATGAAATTAGCTCATGAATTTTTTGCCAAAACAGAAACTGTAGAATCAGATCTATATTATTCCATAAGTAAACAGAGCAGAACCTGATCAGATGGCTATAATAGGAGCCATCTGATCTGGGTCTACTCTGTTTGCAAAGGCATTGAAAGTCGCATATGTATGGAGTAAAGGGTTAAATTGTACACCATTTTCACACCTTTACCATAAATATTTCTTTAACAATCGCTGTTGTAGAAAATGTCCAAATACCTTTCAGTTTGGTTTTAAGCAGATCTGGAAATTTCTTTATTATTTGTTTTTCTTACTTTAGATTCAGTGATTCAATCTCTGTCCCTCCTTCCCTTGCCATCTCTCCTTCATTCCCTATCTCTCCTTCTCTAACTTTCTCTCCCAGTATCTCCCCCTCTTTCATCCTTCCATCCCTTTCTCTTCATCCTTCTACCATTTTTCTTTATTTTTCTCACTCTATCCCATTGATAAATGCATGAATAGATTGAATGTGTTAGTTATTTTCATTTTGTTGTGTTCGTTATACTTACCTCCTTATTTGATGCCATTGTTACAGGCCAGAAAGATGGTGGGTATTTGATCTGACCTTGAACTTTGACTTTAACTGCTGTGAGGTTCACACTGGTGACCTTCAACTAATATTGACCTTGGACTTGTTTTTACTGGCACATGGATAGAAGTGTTTTTGTGACCACTGTATATACCCTAAGTACTCAGACACCCAGTCACCCCTCTCTGACAGTTTATGAAGCTAAATATGTACATTTGGCACCCTTTGGATTGATTAAAACTTTCCTCTATGAATACTTGAAAATGACGTCATGAATATTAATTAGATTAATTTATTATAAAAGCGCATGGACACGTAAAATTTTGGCCATGAATCATATCTACATTACTTCATAAGCAAACAGACCAGACCATGATCAGATGGCTCCTCTAGGAGCTGTCTGATCTTGGTCTTCTCTGTTTGCAAAGGCGTAGAAAGGCGGAAAGGGTTAAGATTAGATCATCACAGTAGCAATTTGTGTAGACCCTGAGCCAACTGCTCAAGAAGCAGCAGTTTGATCTGGGTCAACAGTTTCCCGACTTTGTCTGAATATTTAGGGTAACTAGAGTATATTGTAATGATCTCACCTGTTTGCTTCTGTAGTGTCTTCTAGCAGTAAGAGTAGACAGCACTAACTTAATGCTTCATCTTATGAATATTCATGTAAGAAATAATGACATTATGAATATTTATTAGCAGAATTTTTTATAATGTAACATTTTCAAGGTAAATGTTTTGAATTGACACGAAACTGTAGAATCAGATCTTTATCATGGCGAAAGCAAACAGAGTAGACCTCGATCAGACGGCTCCTGTAGGAGCCGTCTGATCTGGGTCTACTCTGTTTGCAAATGCATGATAAGATGTTTACATAAGGGAAAGGGTTGACCTTTTACCTTATGAATATTCATGTAAGAAATAATGCCATGAATATTTTATAATGGGATATTGTTATGGTCTGTTTCATCCATTGCAGAAGCTAAAATCTTATCTATGTACTACTTCCGTAAGTAAACAGAGCAGACTCAAACAAATGGCTCCTACATAAGCCATTTGGGTCTACTCTGTTTGCAAAGGCATCTCAGGGTGTCCCTATCGGGTAACTGGTTAACTCTTTGCACACTAAACAATTGTTGTTTGCCAAACTTGCTGACAGCTATTCTCTTTTTACATCTTGAAGTTTCAAACAGTTTGGAATCAGATCAAATGCAAAGTAACACATCATTTCATACGGAATCCAAAATGCTGCATAGATATTAGATAATCACCAAGTTGCCAATTAGCGTGTACAGAATTAACCCTTCTCTTGCTGAATTTTAAAATACATTTCTCTTTCTTTACCCATGCCCTGTTGTATAATTACATATATCTTCACTGTGTACAAGTTTTTCGCTGTGCAAGCACTGCTGTGGAGTGCACTGGCTGCACAA
Source organism: Azorinus chamasolen (assembly GCA_963576725.1). Classification (NCBI taxonomy): domain Eukaryota; kingdom Metazoa; phylum Mollusca; class Bivalvia; order Cardiida; family Solecurtidae; genus Azorinus; species Azorinus chamasolen. The sequence goes on from OY755252.1 coordinate 15,370,841, forward strand.
TCAATTTGTAAATAGTGCAGACCCTGATGAGACAGCTCTTGCAGGAGCTGTCTCATCTGGGTCTTCACTATTTACAGGTAGGTATATTGATGTGAATAGCAAGCGAAGGGTTAAAATATCTCTAAGCTATGAACTGCTGTAGAATATTTTTCTTAACCCTTTCCTTCATATAAATACCTTTTCAAGCATTTGCAAATAGAGGAGACCCAGATAGGAGCCGTCCGATCAGGGTCTGCTCTATTTGCTTTTGATATGATATAGATCTGATTCCGCAGTTATTGTAAAAGTGAAAAGTTTACATTTTAAAAATTTATCTAATTAATATTCATGATGTCATTATTTCCAGTACATGAATTTCTTGGAATTCTGAATGTTTAACACTTTACTCCATGAATATTCATGTAAGAAATTATGACAATATGAATATTTATTAGATCAATTTTTGATATGGCATATTAACACATGACTTTTTTACCCAAGCAGAAATTGTATAATCAGATCTATATTATTCCATATGCAAGCAGAAGATCCTGATCATACGGCTCCTACACAAGCCATCTGATCTTGGTTACTCTGTTTGCAAAGGCGTAGAAAGGCGTATTTATGGAGTAAAGGGTGACAGTGGTATGATTCATCAATTAGTAACCCTTTCCTTCATATAAACACGTTTTCACGCATTTGCAAACAGAGTAGACCCAGATCAGACGGCTCCTTTAGGAGCCGTCTGTTAACCCTTTCGCTGCCAAATTTTTTGTCGTCTGCTACAAATTTTCATTTTTTTTATTTTCTTCATTTTTGTTTCAAAAACATAGTAACAGTAACAAACAGTTTGGATCCTGATGAGACGCTGAGTTACTCGGCGTCTCATCTGGATCCAAACTGTTTGCATAGGTAATCACAGATCCTGCATTGGCAGCGAAAGGGTTAAGTGTCTGCACTGTTTCCTAATGGTAATGATAGACCTGCTTCTTTACTTTCTAAAATGGCTACAATGTTCCTCTTTCCATATTTTGTAATACTATTACAGTCTAATCGCGATACTACGAATCGGGACCGGGTCGGGCCGATTTTTCGTAGTTGCGCATTTTCGTATTAATGCATTTTTATTATACGCCCGAAGGGTCGTATTATGTTATGGTCTCCATCGTCTGGCCGTCTGGCTGGGTGTCCGTCCGTCCGTCCGTTAGCAAATTCGTGTCCTGGCTATAACTTACTCATTTTTTCTCCGATTTTCAAAATTCTTTCACACAAATGTTCAGTATCACTTGAAGGTGTGTCGCGTACAAAACCCAATTGTGAACTTTCAAGGTCAAGGTCACAAATAGGGCATTAGCAATTTTCGTGTCCTTGCTAAAACTTACTCATCTTTTCACCAATTTTCAAAATTCTTTCACACGTATGTTCAGTATCACTTGAAGGTGTGTCGCGTACAAAACCCAATGGTGAACTTTCAAGGTCAAGGTCACAAATAGGGCGTTAGCAATTCTGTCCGTCCGTCCGTTAGCAAATTCGTGTCCTGGCTATAACTTACTCATTTTTTCTCCGATTTTCAAAATTCTTTCACACAAATGTTCAGTATCACTTGAAGGTGTGTCACGTACAAAACCCAATTGTGAACTTTCAAGGTCAAGGTCACAAATGTCCGTCCGTCCGTCCGTTAGCAAATTCGTGTCCTGGCTATAACTTACTCATTTTTTCTCCGATTTTCAAAATTCTTTCACACAAATGTTCAGTATCACTTGAAGGTGTGTCGCGTACAAAACCCAATTGTGAACTTTCAAGGTCAAGGTCACAAATAGGGCGTTAGCAATTTTCGTGTCCTTGCTAAAACTTACTCATCTTTTCACCAATTTTCAAAATTCTTTCACACGTATGTTCAGTATCACTTGAAGGTGTGTCGCGTACAAAACCCAATGGTGAACTTTCAAGGTCAAGGTCACAAATAGGGCGTTAGCAATTCTGTCCGTCCGTCCGTTAGCAAATTCGTGTCCTGGCTATAACTTACTCATTTTTTCTCCGATTTTCAAAATTCTTTCACACAAATGTTCAGTATCACTTGAAGGTGTGTCGCGTACAAAACCCAATTGTGAACTTTCAAGGTCAAGGTCACAAATAGGGCGTTAGCAATTCTGTCCGTCCGTCCGTTAGCAAATTCGTGTCCTGGCTATAACTTACTCATTTTTTCTCCGATTTTCAAAATTCTTTCACACAAATGTTCAGTATCACTTGAAGGTGTGTCGCGTACAAAACCCAATTGTGAACTTTCAAGGTCAAGGTCACAAATAGGGCGTTAGCAATTTTCGTGTCCTTGGTAAAACTTACTCATCTTTTCACCAATTTTCAAAATTCTTTCACACATATGTTCAGTATCACTTGAAGGTGTGTCGCGTACAAAACCCAATGGTGAACTTTCAAGGTCAAGGTCACAAATAGGGCGTTAGCAATTCTGTCCGTCCGTTAGCAAATTCGTGTCCTGGCTATAACTTACTCATTTTTTCTCCGATTTTCAAAATTCTGTCACACAAATGTTCAGTATCACTTGAAGGTGTGTCGCGTACAAAACCCAATTGTGAACTTTCAAGGTCAAGGTCACAAATAGGGCGTTAGCAATTTTCGTGTCCTTGGTAAAACTTACTCATCTTTTCACCAATTTTCAAAATTCTTTCACACATATGTTCAGTATCACTTGAAGGTGTGTCGCGTACAAAACCCAATGGTGAACTTTCAAGGTCAAGTTCACAAATAGGGCGTTAGCAATTCTGTCCGTCCGTTAGCAAATTCGTGTCCTGGCTATAACTTACTCATTTTTTCTCCGATTTTCAAAATTCTTTCACACAAATGTTCAGTATCACTTGAAGGTGTGTCGCGTACAAAACCCAATTGTGAACTTTCAAGGTCAAGGTCACAAATAGGGCGTTAGCAATTTTCGTGTCCTTGGTAAAACTTACTCATCTTTTCACCAATTTTCAAAATTCTTTCACACGTATGTTCAGTATCACTTGAAGGTGTGTCGCGTACAAAACCCAATGGTGAACTTTCAAGGTCAAGGTCACAAATAGGGCGTTAGCAATTCTGTCCGTCCGTCCGTTAGCAAATTCGTGTCCTGGCTATAACTTACTCATTTTTTCTCCGATTTTCAAAATTCTTTCACACAAATGTTCAGTATCACTTGAAGGTGTGTCGCGTACAAAACCCAATTGTGAACTTTCAAGGTCAAGGTCACAAATAGGGCGTTAGCAATTCTGTCCGTCCTGGCTATAACTTACTCATTTTTTCTCCGATTTTCAAAATTCTTTCACACAAATGTTCAGTATCACTTGAAGGTGTGTCGCGTACAAAACCCAATTGTGAACTTTCAAGGTCAAGGTCACAAATAGGGCGTTAGCAATTTTCGTGTCCTTGGTAAAACTTACTCATCTTTTCACCAATTTTCAAAATTCTTTCACACATATGTTCAGTATCACTTGAAGGTGTGTCGCGTACAAAACCCAATGGTGAACTTTCAAGGTCAAGGTCACAAATAGGGCGTTAGCAATTCTGTCCGTCCGTTAGCAAATTCGTGTCCTGGCTATAACTTACTCATTTTTTCTCCGATTTTCAAAATTCTTTCACACAAATGTTCAGTATCACTTGAAGGTGTGTCGCGTACAAAACCCAATTGTGAACTTTCAAGGTCAAGGTCACAAATAGGGCGTTAGCAATTTTCGTGTCCTTGGTAAAACTTACTCATCTTTTCACCAATTTTCAAAATTCTTTCACACATATGTTCAGTATCACTTGAAGGTGTGTCGCGTACAAAACCCAATGGTGAACTTTCAAGGTCAAGGTCACAAATAGGGCGTTAGCAATTCTGTCCGTCCGTTAGCAAATTCGTGTCCTGGCTATAACTTACTCATTTTTTCTCCGATTTTCAAAATTCTTTCACACATATGTTCAGTATCACTTGAAGGTGTGTCGCGTACAAAACCCAATTGTGAACTTTCAAGGTCAAGGTCACAAATAGGGCTTCAGTATCACTTGAAGGTGTGTTGCATACAAAACCCAATTGTGAACTTTCAAGGTCAAGGTCACAAATAGAGCGTTAGCAAATTTTGTGTCCGACAAATAAAAGATTACTATTACAATAAGCAGTTTTACTCTCCTTGCTATTGCCTTAGCCCTAATAGAGTCCTCATATGCGCAACTTCTGAAGGTTCACACATTGTGTAAATAGAACAGCCTTCGGGCATATATTGCCCCGTCTCGCGGTGCTCTTGTTAGGATACGAAATAATTTCCACAAACCTTTTCTCGGTTTCGTAGTGAATGCATACACATACCATACATCGATCTCGTATTGGTCATTATATGTAATAATATTGTCGCAATTTACTGTTGCATAATAAAGATTTTTCTGTACATGTTTGTGCTATATTTAATATATGTTATGCCTTGTTTGACAATCTACTCACATTCTCGCTTACTACAGTGTACATTAATGATTTAGTATCACACGCCTCATGCAATAGGTGGTCAAATTATAATGTGTAATGTCATATGCCAGTGCATAACGGGTTATGTAAAAAACACGAACCGCGAAATGCCAGCTCACAAAACTCTAGATAGGCGAGAGTAAACGAAACATTTCCAAAGATTCTGTTCGTTCTTTTTCATCAAATCATATTCTGTGACTACTCTTTCGAATGTGAAGTGACAACCTAGAATTTGTTGACAGCATAAAGATTTTAGTATTTAAATGCTCCCTTTAACTAGAGACCTGAACTCGACATTTCTAGAAATCCATAAGGGTTATGTATAAAACAAGAAACGAATCAATATGTTCATAGTTATATTCAGGAAAAAAAAACATAGAAAATTGTGATATCGTTTATATGCGTATACAAGCAGTGTAGACACAGGTTTGATGACCAGTGTAACTGTTGCAAGTTTTACATGCTATGGGACATTGACTACAAACAAACACGCCTGTATGCTAATCATTTATAACACGATGTGTGTGAAAACGTAATTGTGTATAATTGTACAATACAAGCTTTAATCATTTGCGACATTTGATGTGTAGTTAGTCTAATCCTGTCACAAACAAACACGGGTGCTGATCATAACATGCTGCGTGTTAAAGCGTATCGGGCAGGCCAGATGTGTCAACAATGGATAATTATGCTGACTGGAGCGACGAATGTCTCTCAGAAGTGTGAAAACATCGCACAGGTGAGATTCGTAAAAATGCATCTTTTTGCTACTATTTTTGTGTTTAAGGGACTACGAAAACCTCTCGTAATAACGTGTTTTTCGTAGTTTCGCATTTTCGTACTTTTGCATCTTTTTGCAATTGAAACAAGAACAAAATCGGCCGGGACCTGGGGTGTTTTTCGTAGCAAACCGGTATTTCGTTCGAACGTGATCCGTAGTATCGCGATTAGACTGTATAACTATTTTGTCCATGAATATACAGTAGGTATTGAAATTTGGAATAAACACAGAACAAGGAAAATAATTATGATCAAATTGTTTCCACTGCATCTAAACTGTTTGTATAGGTAATCACAAATTTATTACTAGCATGCAAAGAGTTACGAGTTATGCAAGGCTGGAGAGATAGGAGCGTACTCTCAAATACTAAAATTGTCATTTCTCCACCAAACCCTATGTTGTGACCATTCTTTAGAATATTCTCTTCGAGACGATTCTAAAGAGTGGTCACAACATAGGGTTTGGTGGAGAAATAAAGAACATTATTTTAATTTGCCCATCTTATCTGGAGCTCTCTAGGTTGTGTTTGCAGAAAATAACTCTGAATAGCAAACAATGCAGATACTGATCAGAGGACTTCTCTAGGCTTCACTGGTCTGTGTCTACACTGTTTGCTGTTTCTGGCATTTGAAGATTCTGTCAATCATGTGTGTTTTTGTCTATCTTTTAGTATGAAAAGCATACTTTATTCATTATCATATAATATATATCCAGTATTATGAATATAGTTCTTCTCTTTTTGCTTTACAATCTTTGACTTAGCTTTCAAGATAGAATACAATATTTATACTATATTGCATGAATATTTATGTAAAAAATAATGATATCATATGAGTATGATCTTTACTCTGCTATAATTGCTTATAAATACAGGAAATTTGGCCTTGGCAGATCTGTATTATTCCTTAAGCAAACAGAGCAGACCCTGCTGAGATGGCTCCTACAAGAGCCATCTGATCTGGGTCTACTGTTTGCAGAGGCAATAAAAGATGCATTTATGGTGTAGAGGGGGTTAACTCTTTATGATAATGCTATAAGTAAAGATAATATTTGTAAATTTAAAAAAACAAACAAATTGTAAATTGGAGGTAACCATTTTAATCCTCCGCCTGCTGTTCACGTCAATATACCTATCTATAAATAGTGAAGACCCTGATGAGACAGCTCCTGCAGGAGCTGTCTCATCAGGGTCTTCACTATTTACAAATTGACTGTACAACCAGTGCGCTCCACAGCAGTGATTATACAGATAAATAATTGTACACAGTGAATATATATGTAATTATACCACAGGGCATGGGTAAAGAAGACGAAATGCATTTTTAAAATTCAGCAAGAGAAGGGTTAAAATCTGCCCCTTGTCTTTGGGCCTAATGTCTTTTGTCTATTTATTGCAGTTTACTGGGGTTGTAATGATTGGGGGAAAATTCAATTAATTTTTATAACAGCATGTGTTGCGGTCACTTAAAATGAAATAACATCTCATATTGTCTGTAATAAAAGCCTCTGAGGTGTAACATTTTTGAAAGGGAGCTTCTAGCATTTTAATACACAGATGGTTGCTTAATGCAGAATGAAAGTGTCTACAGAAAGCTCCTTAGGGAGCCTTCTGTATTGCTTTCAGTCTGCATTAAGCTGGGTCTACAGTTTGTAAATGCATCAAAATAAGATTAAAATAAGAATCAAATTAATTAAAATTGAAAATTGATGGAGTCTTGCAATAATCATCAAAGAAAAGGTTAATGAAAAGAATTGTCCCAATTCTCCAGAAGAATAAAATTTCTAAATTGATAGTATATGTGAAGCCTTTAACCCTTTCCTGCTGAATAAATGTCATCATGAATATTTATTAGCTGAATTCTCTTCAAACTGGCATATCTACACTGGTGTTTTAGCATTTGAAAAAGCAAACAGAGCAGACCCTGATCAGACAGCTCTGATCTGAGTCTGCTCGATTTGTAAAGGCATGAAACGGTGTTTATATGAAGGAAATGGTTAACCCATTCCCTCATATTGACGCCTTTTGGCACCTCTGTAAAAGTCACTTTACGAAACCATTGTAATAGATAGAGCATTTGCTCCATAGGAGCAAATGCTCTATTTATCACAATGGTTTCAAAACCACACATTGCTATAATTTTCCTTTTCTCTAGTTAAAAATCCTTTTAGCTAGATTTATTCAAAGAAAGTAGGTCTAAAATAGCCTGTGAAGTAATAGGTTAAGCAAGAACTAAAATATGTTTTATACTGCACATATCACATGCGTGTTGACATTTGTGTGCTTTGATCAGATACTTAATGAGTGTTGTATGCTGTTCATTATGTTAATGTAAATTGCATTGATATTCACTTAATTAACCCTTTCCTTGTTGAATATTGATGTGAATGACATCATGAATATTAATTAGATTAATTGTTATAATAGCAGATGGACACATGATTTCTTTAGCCATGGCAGAAACTACAGAATTAGATCTATAGTATATTATAAGCTAACAGAGCAGACCCTGAAATGTTGGCTCCTTCAGGAGTTGTCTGATCTGGGTATACTCTGTTTGTAAAGGGGCAGAAAGGCGTATTTATGGAGTTATGGTTTAAACCATTCTCTCCTAGACTATTTTTAGACCCAACCTCTTTGAATAAATCTACTGAAAAGGGGCGCTTACTTGAAAGGAAATTTTAAGAATAATATAGTTTTGAAGCTAAATGTGATTAAATTGAGCATAAATTTTGCTCCATAGGAGCAAATGCTCTGTTTATCACATGGTTTCAAAGATGACTTTTACAGGGTCACTTAGAGGGATTTGGTTAAGTAAAAATCACTGCCATAATTTTTGTTGAAAATGTAACAAATTGATAAGGATGGTTTGACTTTAACTACTGTGCCCCTTTTCCTCATTGATTTTTTTTTCCTGTAGGAGCTGTCTGATCAGTGTCTACTCAGTTTGCATAATATGTAATACAATAATACATTACCTGAATATTTTAAATGGCCCCTTTACCGCTTTCCCTGTTGAATATTCATATAAGTAATAATGACACCATGAATATTAACTCCATTATTTTTCATAATCGCTCATGGACAAAATCATTTTTGGCCATGGCAGAAACTGTAGAATCACATATATATAATGTCGCAGACCAGGTTTTTAGTGACAAACGCTTTGGTCTGAGCCACAACTAACTCAGTGGTATCATTCAGTTATTTATTTCCCCTGACCACAAAATTTATGGTCTATAACAGGATTCCTGTAAATACATCTGTTACAATAATATCATAAGCAAACAGCAGAACTTGATCAGACGGCTTCTATAGGAGCCATCTGATCTGTGTCTACTCTGTTTGCAAAGGTGTAGAAAAGCGTATATATGGAGTAAAGGGTTACATAAATATTCATGGAACAAAGGGTTTGTAACACATGACAAATTTTGCAGATAACGAATACATAGTGTGCCAAGGGTGTGGCCAATAGCTGCAACGGTAGATCGATAATTCTATATATGCCTTCTGATAGATTTGCTTCTTCATAGGTACATGTAGTTAGAACTAACCTCTCTATCGGTAATAGTGCTGTCATATTTTGGTCATCCTTCTGAGTTAGTTGACAATAGGTCAAATTTTTCTCTCTTTTTTCAAGTGATGAAAAAAATCTTTAACAACTTAAAAAGAACATTTTTACCTATCTGCTCTCCAGAGCTCCAGATAAGTTGTGTAAATTAAAACATTTTCAAGAATAACTCCTTTATTTCTCCACCAAACCCAATATCGTCTCTTTGAGACAATTCTAGAGGGTGGTCACAACATAGGGTTTGGTGGAGAAATGACGATTTTAGCAGGTAGTAACCAGATATGTATATTCGAGTGCAGACCTTTATCTGTGCTCTCTGTATTTATTCTTTTTTCTTGTCAGTATTTCAAAGACAAATGTCAAGATATTGTCATAGTCTTGATGTTCCTCACTGTAGCAGGCATGGCCGTGGGTATTGTCCTTATAGTGCAAAAACTTTCATTTAATTACTGTTTCAACATCAGCACAGCCATATTTCTTTCAAACTTCACACGGTTGTTCACCTTCACAATAGCAACAGTCTGGTAATGGCCATTGTTTTATCACGCAAATAAAAGAGTTATTGCCTTTTAACCCTTTACTCTATAGATACACTTTTTAATGCCTATGCAAACAAAGTAGACCCAGATCAGATGGCTTCGGTAGTAGTCATCAGATCAGAGTCTGCTCTAGCTGTTTGCTTATGAAATAATATAGATCTGATTCTTCAGTTTCTTCCATGACATTTCCTGTGTTTATATGTAATTTTAAAAATTCTTTACGTTTAATACACATATTTGTGATGTCATTATTTTATACATGAATATTCATTGAGTAAAGCATTTAAACATTGAATTTCACAAAAGCAGATGAGCGTTAGCTTCCCCATACAGTTCTGTTGTAATGCTGAGTTTTCATAGAAAAAAACTGGTAATTAGATTAAGCGAAACATTAGTTCACCACTCACCAGTGGGTGTCAGCATTTTAGTGTCTTGGCATTAAATATAGTTAAATGTGTTACCACGCTTTGTTTATACATGTATATAGCTTGCATGGAGACATAGATTAGGAATACTTTTTGGGGTTTGGGGTCAAGGTCACTATAACTTAAAATAGAAAGACAATATCTGGACAATTATATAACCAGTTATGAAAGACATTTTACCAAACCTGATGTACAGATAGCTTGTATGTATATGTAGACAATGGTGTAGTTTCCTGCGATGGAGCTGGATTGGGGGAAGGGGTCAAGGACACTATCACTAGATATAAAAAGATGTTTTTCAAAACTGATGGATTTCTAGGATTGCTTTTAGGAGTCTTGGATCAGGGTTGCTATTACTAAAAGTAGAAAAAACAGTTTAGTGAGTGGTCACTGTCACTCAAGGTCACAGTAAGATCTTGTTCATGTTATTGTCAAGTCTCTTGTTAGTAAATTGCTGTCTGTAACATTTAGCAATGATGTGTCAAAGTGTGCCTTTTTTGCTTGTCACAAGCTGTTGTCGTAACTCCTGCATCTGCATTGCAGTTGTTGTCTTCGTCCGGAAACTTTAATGTTGGCTATTACTTCATTACTATTCATGCAAATCTTATCAATCGTCACACACTGGTTCATTGTCACAAGGGCTACAATCTGACCAAGGGCCGTAATGCTGTAAGGCTTTCTTTAAAAAATTATGCCCATTTATGGACTTAGGAAATGAAAATTTCAGATATCTGTCATTTTGACACGGTAACAAGCAGGGCTCTCATATTTCATATTTAAATTCTTTGTGGTAAGGTCTTTCCATCAATGTTACGTTTTTATGACTTGTGAACCGGAACTTTGACCTAATTTTAAAAACTTTAACAAAAAACTTTAACATTGGCTATTGTTTTAAAACTATTCAAGCAAATGTTATGAAACTTTATATACTTATTCATCATCACAAAGGCTACAATCTGACCAAGGGTCATAACTCTGTAAGGCTTTGTTTTATAAAAACTTCTGCCCATTTATGTACATACGAAATAAAGATTTAAGATATCTTGACAGACAAGCGTTGGCACCTGCATGCGGTGCTCTTGTTTTACAAATATTCTTTATATACGTGTATTTGTTTGCAAGATTTCTTCAGTTTGCCAGTCTAGTTCTTTACTCCATAAATATGCCTTTCTACACCTTTGCAAACAGAGTAGACCCAGATCAGACGACTCCTATAGGAGCCGTCCGATCAGGGTCTGCACTGTTTACTTATGATATAATATAGATATGATTCTACAGTATCTGCCATGTCCAAAAGTTCTTTTGTCCATGTGCTGCTATAGCAATTAATCTAATTAATATTCATGCTGTCATTATTGCTTGCATGAATATTCATGGAATAAAGGGCTAACTCTGGGCATGCTAGTGGCGAGATCATGATTATCCATGCAAACAGTTTTGGATCCAGATGAGGCACCGCATAATGTGGTGTCTCATCAGGGTCCAAATTGTTTGACACTTATCCATATTTCTGCAAAGAAATGAGAAAAAAATTTATTTTAAGAATTGAAGCAGACGGCAGTAACTGTTGTTGCAGACGAAAAATTAATTAGCATGCAAAAAGTTTAATAACAATACTGTATAATATCCCTTATAGATTTGCTTGTTTTGATATTATTTTAATTGGAATTTATTGTACAATTTATTTAAACAGTTTTGTTTATTGATTTGTTAAGCTTCTTGCATGCTTTTGTTAATTTTGGTTTTAAGGTGTTATGCTTTTATTTCTATAAAAATGTGACATTAATCATAAAAAGATAACATGTACATAGATTGTCTTGAGCAATATTTGGTAAAAAAGATGAATGATAGACATAAATTTGAGATGTTTTCTTTCTCTTTCAGTCTACAGGGACATCCATATCACACAGCCCACCTGACAAAGGTCAGTTCAGTTGTTAATCTTTTATTTGCTCACCTGGCACGAAGTGCCATGGTGAGCTATTGTGATCGCCCTGCATGTGTCCTTCGCCATGCATCGTCAGTCCTCCGTTATCAACATTTTTCTTAAAATGACATCTCCTCCTAAACTACTTGCTGGATTTTTACCAAACTTTGCAGGAATGTTCCCTGTGTCAACCCCTTCCAAAGTTGTTCAAAAAAATTGATTCCATGCAGAACTAAAAAAGCAAAAAGAAATAAAAACTTTAAAAATCTTCTTGCTACCAAATTTGGTGTGTAGAATCATCTAGTGGACCTCTACTTAGATTGTTCAAATTTTGTCCCTGGGGTCAAACTGGCCCAACCCCAAAGTTTTTCATTGGATTATATCATAAGTAAAAACTATAAAAATGTTCTTGTCCAAAACTGAAAAGCTTAGAGCTTTGATATTTGGTATGTAGCATCATTTTGTGAACCTCTACTAAGATTGTCAAATTATGCCCCTGAGGTCAAAGACGGCCACGCCCTGGGGGTTGGGGTGGGGTTATATGTTTTACATAGAATTATATAGTAAAAACTTGTCTCAAACTGAAAAGCTTAGAGCAATGTGATATTTGGTATGAAGCATCATATGGTGAACCTTTACTAAGATTGTTAAAATTATGTCCCTAGGGTAAAACACGGCCACGCCTTGGGGGTCACATATTTTACATAGAATTATATAGTAAAAACTTTGAAACTCTGTGTGTCGTCGATCGTCAACAATTTGAACCTTTAAAAATCATCTCCTCTAAATCTACAGGGTTCTCAGCTGTCATCTTTGGCACATAGCATCATCTGTAGGTCCTCTACAAAAGTTCAATAAATTATATGTCTGGGGTCAAAATTGGCCCCGCCCAAGAAACATACATGTATAATCAAAACTTTGAAAATCTTCTCCCTGGGTCTACCTGGGTATTCTTCTGTGCTTGAAATAATTCAATGTGGTCTATACACAAAAATACATCTGGGGTCTTCCTCCATCTGTATTTAGCTTGCCGTCGGGATGTGATTGGAATAATGTTAACCCTTTCCTCCATAAATGTGCCTTTCTAAGCCTCAGTAAAAGTCAATTTATGAAACCATTGTGATAAATAGAGCATTTGCTCCTATAGGAGCAAATGCTCTATTTATCATAATGGTTTCAAAACTACACAATTCTACACAAAACTTTTCCTTTTCTCTAGTTAGTAAATGCTTCTTTTCGTTAGATTGATTCAAAGAGGTTGTGTCTATTTTAGTCTATGGAGGAAAGGGTTAAATCATCATAAAACCCTGATACAAACAAACAGACATAATACGGTTATGCAGAGAACTTATTTAGATAGCCCTTTCCCTGTTCTATGCTTATTCCAAATTTCAGTACCTACCTTATAATCATTGGGCAAAATAATTATGATAAAATATGGAATGTGGAACATTGAAGCCATTTTAGAAAGTAAACAAACGTCTTTCAAATTCCATTAGTAAACAGAGCAGACCCTGATCAGACAGCTTCTAAAGGAGCCATCTGATCTGGGCCTGCTCTGTTTGCAAATGCATGAAAATACATTTATATAAAGGTAAGGGTGAGACCATTGTGCCTCAAATCTACAAAAATGGATGTTTTCATGACATAGACAATTTGTTTTTCTTTCTCATTTAGTTACCTGTATCATTTGGGAGAGAAATGACTGCAAGAAAGTTGAGCTTACTGCCATGGACATTGGCTGGGCCATCATCGAGACAGTGGACAAGATTCCCGAGAGTTCTGACTACATCCTCATAGGTATCACATTCTCCATCCTGATGGGCTTGACTCCCCTGATGTTTCAAGCGTTTCATGCCAAAGACTTGCCAAGCGTGTTAAGCTGGGATATTTTCCCAGCAGCGTGGGATCTCGGATGTAATAACTCATGGAGGTAAAGGAAAATTTTTGGTATCTGACACATACACAATATCATTGTTACTCTCTCCCATTCCCTCATATTGACACCTTTTGACCCATCTGTAAAAGTTACTTTTTGAAACCACTGTGATAAATAGAGCATTTGCTCAATAGGAGCAAATGCTCTATTTATCACAATAGACCCAGATCAGGTGGCTCCTGTAGGAGTGGTCTAATCAGGGCCTGCTCTATTTCTTTATGACATGATATGTATCTGGGTCCATGCTTATAAAGCTTTTTAGTTGAGTCTGAGTTCGTTCTCAAGCTTTTGATTGGTCAGATATGAGTTCTCAAGCTTTTGATTGGTCAGATTTGAGCCATAGGCTCAAATCTGACCAATCAAAAACTTGAGAACGAGCTCAGACTCAACTAAAAAATTTATAAGCATGGACCCAGATTGTACAGTTTTTGGTCAAAGCAAAACGTTCCCTTGAAAATATTATTTTATAAAATGCTGAATATTCAATGTGGAATAGCCCATCAGTATTTATCGGAAGAGTCCATTTTGTACGAAACTCTTCATTTTGCTATGACAAACAGTTCTAACCCTGATCAGAGAGCTTTCCAGAGAGCTTTCCAAGGAGCCCTACGATATATGTTTTCACTGTTTGCAAATGTTTGTACATTTGTGTCCTCATTTTAACCCATTCCCTCATCGGCTATTTTTAGACCCAACCTCTTTGAATAAATCTACCGAAATGGAACATTAACTACAAAAAAAGAACATTTTAGAATTATGCAGTTTTGAAACCATTGTGATGAATAGAGCATTTGCTCATATGGAGCAAATGCTGTATTTATCACAATGGTTTCACAAAGTGATTTTTAAAGAGCGTCAAAAGGCATCAATATAAGGGAATGGGTTAATGGGTTAACAAGTACAATGTACAGATATGCAGTTCGAAATGTTAGAGAATTTAAGCCTTTACCGTGGGAAATGAATTGTGTTTATTTATCAGAATGTTCAAAATATGGTTTTCATCAATAAAAAGCATTGTAAATTTACATTTTTGTGGTCTATGGAACCTTTTCCTTTTGACATGCTAGTTTATGATGTTGAAACTAAGTTGTACTGTTTCCATGGTAACCTTTCAGGGAGAACCTTATTCATGCCGATGCCGTCGTACAGCGACTCTGTCTCAGTGCCATTTTGTTCTTCATGCTGTCGGTGGCTGATAGGACGTTTAAACAGGTAAGTCTTGTGGTACTATGGATATAAGTAAAAATCACAAACCTTGAATGAGACATGACATTTATCGTGCTGGAAAAAATAATGTATGCATAACTATTTTCCTGTTCTCTGTTTATTCCAAATTTCAATACCTACTGAATATTCATGGACAAAATAGTTCCAATGAAATATGAAAGGTGGAACATTGTACCCATTTTAACAAGAGTACCGCATACGGTACATAATACGCCCACTTGCAAACTTTCTGATTCAACATGCCTTATAAGTGTTGACATTTTCAAATCTGTGCTTCAGATCTTGATTTCAATATTAAGGTGATACTATTTTTTAAAAAATTGAAGTGAATATCTTTTTAAAGAAAAAAGTTAAAGCTAATTCTCATATTTGCAGATTTTTGTAAAGTGCAACGGCCATAACTCTGTAAAGACAAACTGAAAGAACCTCAAAATAAACTCAGCTTCAAATTTTGTTGCTTAAAACATTTGTGTTAAGTTTCATTTATATCATTTTAATAGTTTTCCCAGAAAACAACAGACAAACTAAAAGTTGACCGACTAACAAAGCAACGAACACACAAAGTTCAAGGACCATAACTTTAGAATAAAATGACATATCAAATCCCCCGCAATATATGTGAAAATTCACATTAAGGTTTAACCATATAACAAAATTGAAGTAAATATCATTTCAAATGAAAAAGTTATGACCATCCTCATATTTGCATAGATTTGCATTATAAATGCAAGGGCCAGAACTCCGAAACAACAAATCAAATGATCCTCAGAATCGACTTAGCTTCAGGTCTTGATGCATTAAACATGTGTATGAAGTTTCATTAATATCTGTCAAACAGTTTTGCAAGAAAACAGCGGACAATCTATATGCATATATTTGCATTATTTTTTACGTAAAAGGGCAATAACTCTGAAACGAAATATCAAATAAACCTCAAAATTGACTCAGCAGCAGATCTTGATGCATTAAACATTTTTGTGAAGTTTCATTAATATCTCTCAAATAGTTTTCCCAGAAAACAGCGGACAAACTATTTGCATTATTTTTTAAGGACAAGGGCCATAACTCTGAAACGAAAAATCAAATGATCCTCAGAATCAATTCAGATTCAGATCTTGATGCATTAAACATTTGTGTAAAGTTTCATTAATATCTGTCAAATAGTTTTCCCAGAAAACAGCGGACAAACTATTTGCATAGATTTGCATTATTTTTTAAGTAAAAGGGACATAACTCCAAAACGAAAAATCAAATGAACCTCAGAATTGACTCAGCTTCAGATCTTGATGCATTAAACATTTGTGTGAAGTTTCATTAATATCTCTCAAATAGTTTTCCCAGAAAACAGCGGACAAACTATTTGCATGTATTTGCATTATTTTTTAAGTAAAAGGGCCATAACTCTGAAACGACAAATCAAATGAACCTCAGAATTGACTCAGCTTCAGATCTTGATGCATTAAACATTTGTGTGAAGTTTCATTAATATCTGTCCAATAGTTTTCCCAGAAAACAGCGGACAAACTATTTGCATATTTTTTAAGGACAAGGGCCATAACTCTGAAATGAAAAATCAAATGAACCTCAGAATCAACTCAGCTTCAGATCTTGATGCATTAAACATTTGTGTGAAGTTTCATTAATATCTGTCAAACAGTTTTCCCAGAAAACTGCGGACAAACAAAATGTTGACGGACGAACGAACGAACGAACGAACGAACGAACGAACGGACGGACGGACGGACGGACGGGGCCACGACAATATACGACCACCTTTATTAGGTGGGCGTATAAAAAGTAAAGAAACAGATATATCGAATTCCATTAGCAAACAGAGCAGACCCTGATCAGATGGCTCCTATAGGATTAACCCATTCCCTCATATTGACGACTTTTGACGACTCTGTAAAAGTCACTTTGTGAAACCATTGTGATAAATAGAGCATTTGCTCCTATAGGAGCAAATGCTCTATTTATCACAATGGTTTCAAACTACAAAATTCTAAAGTTTTTCTTTTCTCTAGTTAATGCTCCTTTTTGGTAGATTTATTCAAAGAGGTTGTATCTAAAAATAGCCAATGAGAGAATGGGATAAAGGCGCTAAAAGGTTAAAAGGCTGGCACGCAATTCTTCTGCTTTCCGAAGCAATCATATTTTCTCTTATTTTATATACAAACAGCTCTTTCCTTACCATTCTGTGTAGCACTAGTTTAGTTTTCAAGTATTCACAGATGATTGGGGTCTACCTGATTCTGAAGGATCAAAAGGCAACTGTCAGGTAAAGAGATGAGAAGATATTGACTGAGTGTCAACGGCTTGCATAACATGCAACAATGCTTTATCATTTCTTAACCCTTTCCCTATTCTATGTTTATTCCAAATTTCAATATCTACTGAATATTCATGGAGAAAATAGTTATAATGAAATATGGAAGGTGGAAGATTGTAGCCATTTTAGAAACTAAAGACACAGATCTGTCAAATTCCATTAGCAAACAAAGCAGACCCTGATCAGACGGCTCCTTTAGATCTGGGTCTGCTCTGTTTGCAAATGCATGAAAACGCGTTTATAAGGGAAAGGGTTAATAAAAGTTGTTGTTTTTTTTTTAAAAAAAATGTTCTGTTTTCAGAGATTACTATATGCCAAACATTTCTGTTACCTGACATCTTCTCGACGAGCCAGGAAGTTTGATATGCCACACTTCCGACTGAACAAAGTGAAAAATATACGAATATGGCTGTCCCTCAGGTCCTATCTAAAGGTAAATGGAAGTGAACCAGAACTGAGTGTTGATATGCAGAAGTGCAGATGAATTATACATTTTCAAGAATAACTAAACCCTATATTGTGACCACTCTTTAGAACCGTTTCTTCAAGACGATACTAAAGAGTGGTTTACAACATAGGGTTTGGTGGAGAAATGATGATTTTAGTATTTGAGTACCCGTCTACCTTTTGCTCTGCTGATATGGGATATCCAACAATAGGACATTGCAAAATGTATAGACCTAGATCAACTGCTGCATTGAAATTGTGGCATCTGACCATAGTAAGACTGTATGTTCTAATGAGCTGCAAATAATGCTGACCCAGATCAGGTGCCACATAATATGAAACTTGTAGCATCTGACCATGGTCAAGACTGGTTCTCAGGCGCATTAGCAAACCAGACTAGCTTCTTGTTAGATCTAAACAGTGCAGACCATCATCAATGTCACATCTTCAATGCTGCATGTGATCTTTGGTCTAAACTGTTTAAATTGTTGGAACAATGGCATCCCACTAAACCATTGTTGCTTTTTGATTTTCAGAAACGTGGTCCTCAGCGTTCCGTGGACATGATTGTCTCATCAGCCTTCCTGCTCACTCTCATTATGCTGATACTGATGTGTCTTCAGGTAGGATATTGTCATGATTTAACCCTTCGCTTGATATTCACGTCAATATACCTACCTGTAAATGGTGAAGACCCAGATGAGACAGCTCCTGCAGGAGCTGTCTCATCAGGGTCTGCACTATTTACAAGTTGATTGTGCAACCAGTGCACTCCACAGCAGTGATTGCACAGCGAAATACTTGTACACAGTGAAGATATATGTAATTATACAACAGGGCATGGGTAAAGAAGGAGAAATGTATTTTAAAATTCAGCAAGAGAAGGGTTAATTCTTTCAGTGTGGAATCAACAGGGAAAGGGTTGAACACCCAGAACAAGGCCAATTATGAGTGGTCTTTTCAGGAGGTTTTACTCAATTTTCAAATAGAGTAGAACCTGTCTTAACCCTTTCCCTCAAGTAAATGCCTTTTCACCCTTTTGCAAACAGATTAGACCCAGATCAGATGGCTCCTATAGGAGCCATCTGATCAAGTTCTGCACTGTTTGTTAATGAAATTTGATAGATCTGTTTCTTTTTGTTTCTAAAATGGCTACAATGTCCCACCTTCCATATTTCATTTCTAGCTCCACTTTTTCAAAAAAGTGGAGCTATTGTCATGACCCTCTCGTCGGCGTCGGCGTTGGTTAACCTTTTTGTTAAGGTTCTTTTCTCAGAAACCATCAAAGATATTTGGTTCATATTTGGTATGTATGTTTACTATCACAAGGGGAACCCATTTCTAAAGGGTAGGTAACCCTAAAATTAATTTTGCCATAGTTATGCCCCTTTTTCGACTTAGAATTTTCATTGTTGGTTAAGTTTTATGTTCAGGTCCATGTCTCAGAAACTGTCCAAGATATTTGGTTCATCTTTGGTATACATATTAACTATTACAAGGGGGGCCCATTTCACAAGGGCAGCCCATTTCACAAGGGCAGATAACCTTAGAATTAATTTTGTTTTTGTTATCTCCCCTTTCTGACTTAGACTTCCACTACACTATCCAGCACTAAAGAAAGTGGAGCGCGCTGTCTGCGGACAGCTCTTGTTTCTATGAATAGTCAGTAGGTATTGAAATTTGGAATAGAGAACAGGGAAAGGGTTAAGCAGTCACCAAAAAAAAGGTCTAATTATGGGTCTGTAAGGCAGGTGGTAGTTTAATGCAGGTCGAAAGTAAACTCCTTTAGGAGCTTTTTGCAATACTTTTGCCCTGCATTAAGCAATCACCAGCTTTTTAATTCTTGTTCAATGGCTGCTTAACCCTTTCCTCCATAGGCTATTTTTAGACCCAGCCTTTTTGAATGAATCAACCCAAAAGGAGCCTTTACTAGAGAAAAGTAAAATTTTAGAATTTTGTAGTTTGAAACCACTATTTATCACAATGGTTTTAAGAAGAGGTTATTACAGAGGCGTAGAAAGGCGTATTTATGGAGGAAAGGGTCAAGACAGGTTCTACTGTAAAGCTAATGATTAGGGTGTGCAATTTTTCATTGACACTGTCTCTATCATGTGTTTCTGTTTCATGTTGCAGCTACTTCGAGATGCAGAAATCTATCTTAACTACTTGGTAAACTGGGAGATTCTTGTCTGGTGCATGGCTCTTGGAATCTACTTGCTTCGATTCATGACCCTTGGCCTCCGTATTAACAAGAAATACCGAAACCTATCGGTGCTGATCACGGAGCAGATCAACTTGTACCTCCAGATGGAGCAAAAACCGCACAAGAAAGAAGAACTCATGGTGGCAAACAATGTTCTGAAGCTGGCTGAGAGCTTGCTCAAGGTATGCATTCACACTTTCCATGTTCTGTCTTTAGTCCAAATTGCAATACCTGCTATATATTCATGTACAAAATAATTATAAGTAAATATGGAAGGTTGAACTTTGCAGCCTTTTTAGAAACTAAAGAAACATCTATCAAATTCCATTAGCAAACAGAGCAGACCCTGACCAGACGGCTCCTACAGGAGCCATCTGATCTGGGTCTGCTCTGTTTGCAAATGTGTTATATGAAGGAAATGGGTTAACTTGTTACCTCATGACTATTCATGACAGAAATAACATCATGAATATTTATTAGCTGATATTTGTGTTTCTTTCTTACTGTATGTATTGACTCTTTTCCCATCAACCGCTACCGGACTCATATTTGCAAACAGTTTGGATTTGAGTAACTCAACATTGAAAATGCTGGAGCCCTATAGGAATCACATTTTCTGTCTGTCGCATCTGTCCGTCCGTCAACACTTTTGATGTGACGTGATAACTCAAACAGTACTTCACATATTTGGTTCATATTAAGGGCATATGCTTAGTATTATGAGAGGAAGACATCTATAGTTTTGGGGTTGAATGAGATCACCATGTCTAGAGTTATCTGCCCTTGATTTATCAAAAATGCCATATTCAACAAAAGATCATCTGCAGGGCCCTGTCTGACAGTCAGAGTCAGTTTTCTAGTTACAACTTGCATCTTAGTACTTTGGAAAACTGGTTTAACCCATTCCGTCGTATTGTCACCTTTTGACCCCACTGTTAAAGTCACTTTCTGAAGCTTTTGTAATAAATAAATTATTTGCTCCATAGAAGCAAATGCTCTATTTATCACAATGGTTTCAAAACTACACAATTCAATTATTCTGAAATTTTCCTTTTCTCTAGTTAATGCTCCAGTTTGCTAGATTTATTCAAAGATGTAAGATCTAAAATTAGCCTATGATCCTGGAAATGGGTTAATATAACCCTTTCCTCCATGAATATTCAGGTTAGAAATCATGCATTATGTTTTATAATGGCCAATAAAAACAAAAGAGTATAGCCATGGCAGATTCTTTAGAATGAGATGTATATGATTCCATAAGCAAACAGAGCAGACCCTGATGAGACGGCTCCTACAGAAGCCATCTGATCTAGGTCTCTTCTTTTTGCAAAGGCATAGAATGGCGTATTTATGGCTTAAAGGGATCAAGTGATTAAAAAGAACCGCGCATGTATGGTCCTCTATGTATCAATACTGATAAGAAACATGATGATTTTCTCAGAGATGCTATTTATTCAGCCAAATCCCTCTTTGAGCTGATTCTAATATTAACCCATTCCCTTATAGGTTATTTTTAGATCCATCCACTTTGAATGAATAAATCCACCCAAAAGGAGCATTTACTACAGAAAAGGAAAATTTTAGAATTGTGTAGTTTTGAAACCATTGTGATAAATAGAGAATTTGTTATTATGGAGCAAATGCTCTATTTATCACGATGGGTTCAAAAAGTAAATTTTAAAGAGGC
This sequence comes from Azorinus chamasolen, assembly GCA_963576725.1. Lineage (NCBI taxonomy): Eukaryota > Metazoa > Mollusca > Bivalvia > Cardiida > Solecurtidae > Azorinus > Azorinus chamasolen. The sequence goes on from OY755252.1 coordinate 15,392,385, forward strand.
GTAGAATGGCGTATTTATGGAGGAATGGGTTAAGAAAGAAAAAGATATATGTAGAAAACCTCCTTTACTTTATCTCGGCCCTGTATTTTTGCTTACAGGAACTGGAGAGTCCGTTTAAGATATCGGGAATCTCTGCTAACCCGCTGATTCTGAACATCACCAAGGTTGTTGTCCTCTCCGCCTTCTCAGCTGTGCTCACGGAGTTGCTGGGATTCAAACTGAAGCTATATAAAATCAAACTACGGGCCTAGGAGACACTGTACAAGACTTTGTTCCATGTCAGGGTCTATTTACCCTAATTTTCCTAAATATTTGGACACCAAATCTCTATGGGAGATAGTAAGTCATTTTGGCACCGTTTGATTTCGACATTTTTGTTTTATTCGAATGACATTGTAGCCAATGGTGTAGATCCTGATCAAATGGCTCCTCCAGAAGCTGTTTGATCTGGGTCTACACTATTTGCCCTAGTTCGTCTCTCTAAATACTTACGGTAATTAGAGTATGTGCATTTATTTTCTTACTTGAGCTCTCGTAGCAATATTTTCTGCAAACATTGTTATTTGCCAAAGTCTTTAAATCTGCCAGAGCTTATAGCTTTGTAGCTGATCATCTCATTTGTGCCTAGTGTGGTTTAAAATGGACGTAGACATACAGTATAGATCCAGATCAGTTGGTTCCTGAAGGAAACGCCCGATCAGGATCTGCACTGTGTGCTTCACAAATTATCCCAAGGTTACGTTTGCAATTGGTTCAGCATATTTTCAGAGGTGCAGATAAGATAGGTAAATTAATATCGAGGGTTTGGTGCAAAACTATTGTAAGGAGTTCACTTTGTGAAGGAGTTACAATAGTTTTGCACCAAACCCTCGATATATTTTCAAGAATCACTTCTTTATTTCTCCACCAAACCCTATGTTGTGACCACTAGTCTCAAAGAGACAATCCCAAAGAGTGGTGACTACATAGGATTTAGTCACAACATTGGGTTTGGTGGAGAAATAATGATTTGAGTATGCAGGTGTATCTGTTGCTCTGTATGTTGTTGTTGTTGTTTTTCAGAATGATCATTGTCAATAGACATTAAGCTTCCAGGATCTATTTTGAGAATATTTTTAATATTTTTCAGATTATCATTTAACTCTTTCACTACAAATGTTGCATCTGTGATTACCGGATTACCTATGCAAATAGTTTGGATCCAAATGAGACGCTGAGGAATATGGCTTCTCAGCAGTATTCAAACTGTTTGTTACTGTGAAAATGTGTTTTTAAAGAAAATGCTGGAAAATTGAGCAAAGAAAGGTGTAGCAGATGACATATTTTGCAGAAGACAATATTTACAGAAGACAATTTTTGTCAGCGAAAGAGTTAAAAGTTTTTCACATGTGTCTACTAGCTTGCCTGAATATCAAACCCCAAAGAAAGTCCACAAAACTTTGCCGTTTATGTTGTGCAATGATTGTTGTCAATCAAAATATTGTATTTATATAGAACATAGTTGGATGTTGATTTTGAGTGTCGATAAAGCGTCAGTTTTCTTGTTTAATACATGACTTTTTCTGTTTATTCAAAAATATTTTTATTTCACCTTATAGTCTAAGAGAATCAAGCCTGGTAACTATAAAACGTTTCTAGTCGGAGTATGATTTCATTCTCAAGCATTTCTCAGTCATATTTTGATTATAGCTTAACCCTTTCTTTCACATAAATGCCTTTTCATGCAGTTGCAAACAGAGTAGACCCAGATCAGACGGCTCCTTTAGGAGCCGTCTGATCAGGGTCTACTCTGTTTGCTTTTGGTGTAACACAGATCTGACACCAGTTACTGCCTGAGCCAAAACATCCTGTGTACATAATTATGCGATTATAAGGATTCAGCTAATAATAAATATTCATGGTGTCATTATTTCTTTAATGAATATTAAACAGTGAAAGGGTTAAAAAATTGAAGCATATATAGCTTGAAATCAATCTCAAGCTTCAGACCAAAATTTGATCAATCTGGAGCTTTAGCATGATTTCATATTCAAAGTCAAAGTTATATTTGCACCAGACCTGCTTTGATTACTGTTTTTTCCCTATATTTTTGGAGACCTGAAATTTATTTATCACTCCATTTGAGAAGTGGTTTTGTCTCTAACCCTTACAGTGCTGACTTTTCAAATGGACTATTCCAAATGTCAAACAGGTCAAGCTTATGGTGAATATTTAGGGAATCTTCAAAAGAAGCTTGTATCAGGACAAACAGTGTAGACCCAGATGAGAGGGCTCCTAAAGGAGCCCTCTCATCTGGGTCTACACTGTTCGCTAAGGACATTTATGACTAGTGTCCAGCACAATAAGGGTTAAATTTTACCCTCTTTTGTTCACTTGTCTGTCAGTCTGTTGGCACTTAATGGCACTTTTTATCAGCTCATCCAGTATTATAGAAGCTTTTGTCTCATCTTCACGAAACTTGGTAATGATGTTGGTTGATTTGATATCTCAGTCAGGATCAATAACAAGAAATTAGTAGATAAAATTATATACTTATTCCGCTTGTCTGCAGATTGGCATACAGTTGAGCCTGTCTTAAGCGGCCATCAAAAAAGTGGTCTAATTGTGGGTCTGTAAGCCTGGTGGTAGCTTAATGCAGGACAAATGTAATGCAGAAAGCTCCTATGCTAGCCTTCTGCATTACTTTTGCCCTGCATTAAGCAACCACCTGCTTTTTAACACTCCTGTGTTCAATAAATGAATGACAGCTTAGGACAGGTTCTATTTTACTATGCATCTGCTGTCACTCTTGCAGATATATTTTACTTGAAGTAATGAAACTATGGGATGGTCAACCTTTTACCTGTTAGAGATAAATTTTGCCACCTTTGCAAACAGAGTAGATCCAGATCAGAGGCTTATGGAATGTTATAGTACTCCATGTACAGGTTTTTTCTTGGCCAAACTTTTCCATGTTAATGTGAGTCATCTTTTTCAGATGCATTTGAAATTTTAGTTTTAAGTCACCTTTGTTAGTCATCTTATTTAGATGCATTTTGAATTAGTAGCATAAACAATTATGCCATACCTCACCCTTTTTGGTCATCTTTTTCATATGCATTTGAAATTATTAACATAAATATTTTTAGTCATAACTCATATTTGTTGGTCTTTTTTTTTTCCAGATACATTTGAAATTATTAACATAAAAATCAGTCATACTTCACCTTGTAAGCATAAAAGTTTAGACATGATTCGACTGATGTCTGTCAGTCATTTATTCCAGATGCATTTGAAATTGTTTAAAATATATAGCAGAACTTTCTGCTTTTCTACGAATATTGTTGTTGTTTTTTTTAATTTATAAATACATGTACGCAATTAACCCTTTCCGCCATGAATATTCATGCTAGAAATAATGATGTCATGAATATTAGATTAATTTGTTAGCATAGACACGTGAATTTTTGGCCCAGGCAGAAACTATACAGTATAATCATATCTATATAATATCATAAGCAAACAGAGCAGACCTTGATCAGATGGCTCCTATAGGAGCCGTCTGATCTGGGTCTACTCAGTTTGCAAAGGCGTAGAAAGGCGTATTTATGGAGTAAAGGGTTAAACCCTTCAGATGCTGAATATTCACAGTGGACTGGCCAATCAGAATGTCACTCATTAGAGGCTTTTGAATGACAAACAGTGTAGACCTAGATCACAAGGCTCCTGTAGGAACCCTCTGATCTGAGTCTACACTGTTTGCAAATGCCAGTACACTAGTTACCTGCATTCAAAGGGCTAATGTTACGCAGTATGTGTAGCTATATGAGTACTACTCTGTATATGAGTAGCTATATGAGTACTACTCTGTTTGTATGAGTAGCCATGAGTTCAGTTTAACCTCTTTATAGCAGCCAATTAATTATTAAATATAGAAATTGTAAATCTCTGATGGCTGTTTAACCCTTTCCTCCATAAATATGCCTTTCTACGCCTTTGCAAACAGAGTAAACCCAGATCAGACGGCTCCTGTAGGAGATGTCTGATCAGGGTCTGCTCTATTTGCTTATCATAATGATATGATATAGATATGATTCTACAGTTTCTGCCATGGGAAAAAAAGTTTTTAAAAGTTCATCTAATTAATATTCATGATGTCATTATTAATTATATGAATATTCATGGAGTAAGGCGTTAATATATGTGGTAGTTGTATAGTGGTTGTTACTGTAGTGTTATATAAAAGGAAAGTATTGAACAGGGTCAGTATATGATATTTTGTGCAATATTGTAATTATATGGTTGCCCAGTAATTTGTTCATTTCCACACTTTCCCTAATAAATATCCAAACCAAGAAGCATAAAATTTCAAATTTGGAGGAGTTTTATATTGGGTACAAACATGGGTTTGTATTACATGTACCAAACTCTTCGAGACAATTCTAAAGAATGGTCACAAAACAGGATTTGATTGAGAAATAAGTGAGCAAGTTTTGAAAAAAAAGAGCTTTGTTCATTTATCTTATTACTCTGTCTCTGATACAGATCTAGAGTGGAAAGATTTTTGATAAAGATTCGTATATTCCAATACAAAAATCACAATTTTTCTATCAAACCCTGTGTTGTGACCATTCTTTAGAATCGTCTCGAAGAGACAATTCTAAAGAATGGTCACAACACAAGGATTTGATGGAGAAATAAATGAATGTGGTTTGAAAAATGTCTCCGATACAGATCTAGAATGGAAATGGCTACAGTATATATTTATCCATGTATGGTCTATGGTAATGGTAGATCCATGGAGATGTACTTTGTGTTATTGTAGCTCATTGTAAACTTGGTTGTATATTGTGTTCCAATATTAAATTATTGCATCCAAATTTCATTTGATGTGTTAATAGTATTGATTTGTTACTTTTATGAAAAAAAATGTATTTCCTTGATTTTGATTTTACCTCAGATGATCTTTACCCTGTACCTGACAGAAACACCTTTTTAAACAATAGACTTTGACCAGGGTCTGTTCTGTATTTGCTTATGGAATAATATAGATCTGGGTCCATGCTTATAAAACTTTTAGTCGAGTCTGAGATCGTTCTCAAGTTTTTGATTGGTCAGATTTGAGCCAAAAGCTTGAGAACTCAAATCTGACCAATCAAAAGCTTGAGAACGAAACTCAGACTCAACTAAAAGCTTTATAAGCATGGACCCAGATTCTAAAGTTTTGTTGATGCTAAAAGCCATTGTAAAAGATCAACTTTTAAATATTCATTTTGTCTTTATTTCTCATATGAATATTCATTTAGTAAAGGGTGAAGTGCACATTATGATACAAGTCAAAGGTCATTGTTGTATCATATGCTCCTGACATGTAGATATGACAGGAAAGGCAATAATCTATCCCTTTACTCGATAGATATGCCTTTTAACGCCTTTACAAACAGAGTAGACCCAGAACAGATGGCTCCTGTAGGAGCTGTCTGACCAGGGTCTGCTCTGTTAGCATATGGAATTATATAGGTCTACAGTTTTGGCTGTGTCTAAATAAACCTGTGTAATATATGTCATTATAAAATGCTTCTAATTAATATTCATTGTGTCAGTATTTTCCTGTATGAATATTCATGGAGTACAGTCATCTCATAAAATCTGGCCAGTCAGTTGTATAAGATTAACCATTTACCAGATGAATGTTCATGCTAGAATAATAACATCATGGATATTTATAATGTGAATATCTGTAATGGCATATGAACACAGACATATTTTACTATGGTAGAAATTGTGGAATCAGATCTATATTATTCCAAAAGCAATTAGAGCAGACCCTTGTCAGATGGCTCCTACAGGAGCCATCTGACCTGGGTCTGCTCTGTTTGTCAAAGGCATCGAAAGGCATTTGTATGAGATAATGGGTTAAATAAATAATTATGTTATACAAGTTATGTAATTATGTGAATGGTACATGTAATGTTGAAAATACAAATATATATTCCATGTAAATATGTTGTTATGACCAGACTTATTTCTTGTAGAAAAGTGATGAAATACCAGTCCAATCTCGATAATTCGAAATTTTTCTAAAGAAGAATTTAGACCTTTATAGGCGGGGGACTGCTTAATGCAGGGAGGAAGTCATGCAGAAAGCTCCTATAGGAGCTTTTGGCATGACTTTTTTTCCTGCATTAACCCTTTCCCTCATATAAACGTGTTTTCATGCATTTGCAAACAGAGTAGACCCAGATCAGACGGCTCCTAGAGGAGCCGTCTGATCAGGGTCTGCTCTGTTTGCTTGTAGAATTTGAAAGATCTGTTTCTTTAGTTTCTAAAATGGGTACAATTTTCCACCTTCCATATTTCATTATAAATGTTTTGTCTATGAATATTCAGTAGGTATTAAAAATTGAAATAAACATAGAACAGGGAAAGGGTTAAGCTGTCACCTGTCTTGAAGATCGATAATGATACCTATTTGAGTGTTCGAATAATCGTTTTTTTTACTGTATCTGTATAAGAATACTTGTGTAAACCTTTTGAATGCTGAACTATTCCGAGTAGAATGGCTTTTCAATGTTTAGCTCTTTCCCTGTTAAATATTCATGTAAGAAAAAATCTTGATTATTTATTAGCAGAATTTTTATAATGTAAACTTTTCAAGGAAACTTTTGTTTTGACAAAAACTATACAATCGGATCTATATCATGTCAAAAGCAAACAGAGCAGACCCTGATCAGACGGCTCCTGTTGGAGCTGTCTGATCTTGGTCTACGGTACTCTGTTTGCAAATGTGTAAAAAGGCGTTTTTATGAGGGAAAGCGTTAACAATAGAGTCGATTCAGTATGAAAGGGTATAATTTGTAGAGTATTTTGAATGACAAACAGTGTGGACGCTGATTAGTGGGCTCCTCAGAGCCATCTGAAATTGATCTACTCTGTTTTTGCAAGTGTGAGTATACTTGTGTTCCTGTATGTAAGGGTTTGGTGCAAAACTATGGTAATTTCATTCTAAAGATGAAATTTTAGCAAAGTTTAAGCAAACAAATCACCACATCAAAATGGGAGGCTCTGAAAGTTTAACCCCTTCCTTCATATAAATGCCTTATCAAGCATTTTCAAACAGCGTACACCCAGATCAGGAGCTGTCTAATCAGGGTCAGCTCTGCTAATGGAATTTGATAGATCTGTTTCTTCTGCTGCATTTGTGAAAGTCGTTGCTTCGTTTATTTCGCTTCAAAAGCGAAATAGTTTGGATCCTGGTGAGATGCGCAGTTTTGCAGACAGAGTAGACCCAGATCAAATGTCTCCTGTATGAGCCATCTGATCAGGGTCTGCTCTGTTTGCTTATGAAATAGTACAGATCTGATTCTAGTTTCTGCCATTGTGGCAAAGCTTTCATGTGTTCATATGCCATTATAAAAAAATCATCTAATTAACATTCTTGGCGTCATTATTTCTTACATAAATATTCATGGAGTAAGGGGTTTATTTACGCCTTTTCATGACTTTCATCTTGCATTAAGCAGTCACCTGCCTAAAATCTATACAAAAAAATCTGGTTGATGTTTTACTTAAACATTTTAAGAATATTGTGATAGTTTTGCCTGAAGCCCCTTAAAACAGTTGCTAGTGATTCATGGATGCTGTACCAATGTACAAAGTGTAGCACCTACTTGTGTTTAGTTTTGTGACTTAGTCAAGGCCCCATAATTCTATACTTTTGATTTATGAGTCTGAGTTCATTCTCTAGTATCTGTTTAGTCCAATTTTAATTAAGCTAAGTTCAAAATATGACCAATTAGATGCTTGAGATTGAACTCTCAGACTCAAGGAAAATAAATAAATATAAACTTGGAGCCAGGTGTCTGTAGTTATATTTATTGTTATTGTTATATTAGTTGCCAGATACATATTCTTTACTCCTTGACCTGTTACCTGTTCAATATTCATGTAAGAAATGATAACATCATTAATATTTATTAACTGAATCTTTATAATGGTAAATAAACCCAGGACTATACCACATTGGCAGAAACTGTAGAATCAGATTTATATGTATATAATTCCAAAAGCAAACACACAACAGACCTTGATCAGACAATTCTTACAGGAGACTTTTATCTGGGTCTATTCTGTATGCAAAGGCATTATAGGAAATAGTCCGATTTAGATCGATATTGAATCCTTCATCTGGTATAGGTACCTTCTACTGCCTTTGCAAACAGGGTAGACCCAGATCAGACAGCTCTATATGAGCAATCAGATCAGGGTCTGCTCTATTTGCTTAATATGAAATATCATAGAGCTGGCTCTACAGTTTCTGACATGGCAAAACAGTCTCTTGTTTATATGCTATTATGATCAATAATCTAATTAATATGAATACAGTAAAACCTCTTTACAACGGCCACTAAATTATATCAAGTATTTTGTGTTAAAGGCAGGTGGTTGCTTAAAGCAAGGTGATAGTAAGACAGAACGCTCCTATAGGAGCGTTCTGTTTTACTTTCACCTTGCTTTAAGCAGCCACCTGCCCTAAATACCAACTAATGAACACAATTTAGTGGCCGTTATAGAGAGGTTTTACTGTACATACATTATTTCTTACATGAATGTCCATGAGTATGGGGTTGATGAAATTGCCATTGTTATTGCCTCCTTTGATATGAATTTTGTGCTCATTGCACATGTATCTTTTATATTTTATAATGAATATGACATATACCGTCAAACCTTTCTTAACCAGACATTCAAATAAGCATCAGTGCAGGTCTTTAACCCATTACCTCGTAGGCTATTTTTAGATTCAAACCTTTTTTAATTAATTTACCGAAAAGGGGCATTTAATAGAGACAAGGAAAAGTTTAGTAGTTTTGAAACCATTGTGATAGAAAGAGCATTTGCTCCTATGGAGCAAATGCTCTTTCTATCACAATGGTTTCATTGAGTTTTACATAGGCGTCAATATGAGGGAATGGGTTAAGGCAGATGGAAGGTTAATGCAGGTTGAAAATCACACAGAAAACTCCTTTGGAAGCTTTCTGCATGGCTTTCACCCTGCATTAAGCAACCAGCGGCCTAAAACAACATAAATTCTTCTGTATTCTCCTGTTTAGATGGGATTTACTATACCTTTTGAGCAGTCACATGACTTAGATTACTCACACATATTCTCAAGCTTGAGAATCAAAAATATGCTTTTACTTTGAATATAAATTCAGGAAATTAATTGCCATTTTAAAAAGTAGAGAATCAGATTTGTAACATACATCTTACAATGCTGAACTTTCAAATGGATAATTCCAAAATTCAAACAAGTTAAGTTTACGGGACTATTTAGGAACTTTTCTAAAGAAAGGTGTAACATGATGAACACTGCAGTCCCTGATGAGATGGCTTCTCTATAGGAGCTGTATGATCTGGGTCTACTCCATATGAAAACGGGTTTATATGATGGAAAGGGTTAGTCCTTTACCTCCTTCAAATGCTTTTTCTTGCCTTTGCAAACGGAGTAGACCAAGATGGCTGCTGTAGGAATCGTCTGATCAAGGTCTGCTCTGTTAGTGTATTAACTCATAACAGATCTGACTACAGTTTCTACCAAACTCTGGTGTACATATGCCATTATAAAAATTCAACATATAAATATTCATGATGTCATTATTTCTTACATGAATATTCAACAGGGAAAAGGTTAAGATTTGTTTGTGCTATCCATTTCATATTTTACGTGCTTGTTAAACCTTGTTAACACTCATGTACCATGCATACTTAGCAGATATAGATGGTGGGCATTTACTTGCAGTACTAGTGTTTGTATTTATGCATTTCATACAGAAATCCATGCAGTGTCAGTGTGCTAGGAATGTTCATAATCAGCTATCAGCCTTTCAGACTGGACTAGGATGTTCTTGCTATTTTTATAACCAGATTTTTCAAGAAAATTTCTAGTTATTACAATGGAATATGTCACTGGGCATTGGGCATGCATTAACCCATTTCCTCATATTGACGTTTTTTTACGACTGTAAATGTCACTGTGATAAATAGAGCATTAAGTGGTTGGGTCTAAAAACAGCCTATGAGGTAATGGGTTAAACTCATTTCCATACAATGCAATAACTTTACCTAGGAATAAGATCAGAGGACCAAACTTGGTGTACAGATAGTGTGCATGGAGAGTTTGAGATTGTGTTCGGGTGGTCAAGTGTCAAGGTCACTATTACAAAATATTGAAAAATGTTTTTATTGCGATAACTTTAATTAGGAATAAGATTTAAGGACCAAACTTTGATTCACTAATAGCTTACTGAAAGACAAAGCTTGGCATTGCATTTCAGGAAAGATGCAATGTGAGCTATTTGTTGTACAGCTAGCTTACATTGAGACAAAAGGTGTGGGTTGCATATTGGGTGTGTTAGATCAAGGTTGTGGTTATTTTTACTGAAAAAAGGAGAAAAAGATAGGATTGCATGGTCTCTTCTTGGGTCAAGGTAATATTTTCACACATTGATTTTGGATGCTTTTATCCAGGTGAGGGTTGCAATCACTAAATTTATAAAAACAAGGGGAAAATTTGGTTTTTGTGATATTTCATTCTTTGCACACTAATTAATAGGCTGCAAAAATTGCTGTCTGCAATTCTGAAAATAATGCATGTGTTCTGTAACAAGGATGACACCTGAGGATCACTCTGTTATCTGTCTGTCCCTCTGTTTATCATGCTGTTTTTGGTCACCGGCTCACTTCAACTGGTGACATAATTATATGTGTTCCTTTGTCAAGATTGAACTCTCTTGTTCTTTTTATTTATTTTCAAAAATGTCGTACAAGTGTCAAACACTTGGGATTGTTTTAAGAGACCCTCATCTTTATCCTCTGTATACAGATCTTCAGTAAAACCTCTCTAAATCGGACGTTAAATTTAGCATAAATATTCGTCTTGGAGACAGGTGGCATCTTAATGCAGGGTGAAAGTCATGCAGAAAGCTCCTGTTGGAGCTTTCTGCATGAGTTTCAATCTGCGTTAAGCAGCCACCTGTCTAAAAGTATCTTACTTCTTCTCTACTAGAATTCTGGTTTAGACGAGGTTTTACTGTAAATATAAAATCACTGTTAAAGAGGGGGTAGGGGTTATACTAGAATAAACTTATTTTTCTGTGTCTGTCTACACTTCTCAGCTCTTTGTACACCTTTGCAAACAGAGTAGACCCAGATCAGACAGCTCTTGTCAGCCGTCTGATCAGGGTCTGCTGTGTTTGCTTAATCCTTTCACTGTTCTGTATTTACCCAATTCCATTTCCTACTGAATATTCATGCACACAATAATTATATTGAAATATGGAAGGTGGAACATTGTAGCCATTTTAGAAAGTAAAGAAACAGATCTATCAAATTCCATTAGTAAACAGAGCAGACCCTCATCAGACAGCTCCTACAGGAGCCATCTGATCTGGGTCTTCTCTGTTTGCAAATGCATGAAAAAGGCATTTATATGAAGGAAATGGTTAATGAATAAGATATATCAGAATCTGCAGTTTCTATTATGGCTAAAATGTTCTGTGTTTTATGTGACATTATAAAACAAATCTACTTAATATTCATGATGTTACATGAATATTCATGGAGCAAAGAGTTAAGTGATTGGTCCAGAGCTCCAGGTGAAAGGAATAAGTTAACTTTCACAGCAAATCTTCCTTCATTTCTCCATCATACTCATAGTTGTGACCACTCACACGGACTGCTGCAGAGTTATTTCTAATTAGTAGTCACAGAGTACAGATAACAGTGCGTACTCAATTACTAAAGTGGTCATTTCTCCCCTAAAGTTTAAACCCCTTGTAGTGACCACTCTTGAGTGGTCACAGCATAGGATTTAGTGGAGAAATAAAGAAGTTATACAGTAAAACCTCTCTATAACGGTCACTTAATTACATTAAGTATTTTGTGTTAAAGGCAGGTGGCTGCTTAAAGCAAGGTGAAAGTAAAACAGAACGCTCCTTTAGGAGCGTTCTGTTTTACTTTCACCTTGCTTTAAGTGGCCACCTGCCCTAAATACCAAATAGTTAACGAAATTAAGTGGCTGTTAAAGAGAGGTTTTACTGTACTTGAAAATATTTAATTTACACTTCTTATCTGGAGCTCTGTAGTCACATCTACTATTTTGGTGGTGAAATCAGCAGAGACGTTGTCACATCTACTATTTTGATGATGAAATTTTTCATCTAAAATATTCCCAATTTCTGGAGCTCTTTGTATCTTTAACCCACTTCCTCCTACTGACACATTTTAGTTATGCCTCGGTAAAGGGCATTTTTGAAACCATTGTGATAAATAGAGCTTTTTCTCCATAGGAGCAAATGCTCTATTATCACAATGGTTTCAGAACTGTATACTTCTAAAATATTCTTTTTTTCTAGTAAATGCTCCTTTTCAGTAGATTTTTTCCCCTACCCCCCTGACTTCTGCCTTATGGAAATATTTTCAGTTATTAGTCAGCTCAACAGGTACATATTATTTGATGTTATTATGTGAAAATAAATTTTATGTTTTGTTGTGAAATAAAAGTAAATTGATTTTGGTCAGTTTGTTGTTATACAGTACACCTCAACCTTATCATACCTCGACTTAGTAGAGACACTGGCAAACAGAGTTAACCCTGATCAGACTGCTCTTGTAGGGTCTGCTTGATTGCTTATCGAATAATATAGATCTGATTCTGCGGATAGATATTCATGATGTCATTATTCATTACATGCATATTCATGTGGTAAATGATAAATACATCAGTGGAACCTGATTTTAGCTCACCAGAGCACTTTTGTGCTCAGGATGAGCTTTTGTGATCACCTGATGTCTGTCGGCGTGCGTCGTCGGACGTCAACAATTTGAATCTTTAAAAATCTCCTCTGAATCTACAGGGTTCTCAGCTTTCATCTTTGGTACATAGCATCATCTGTAGGTCCTCTACAAAAGTTATATAAATTATGCCCCAGGGGTCAAAATTGGCCCCACCCCAGGGGTGCCTTGTTTTCTATAGAAACATATAGTGAAAACTTTGAAAATCTTCTCCTCTGAAACTGGAAGGTTCTCAGCTTTCATATTTGGCACATATCATCATGTTCAGGTCCTCTACAAAAGTTACATAAATTATACCCCTGGGGTCAAAATTGGCCCCGCCCCAGGGGTGGTCAGTTTTCAATAGAAACATATAGTGAAAACTTTGAAAATCTTTTCCTCTAAAACTGGCAGGTTCTCAGCTTTCATATTTGCCACATAGCATCATGTTCAGGTCCTCTACAAAAGTTCTATAAATTATGGCCCCTGGGGTCAAAATTGGCCCCGCCCCAGGGGTGGTCAGTTTTCAATAGAAACATATAGTGAAAACTGAAAATCTTCTCTGATGAAACTGGGAGGTTCTCAGCTTTCATATTTGGCACATAGCATCATGTTCAGGTCCTCTACGAAAGTCAAAATTGGACCCACCCCAGGGGTGCATTGTTTTCTATAGAAACATATAGTAAAACTTTAAAAATCTTCTCTTCTGAAACTGGAAGTTTCTCAGCTTTCATATTTGGCACATAGCATCATGTTCAGGTCCTCTACAAAAGTTATATAAATTATGTCCCTGGGGTCAAAATTGGCCTCGCCCCAGGGCCGGTTAGCTTTCTATAGAAACATAGTGAAAACTCTGAAAATCTTCTCCTCTGATTGTCTGGTGAGCAATATCAGGGTCATTCTGGCCCTCTTGTTTCATTGTCTTATATCTCACTAACCATTATAGCTATTGGCATGGAATTAAACCCCATTCATACTTTCATTGTGCATCCAGTCCATGCTGCCAGCAAGCCCAAGGTCAAAGTCAAATGACTTTATGTGCAGTTAGGCAAGCACCACCACGGGGACATCACTGTCTTACAGACACAATTTTCTAGTTTTTGTTAGAAATTTCCTTTTGTACCTTGCACACTGCCTTCTATTTTTTAAGTTGAACTTTGCCCATTGAATACTGATTTCGAAGCTGAATATTCCATAACTGTTTAATCTTTTGCTCCATAAATACGCCTTTCTACATCTTTGCAAACACAGTAGATCCACAGTTTCTGCCATGGCCAATCATTCATATGTCCATGTGCTATTGTAACAATGTAATTAATATTCATGATGTCATTATTTCTTACATAAATATTCATGGAGCGAGTTGGGTTTTACGTCCGACCAACAGTATTTCAGTTATGTGCAGACGGCACCCGCTTGGGACAAGTTATAGTGCTGCCTCACTGGAATGCCCCTGCCGCGGGCACATGGCAAGGACACCCCACACAGTCACATTATCCTGACACCGGGCTGACCAGTCCTAGAACTACCCTTTTAATGTCGAGCATAGACAACTGAGGTACTAGTACCAATTTTTAACGACTCACGGCCAGGGATCAAACTCACGACCTTCCGTACCACAAGCAGACACTCTACCACTGAGCCACGTGGACGGTGAATATTCAGAGTAAAGGGTTAACATTACATTCCATTGAGAATATGGGGAAGGGTAAACTTTGCTTAACCATTTCCTCCATGAATAGTCCCGTTATAAATAATCACATTATGAATATTAATTAGATTAATTGTTATTAAAACACATGCCACATGGGCATATGAAATTTAGGCCATGGCAGAAACTGTAGAATCAGAACTACATGTACAGTTGTACTTCGATATCTCGAACTTCGGGATAACTTGAACAAAAAGTTCAGTTCTTCCAAAACTTACAATACATAATTGCTCGAAAATATATCGCTACAAATATCTGGAAACACATGTCACAGCTTAATACAGGTCTAAAGTAATGCTGAAAGCTCCTTTAGGCATTGAGAAATTGGGCAACTCATTTCCAAAACTGAAATATAACAATTTCTTAAGTTCTACCACTATCAAACAAGAGTGCCAAATCGAAACTTGACCTAGATAGTATGGCCACACATAACTTTATGAAGTTTGGTGAAGATCGAATAAAAACTCTGACTTGGAGAAGAAACAAGGATAGAATAAGCAATTCTGCTAATTCAACAGCCATAACTCTAAAGTGCCTGGGGTAATTTAGCTGGTTATCGAACTTGGGATAATATTGAGAAATTATTTCTACGAACATTTCCACCAAGTTGTTGACAATTGGCTAGAAACTGCCCAAGTTAAAGAGCGGACATGTTTTGGATGTCATCCGCCCAGCCACCTGAATCTCCGTCTGCCATGGGGTATCACATAATACTATGTCTTTCAACAGGCATATGAAAATCATATGAACAAAGGCTACATTGTAGAATGTGTCGCGTTCAACTCCCTGATCTATGGGTCAAAGGTCAAGGTCATCATTCAGGGCCAAAGGTCGGGGGCATAAGTGTTTCACAAACACTCTTTGTTCTATTTTACAATCTCCATCGATTTAGAAACAAGATGTGTTTGTGAAACACTGCCCATAACCTTTGATCCTGAACAATTACCTTGACCTTTGACCCATGGACCTGGGAGTTGAACGCAACACATTGTCTTTGTGTGGTGAACATTTGTGCCAGTTATTTGGAAATACATTCATAGATAAACAAGAGGGCCATGAGGCCCTGAAGCGCTCACCTGAGATAACCCAAGGGGCGTGGCCATTTTTGACCAAGAAGTCATCATTTGTACAACATTGGTAAAGAACCACAAGGCAAAGCAGGATGCAATTATTTAAAGGTCTAAGCCTAATGGTTTCAGAGAAAAATAATATTTCATATTTTTCCCATGAAAAACTAATAAGCCCCAAGGCAGGGCCAAGTTTTGCCCAGAGGCCAGGGTCGAAAGTTGAACATTCTTGGCAGAGGACCACAAGCCAAGCTACATATTTGTATAGGACCATTAGATCATGTTACATACCAAACATCAAAGGTCTAGGCCTTACAGTTTCAGAAGATTTTTAAAGATTTTCCTATGAAAAACTGATAAGCCCTTGGGCGGGCCATTTTTGGCCCAGGGGTCATAATTTGAACAATCTTTGTAGAGAACCATTACATCATGCTACATTCCAAATATCAAAGGTATAGGCCTAACAGTTTCAGACAAAAAGATTTTTAAAGTTTTTTCTATGAAAAACTGATAAGCCCTTGGGCGGGGCCATTTTCGGTCCAGGGTCATAATTTGAACAATCTTTGTAGAGGACCATTAGACCATGCTACATGCCAAATATCAAAGGTCTAGGCCTTACAGTTTCAGAGAAGAAGATTTTTAAAGATTTTCATATGAAAAACTGATAAGCCCTTGGGCGGGGCCATTTTTGGCCCTGGGGTCATAATTTGAACAATCTTTGTAGAGGACCATAAGATCATGCTACATGCCAAATATCAAAAGTCTAGGCCTTACAGTTTCAGAGAAGAAGATTTTTAAAGATTTTCCTATGAAAAACTGATAAGCCCTAGGGCGGGGCCATTTTTGGGCCGGGGGTCATAATTTGAACAATCTTTGTAGAGGACCATAAGATCATGCTAGAGACCAAATATCAAAGGTCTAGGCCTTACAGTTTCAGAGAAGAAGATTTTTAAAGATTTTCATATGAAAAACTGATAAGCCCTTGGGCGGGGCCATTTTTGGCCCTGGGGTCATAATTTGAACAATCTTTGTAGAGGACCATAAGATCATGCTACATGCCAAATATCAAAAGTCTAGGCCTTACAGTTTCAGAGAAGAAGATTTTTAAAGATTTTCCTGTGAAAAACTGATAAGCCCTAGGGCGGGGCCATTTTTGGGCCGGGGGTCATAATTTGAACAATCTTTGTAGAGGACCATAAGATCATGCTAGAGACCAAATATCAAAGGTCTAGGCCTTACAGTTTCAGAGAAGAAGATTTTTAAAGATTTTCCTATGAAAAACTGATAAGCCCTTGGGCGGGGCCATTTTTGGCCCGGGGGTCATAATTTGAACAAGCTTTGTAGAGGACCATAAGATCATGCTACATGCCAAATATCAAAAGTCTAGGCCATACAGTTTCAGAGAAGAAGATTTTTAAAGATTTTCCTATGACAAACTGATAAGCCCTAGGGCGGGGCCATTTTTGGCCCGGGGGTCATAATGTGAACAATATTTCGTTCCCCCTAACCACTGATGCTTCTGACAAAATTTGGTTAAAATCGAGTCAGTAGTTTAAGAGGAGATGTCGTTTGAAAATGTGGACGGACGACGGACGCCGGACGACGGACGCCGGACACCGGACGCCGGACGCCGGACGACGGACGGATTGCGGTCACAATAACTCATGAGCTAAAAAGTTATAGAAGGGACACGAAATTTGGGATGGACGGATGGACGAAAGGATGAACAATGCGATTACTATATGCCCGCCGTTGGGGGGCATAAAAATCCCTTTTCCATGTTACAGTTTACTGATTCTGGCCATGAATATTAATGAGGCGATAAAATCTTGAATAAATGTAAAACAGGGAAAGGGTTATCTATTCAATGGCTCTAGCTAAAATGGTAAATAACAGAATAAACACAGTCAGGCATCAAATTGTACAATTTGTTTATTACAGACTGTCAAAGTGTAACTAACAGGAACACAATCATATTTATAAGGAACAATTTAAAGAAACAGTCAAAACTTAGAACTAATATCTACACAACTGCACTTCATTCTTGCATAACTAGCTGATCTAAATAGTGTAAAACCCCTCTATAATGCGACCAGCAAAAAGGGGCATAATTCACTAGGAGCTTTCTGCATAACTTTTGTCCTGCATTAAGCAACCACCTGCTTATACAGACAGCCATGTTTATTCATTAAGTGGTCGCATTAAAGGGGTTTTACTGTAGTGTCACCATGATTAATCAGGACGGATTTGTAAATTAACCTTTAGCCTGCTGTGGGCAGATGAGTGAATACCTATGCAAACAGTTTGGATCCTGAGTAACTCGGCATCTCATCAGGATCCAAACTGTTTGACACCCTGATTTAATTTTGGTAGACAAATTGATTATAGCTTGAAATTTGAAAATATAGTACCAGTATGTGAAACATTCTGTAAAAATAATTTGCTCAGCAGGCTAAAGGTTAAGGATACATACCGTATTATTCTAATGAACGCCCCTGATGGCGTAATTTATTTTTAAATGAGCTTCTTGCATTTTGTACACTTGTGGTTGCTTAATGCACAATGCAGAAAGCTCCTATGGGAGATTACTGCATTGCTTTCAGTCTGCATTAAGCTAAAACTTGTATTTTGAAAAACCTATATTTATGTAAAGGTTACTATATTAAATTTTAGTCTTTTATTCATTATTAGCTTCCCCCCCCCCTTTTCTCCCCAAACAGAAGCAAGGGAGCATTTATAAGAGTGGGGGCATTTATTAGGGAGAATACGTTTACTCAATTTCGCACCATTTTGATAACTGTAAATCAGACTAACAAAATAGTGTCCTCCTTGATCAAACGGGCTCCTTCAGGAGCTGTTTGGACTGGGTCTGCACCACCTGCTTAAGATTGCCTACCGAATACTTATGGTAATTAAGTTAGCTCTTTTACCCTTGTCAAAAAAACGCACATCAAACCAAGTATAAATGCAAAACACGGAAATTCCTCAAAACAACATGATTTCAGATGCAATGAATTATCAATAATAACAAGGATCATCATCTATAACCCTTTACTCCATGACTATTCATGTAAGAAATAATCACATCATGAATATCAAATAGATTAACCAATTCCTCCATAAGCTATTTTTAGACCCAACCTCTTTGAATGTATCTACCGAAAAGGATCACCAAAAAACTAGAATTCCAGTTTAGAGGGGTTTGACTGTATATAATTTCATAAGCAAACAGAGCAGATCCTGATCAGACAGCTCCCGTCTGATCTGGGTCTTCTCTGTTTGAAAAGGTTCTTTTCTGCACGACTTTAACCCTCAATTAAACAGCTCTCTCTCTCTCTCTCTCCAAAAGACCAGCACTGATAATTCTTTGAATGTCTGGTTTAGAGGGGTTTTATTGCACCATGTATGAGCTACTGGCATCACATCAAGATCAAAACTGTTAGAGGCTCTATTCAAATTGCATACAAATTTCAAACCTATAACTATTTACTTCATGACTAGTCAAGTGAGCATTAACCCTCTCCCTGTTCTTTAATTATTTCAAATTTCAATAGATACTGACTATTCATGGCCATAATAGTTATAATAAAATATGGAAGGTTGAACAATGTAGCTATTTAAGAAAGTAAAGGAACAGATCTATTAAATTTGATCAGCAAACAGAGCACACCCGGATCAGATGGCTCCTATAAGATCGTCTGATCTGGGTCTACTCTGTAGATGCGTGAAAAGGTGTTTATATGAAGGAAAGGGTTAATAACATCATAAATAATAATTAATTCTATTCTTAAAATGGCATAAGAATACAGGAATTATTGTTGGCCAAGGCAAAAACAACAAATCAAATTGGCAAAGTGCTGCAGACCCTGATCAGATGGTTCCCACAGGAGCTGTCTGATCTAGGTCTACTCTATTTGCACAGGCATCCAGTAAACAGTTAGAAAAAAGAACAAATATTTGAAAATTAATCCTTCCCTTCATATAAACGTGTTTTCACCCATCTGCAAACAGAGTAGACCCAGATCAGACGGCTCCTAGAGGAGCCGTCTGATCAGGGTCTGCTCTGTTTGCTAATAGAATTTGATAGATCTGTTTCTTTGCTTTCTAAAATGTCTACAATGTTCCACCTTCCATATTTTGTTAATGAGTATTCAGTGGGTATTGAAATTTGGCCTTAAGACAGAACAGGAAAGGGTTAAAGCAAATGACATTTGTTACAGACAAAATTACTGCTAAAGAATTATTGAAGTCTTTTTACGCCTCAAGTAATTATTGTCTGCAAAAACCCGTCTGCTGAAATTCTCAAAGTTCTCTCTGTTGTATAAAAATGCAGTCAGTCTGAATCAGTTTGAACTAAGATGAGATGCCAAGTCGGATTACTGGTTGATCAAGGTAAGATGCCAAGTCACTGCCAGATTTACCTGGATTCAAACAGTAGGCTTATTTAATTCATCTCTATGGGCAAGAAGCTAACATTGATACAGTCTTAATTTCATGTCTACTCTTTGGGCACACTTCAGACTAGATATTTCAAAATGTTAAATGATTGTAATAAAGCAGATTTTAAGATTACAATTTTTACCCGCTATCGTAGGCAGATAATGCCTGTAAAACAGTCTACTTTACCCTTTCCCACATACAGATTTTTTTGACACCTTTGCAAACAGAGTAGACCCAAATGAGACAGCTCCTGTGTAAGAGCTGTCTGATAAGTTGCTCTGTTTGCTTATGAAAAAATACAACTGTGATTCTGTAGTGTATGTCAGAGTCCAACATTTCCATGTTAACCCTTTCCTCCATGAACATTCATGTGAGAAATAATGACATCATGAACATCAATTAGATTTATTCATAGCTAATGGCCACACAAATGTTTGGCTAAGGCAGAAACTGTAGAAACATATCTATATTATATCATAAGCAAACAGAGCAGACCCTGATCAGACGGCTCCTATAGGAGCTGTTTCATCTCGGTCTACTCTGTTTGCGAAGGCACAGAAAGGGGTACAGTAAAACCTCTCTATAACGGCCACTAAATTACATCAAGTATTTTGTGTTAAAGGCAGGTGGATGCTTAAAGCAAGGTGAAAGTAAAACAGAACGCTCCTGTAGGAGCGTTCTGTTTTGCTTTCACCTTGCTTTAAGCAACCACCTGTCCAAAATACCAACTAATTAACACAATTTAGTGGCCGTTATAGAGAGGATGTACTGTATTTATGGAGTAAAGGGTTAAAAATTCAATGAATACTCATAGAGTAACAAATTGTATTAATATTCACGGGGAAAAGGGTTAAATGTTAACCGTCAAATTTCTTTCTGTTTTCTATAAACATCAAGTGTCTGACTGACATGGATTCTCTTCAGAATAAGACGTATTACATCTAATTCACTGGATATCAACAATACACAACATTGTTAGCTGGAAGCAATAAAGCATCTGGTCAATCAAATCGTTGTAAACAGTTTCCTCCATGAATACGCCTTTCTATGCCTCTGTAATAACCACTTCTTGAAACCATTGTGATAAATAGAGCATTTGCTCCTATAGGAGCAAATGCTTTATTTATCACAATGGTTTCAAACTACAAAATTCTAAAGTTTTACTTTTCTCTAGTAAATGCTCCTTTTGGGTAGACTCATCCAAAAAGGTTGGGTCTAAAAATAGCCTATGGAGGAAAGGGTTAACATCATTTAAATGCTATCTGCTTAACACCTCATGAATATTAATGACTTTGTGAATACAGAGATAGATAAATTTTAAAATGACATATTAACTCTTTGCACGCTAAGTAATTTTTCGTCTGCAACAATTGTCGTCTGCTTCAATTCTTAAAATAAAATTTCTCTCTTTTTTTGGCAAAAATATGATCAAGATGACAAACAGTTTGGATCCTGATGAGACGCCGCATTATGCGGCGTCTCATCTGGATCCAAACTGTTTGCATAGGTAATAACAATTTCGCCGCTAGCGTGCAAAGAGTTAAAAGAGTGTTTGTCAAGGCAGACACTGTAGAATGTGATTTATATCATTTAATAAGAAAACAGTGCAGACCCTGATCTGATGGCTCCTTAACCCTTTCCTCTATAAATACCCCTTTCTATGCCTCTGTAGAAGTAAACTGTTGAAACCATTGTGCTCAATAAAACATTGGAGCAAATGCTCTATTTATCGCAATGGTTTCAAAACTAAACAATTCTAACATTTTCCTTTTCTCTAGTAAATACTCCTTTTCGGTAGATTTATTCAAAGAGGGTGGGTCTAAATATAGCCTATGAGGGAATGGGTTAAGGAGCTGTCTGATTTGAGTCTACTCTGTTTGCAAAGCCATTAAAAAGGTGGTAAATCTCTGGGGTAAAGGGTTAAACTCCAATCTCTTGCAATATTTCACTTTCTTCCAATTAATTCAATCTTTTGAGAAACTATAGACTGAGTGACAAACAGCTTTGATCCTGATGAAGTGATGACTTTACACTCATCTCATTTAGATCCAAGCTATTTGCAAAGGCCCATCATGAGTATTGCTAAAGGATTCATATAATGGCTTGCTTGACCTATAATTATGACCCTAACCGTTCCCAACTGAGACAAATTCATTCCATCTTTCTTTCTATGCCTGTGCAAACAGAGTAGATCTAGATCAAATGGCTCCTGTAGGAGCCATCTAATCAGGGACTGCTCCATTTGCTTTTGACATGATGTACATCCGTTTCTAAAGTTTTTCTCAAAGCAAAATATTCCTTGAAAAGTTTACATCATAACACTTCAGCTTATAAATATTCATGATGTCATTATTTCTTACATGAATATTGAACAGGGAAAGGGTTAACCCTTTATTCCAAGAATATTCATGCAAGAAATAATGATGTCATGAATATTCATTAGATTAATTTGTTATAATAGCACATTGGACATGGACAAAGGACATTTTGGTCATTGCAGAAGCTGTAGTATATCATATCTATATTATATCATAAGCAAACAGAGCAGACCCTGATCAGACGGCTCCTATAGGAGCTGTCTGATCTGGGTCTACTCTGTTTGCAAAGGCATAGAAAGGGTTTTTTATGGAGTAAAGGGTTAAAACGCTCCCTACACTGACAGGCATCACAATAACGATCTACTCTGGACACAAATTAGCAGTAAGTGCTACACTATATGCTCGTTGTCTCTCCTTGAACCAATGCCAGGCTTGACCTTTTACTCCATGAATATTCATGAAAGACTCCGCCCTTTTATGAATGTTAAATAGTTAAATAATTAATAATTATCAACATATTATATAAAACAAATGAAATACATAGGTACCCCCCTATATCAAATAGTATGAAGTCAGATCCTGATCAGACGGTTCCTACATGAGACTCATCTGATTTGGGTCTACTCTGTCTGCAAATGTGTCAAAAGGCGTCTTCTCTCTATGGAGTAAAAGGTTAAACTGGTGAAATGAACACGATTGCGTATTAATCTCACCCTTTACTCCGTGAATATTTATGTAAAAGTAATGACATCATGAATTTTAACCATCTACCATGTTCTATGGTTATTCCAAATTTCAATACCGACTGAATATTCATGGACAAAACAGTTATAATGAAATATTGAAGATGGAACGTTGTAGCCTTTTTAGAAAGTAAAGAAACCGATATATCAAATTCCATTGGCAAACAGAGCAGACCCTGATCAGACGGCTCCTATAGAAACCTTCTGATCTGGGTCTACTCTGTTTGCAAATGTGTGAAAACATGTTTAAATGAGGGAAAGGGTTAATTAGACAGATTAATTAATAGGAGATGGTCATAGGAATGTTTGGCCATGGCAGAAGTTGTAAAATCATATCTTTATTATATCATTACCAAACAGACCAGACCCAGATGAGACAGATACTACAGGAGCCGCCTTATCTGGGTCTGCTCTGTTTGCAAAGGAATAGAAAAGCGTATTCATGGAGTAAAGGAATAATATGTTTTTATTCTTCTCTATTTACAACAAACTAGAACTGAAGTTTATATAGTAAGCTCCACTTAGAAGGATATTGCCTGTCACTATAGGAGCCAACAGAGGTTTAGATAAGATGCTTAAATTAAGTCAAACTTAAGTAAAACTCCTTTATTTCTCAACCAAACCATATACTGTGACCACTTTCTAGAATCGTCTCGAAGAGACTTTTCTAAAAAGTGGTCACAGTATAGGGTTTTTCGGAGAAATTAGGATTTTAGTATTTGGGTATAAATGCACTTTTATCTGTAGCTCTGCATAAAAATATAAAAAAAGCATGTTTATAAATATGTGGGGAAGGCTTACTTGAGTCAACACCAAAAACACATTAGATTTCTTCTTTCATAAGACTGACAATTAACCCTTCTCTTGCTGTATTATTAAAATATATTTCTCCTTCTTTACCCATGCCCTGTTGTATAATTACATATATCTTCACTGTGTACACATATTTCGCTGTGCAATCACTGCTGTGGAGTGCACTGGTTGCACAATCAACTGGTAAATAGTGCAGACCCTGATGAGACAGCTCCTGCAGGAGCTGTCTCATCTGGGTCTTCACTATTTACAGGTAGGAATATTGATGTGAATAGCAAAGGGTTAGATTTCTTCTTTCATAAGACTGACAATTAACCCTTTCCGTAATGAATGATTTTACAAAAAATTAGTGACTTCATGAATATTCATTCTTTGAATTTTTATAAAGGAAAATAAACAAGGGATTTTTTTTGCCATTTCAGAAGCTGTAGAATCAAACCTATATTATTTCATAAGCAAACAGAGCAGACCCTGATCAGATGGCTCCTACATGTCCATGAATATTCAGTAGGTATTGAAATTTAGAACATAGAACGGGGAAAGGGTTAAATGGTGTATTTGAACCTGCCAGTAATTTACCCTTTCATGTATCGAGGGATTGGTGCAAAACTATTGTAACTCCTTCACAAAGGAGTTACAATAGTTTTGCACCAAGCCCTCATTATATAAACGAGTTTTCATGTATCTGCAAACAGAGTAGACCCAGATCAGACGGCTCCTATAGGAGCCGCCCGATCAGGGTCTGCTCCAGCCGATTGCTAATGGATTTTGATAGATCTGCTCCTTTACTTTCTAAAATGGCTACATTGTTCCTTCTCCCATATTTCATTACAACTATTTGTCTATGAGTATTCAATAAGTTTTGAAATTTGGACAAAACATAGAGCAAGGAAATACAGTAGAGCCTCTCTTAAGTGACCATTCATTTATTGAACAAAGCAGCTTTAAAAAGCAGGTGGTTGCTTAATGCAGGGAAAAAGTAATACAGAAGCGCATTACCTTTGACCTTCATTAAGCTACTGCCTGCATTATAGGCCCAAAATTATGCTCTTTTTTGTCGCTTAACCCTTTCCTCCATAGGCTATTTTTTGACCCAACCTCTTTGAATAAATCTACCAATAAAATGAGCATTAACTAGAGAAAAGGATTTTTTTTAGAATTTTGTAATTTGAAACCATTGTGATAAATAGAGCATTTGCTCCTATAGGAGCAAATGCTCTATTTATCACAATGGTTTCAACAAGTAACTTTTACAGAGGCGTAGAAAGGCGTATTTATGGAGGAAAGGGTTAAGACAGGTTCTACTGTAGCTAAACGGTGATTGAGAACCTGACTAACCCATTTCCTGTTAAATATTCATGGCAGAAATAATGACATCATGAATATTTATACTGGCATAATTATGTATATTCATTATTGGATTTTTTGGTACTATTGGTAGAAACTGTAGTCTGATATTTTAAAATTTCATAAGCAAACAGAGCTGGCCCTGATCAAAAGACTCTGGATCTACTCTGTTTGCAAAGGTATGAAAAAGCATTTATATGAGGGAAAGAGTTAACATAATATATAGTAAACAGTTTTCATGTTATTCGGCTGACATTTATGACATGCCAGAATGCATGCAAGAATATTCAAATGTAACTACATGTATATTTATTTCAAGGTCCTGTGAATGTCGTTATAAGAAGAGTTTACTGTAATTCTTCTTGGAGATTCTGTACATTAAACACTTGATAGCTCAGCTCAACCTCAACAACATATCTTTGTACATAACTTATATAAACTGCTATCTCATAATACATGTGTCACCTGTCAACAGAAGTGTGACAAAAAGTGTGATGAAAAAAAAAGCATGACAGACAGACAGATGGATGGATGGATCGATGGACAACAGAGAAGAGATCTCTTAAGTCTCACCCTGCTAAAGCTGGCGACACAAAAAGAAATACAAAAGCTCACTTTAAGCCAAACTAATTAAAATTAACTAGTATAAAAATTAACACAATATTCTTGTCAAAAAGTTAAACACAAATTCTATACCAAACAGGGATTTCAACTAAGGAAATAATTGATATTTGAGAATTCATCTGGATGCTGAGTTGATGAAATGATTTCATTCTTATAGTACAAGTCTACAAACCATCACCACACATGTGTCACAGCAATGCTATTTCTTATATATTCAAATGCACCAATCACAAGAATTCAGTCAATGGCAACACACCAATCAAATTGCAGATCTGTCTCTAAGCCAATGGCACCACAACTGACCAACCAATCAGCAGCAGGTTGAACATCACATGATATAGTCACATGATGAGAGTGAGTTATTTATCACATAATGATTTTTAATGCTATGATCCTGTACCACTAGGTGTGTTTGCTGGACTCTTTGAGCTATCACCAGACTGGGTGTTATCTGAAATAAACAAAACAACAGAATTAGCCATTTTACCCGATACAAATGCCATCTCACACCTTTGCAAACAGAGTAGACCCAGATCAGATGGCTCCTGTAGGAGCCATCTGATCTGGGTCTGCTCTGTTTGCTTGTGTAAATATGTAGATGATATCAGACTACAGTTTAAGCCATGGCCAAACATTCTTGTATTCATAAACCAATATAAAAGTTATGCTAATTTATGTCATTATCTGTTACATAAATATTCATAAGGGCAAGAGATAGCACAGCTATTTAACCCATTCCCTCATAGGCTATTTTTAGATCAAACCTCTTTGAATAATTATAAATCCACCGAAAAGGAGCATTAACTAGAGAAAAGGAAAGTTGTAGAATTTTGTAGTTTGAAACCATTGTGATAAATAAAGCATTTGCTCCTATAGGAGCAAATGCTCTATTTATCACAATGGTGTAAAGAAGTGACTATTGCAGAGGCATAGAAAGGTGTATTCATGGAGGAAAGGGTTAAGTAACTTTGTTTTGTTATTGGCTAAGTACAGAAATAAAATGTCTGACATGGTATTTCGTTGTCAGACACCCACTGGCATTTTCAAAGAGGTTTATGGCAGTTTTTGTCATTTATGTACCTCCTTTATATTCAGAATTTATTCAATGAACATTCATGCAAGGCTATGCCTATTCAGTATTGTAAAATGTATATTATTATTGAATTCTTTTATCAAAAATGTATTGCCATGGCAAACATTAGAGAATCAGATCTGCACTTTAATTATAAGCAGACAGAGCAGACCCTGATCAGACAGCTCCTACAGGAGCTGCCTGATCTGGGTCTACTTCGTTTGCAAAGGCATAACCTTTTCCTTAATAAATACACACTTTTCAAACAGAGGAGACCAAGATCAGACGGCTCCTGTAGGAGCCATCTGATCAGGGTCTGCTCTGTTTGTTTAGTGAATAATAGACTGATTGTACAGTTTGTCATGATAAAAAATCCATTGTTTATAGTGACATTTTAAAAATTCAGTTAACCCATTCCCTCATAGGCTATTTTTAGATCCATTCACTTTGAATAAATGTACCGAAAAGGAGCATCAGCTAGAGTAAAGGAAAATGTTAGAATTTTGTAGTTCTGAAACCATTGTGATAAATAGAGCATTTGCTCCTATAGGAGCAAATGCTCTATTTATAACAATGGTTTCAAAAAGTGACTTTTACAGAGGCGTAGAAAGGCGTATCGGTATTTAATGGAGGAAATGGTTAATTAATATTAATGATGTCATTTTTCCTACATGAATAGTCTGAATAGTCATAGAGTATAGGGTTACTAAACAAGACAGAATAATCCGAATTGTCAAGTAAATGTTGATTTCATGTAAAAGATCTAAGTGAAATCTGTTTATATTGTGTATCACGAATACCTAGCATTTAATTGTTAAAAATACAGAACTATTTATGTGCGAACTGACAGACTTTCTCATACGGTAATTTTCCTTAACTCTTTACACGACAAATATTCATGTCAGAAAAAATGACATCATGACAATTTATAAACTGAAATTTTATAATACAGTATATAGACAAGGTTACTATGGCAGAAACTGAACAAAAAGTTAATACAAAGACAGAGTCCACCCTGATTATACTGTTTGATCTGGGTGTACTATGTTAGCAAAGGCATGAATAGCAATCAAATGTTTAAAACAAGCATAACAATGAATTTATCACACATCAACTTTAATATAGATAAGCCAGAGGCATGGATAGGCACATTGCATCACCTAAACGATTCATATTCATCCATAAATAGAAACAAATCACATAACAAACACAGACAGTTCCTAAAATAGAACACTTCTACACTTTAAATCAAGCTAATATCAACCTTGCTGGTAATGGCAAACAGTCTGGATCTAGATTATAAAGACGCTAAATAAACTTTGCTTCTCATTAAGATCCAAGCTGTTTGACACTCGAACACATGTGTATGAATTGGAAACCAGCAAAAAAGGGCAGCATGCAGTTCGGATTTTAACAGCCATTTCTTTTTATAGCCTGATGAAGGTCAACAATTTGTGCTAAATATCAAATTGATGTCTCAAGTATGTAGCCTCAAAAATATCAACAGACATGCAATATTACTTCTATAAAAGCTGCCATTCTGATCATTTTGTAGACCAATTAATTTCGCTATTACCCCGCTGCTTATCAAAACATACTGTAGTAGTACCATGTAAATGTCATTTTCAAACAGTCACAATGAATGTCAGACATCAGAATCATTCAGTCTGGATGGACTCTATAGACCTGTTAACCCTTTCCCTGTTCTATGTTTATTCCAAATTTCAATACCTACTGAATACTCATGGACAAGATAGTAAATTACAATGAAATATGGAAGGTGGAACATTGTAATGGCTACAGATCTATGCAGGTCCATTAGCAAACAAAAAATACCCTGATTCCTATAGGACCCGTCTGATCTGGGTCTTCTCTGTTTCCAAATGCGTGAAAACATGTTTATATGAAGGAAAGGGTTAAGCATATGATAATAATCCAAACTATTTAATTCTCCACTTACGTACAGCCTCTCAAAAACTGAACGGGCCCAAAACATGTGTGAAAATAAAATAGTTATGAAATACCAACATTTTAATTGAAAATTAACCTCAACTCTTAACCCTTTACTTCATGAATATTCATGTATGGAAATAATTATAATGCCACCATGAATATTATTTAGATTAAGTTTTATAATAGGACATAGAAACACAAATTTTTGGTCATGGCACAAACTGTACAATCATAATTATCTATAGTATTACCATATGCAAACAGAACAGACCCTGATCAGAAGGCTCCTATAAGAGCTGTCTGATTTGGGTCTACTCTGTTTGCAAAGGCAAAGAGAGGCATAATTATGGAGTAAAGGGTTAACCCATTCCCTCATATTGACGCTTTTTGACGCATCTGCAAAAGTCATCTGTTCAAACCATTGTGATAAATAGAGCATTTGCTCCTATAGGAGCAAATGCTCTATTTATCACAATGGTTTCAAACTACAAAATTCTAAAAGTTTCCTTTTCTCTAGTTAATACTCCTTTTCAATAGATTTATTCAAAGAGGTTGGATCTAAAAATAGCTTATGAGTTAATGGGTTAACACTTCTGCAAACACTGTAAATCCACTGTAACAAACTGCTCTGTTTCCTAATGGAATTTGATAGATCTGTTTCTTTGCTGCCTAAAATGTCTATAATGCAACACCTTCCATATTTCTTTATAATTATTTTGTTAATGAATATTCAGTAAGTACTGAAATTTTGTAACAAACATAGAACAGGGAACCAGGGTTAAACACGGACGAGGCATTCCACTTTGAGTGAGAATCCTGTACCCGACAGAGGCACATTAAATGATTGAAATGATTTTGACATATTGAAAATAGAGCAGACCCAGATCAGGGTCTAGGTCTAATTTTGTTTGCCTTTGCATGCAGACAGGGTTGACCCATATCGGAGCCATTTGATCAGGGTCTGCTCTGTTTCTTTACCAAATAATACAGATCTAATCTTAATCATTAATGTCAGCTCTGTTTGCTTATAAAACAATATAAATATGATTCTACTGTTTCTGCCATGGCCAAAAATGCCTGCACAGTAAAAACCCTCTAATACGACCACTTAATGAACAAACATGGCTGTCTTCATAAGCAGGTTGTTGCTTAATGCAGGATGAAAGTTATGAAGAAAGCTCCTATAGGACCTTTCTGCATAACTTTTGTCCTGCATTAAGCTACCACCTGCCTATGCCACTGTGAATTATGCTTCTTTTTGGTGGTCGCATTAGAAGGGTTTTACTGTATTCATGTGTCATAATTTTTTTTAATTTAGTTAATATTCATGATGTCATTATTTCTTGCATAAATAAATATTCATGGAGTAAAGGGTTAACATAATAAAACACAATTATGTAGCTAATTCACCTGAGCAATTTAGTTTTTCCATCCCACATGCAATGCCACCTGTCCCTGTGCTTGCATGATGTTCATCGAGAATGTCTGGCATGGCGTTCCGTCGCCCCGTCCGCCCAGTCGAGATAAACTCCTCCAATGTTTGAGCACAATCCATATTGGCTTCACCTGCTGAATTTGTGGCACCCTGAAATAAACAAAAATGTATCAGCATAATTATTCCTTGATTAGTAACCATGTGTAAATGCTGAAGACAATTGTGCTGTCATTTGCAAACAGTGTAGACCCATATCAGAGGGTTCCTATTGGAACAGGGTCTGTACTGTTTGCCATTCAGAATATCCCTTTCCCTTATAGAAATGTGTTTTCACGCATTTGCAAACAGAGTAGACCCTGATCAGGGTCTCCTTTGTTTGCTAATGGAATTTGATAGACCTGTGTCTAAACTTTCTTAAATGGATACAATGTTCCACCTTCCATATTTCATTATAAATATTTTGTCCATAAGTATTCAGTAGGTATTGAAATTTGTAATAAACATAGAACAGGGAAAGGGCTAACCATGTGTAAATGCTGAAAACAATTGTGCTGGTTTTCATACTGAATGGATTCCGATGTACAGTACAGATGGGCCATTCTACTTGGAATTATAATCACCATTCCCAGGCTTAACCCATTACCTCATAGGTTATTTTAGATACAACCTCTTTGAATAAATCTACCAAAAAGGAGCATTAACTAGAGAAAAGGAAAATTTTAGAATTTTGAAGTTCAAAACCATTGTGATAAATAGAGCATTTGCTCCTATAGGAGCAAATGCTCTATTTATCACAATGGTTTCAAAAAATGAATTTTACAGAGGCGTCAAAAGTCGTCAATGTGAGGGAATGGGTTAACCCTTTCCCTGTTTAATATTCTTGTAAAATTATAACATCATAAAATACTTATTAGCTAAAATTTATTATGTAAGATTTTCAAGTCATTTTGCAGAATCAGATCTATATATATATATAAATGTCAAAAGCAAACAGAGCAGACCCTAATCAGATGGTTCCTACAGGAGCTGTCTGATCTGGGTCTACTCAGTTTGGAATGTATGATACAGCATTTATATGAAGGAAAGGCTTATGTAATTTTCCTCTGTAAGACTTTCATATATACACCATTTCTGCACATTTTTTCTGTCAGTGTTATCATATATCAGTACCTTTATTCAGAAATCCACAAGCATTGACAATATGCCTCCTGTACAGATAACAAACTACACTGAATGAAGCATTAAGTCACCTTCTCTTGTTTTTTATATAGAAGGTTTTTATAATAACTTATGATAAAAAGTGGCATTTCCTCTTCCTGTAGACATACAATGAATGTGTGACTTCTTTCAGATTATGTAACTTTACAAAGGTGATTATGTGCTAAAAAAGCAACTATCCTTTAGCCTGCAAAATACAATTTGGCTTGGCATTTACAAAGGCTTAGATCCAGGTGAGACTGAATAACATGGCATCTAATGAGGATCCAAGCTGTTTGACACTGTGAAGTTTCTCAAAAGATTGATCAAATAAAAAGTTTATCAAAATATTGCAACAAATTAAGATTTTAAGCAGACATGAACTTTTTACTTACTTTTTTTTAAGGATATTACGGGTTAATAGGTGTTGATTAAGCCCACAGGCAGCAATTAGACTTTAACCCTTGCCTCCATAGGCTATTTTTAGATCTAACCTCTTTGAATGAATCTACCCAAAAGGAGCATTAACTAAGAGAAAAGGAATTTTTTTAGAATTTTGTAGTTTGAAACCATTGTGATAAATAGAGCATTTGCTCCTATAAGGAGCAAATGCTCTATTTATCACAATGGTTTCAAGAGGTGGTTATTACAGAGCTAGAGGCGTAGAAAGGCGTATTTATGGAGGAAAGGGTTAACCCTTTCCTCCATGAATATTCATGTAAGAATTAATGAAATCATGAATATTATTTGGATTATCCTAATTATTCTATATATCCTAATAATTATATAAGCAAATATATATAGATGGCTCCTATAGGGTCTACTCTGTTTGCAAAGGTGTAGAAAGGCGTATTTATGGAGTAAAGGCTTATAAGAAAGGTGATGATTGGGTATTCAAACAGTGCAGACTAAAGTCGTTTGATCATTAGGTCTATACACTATTTGCTACTAATTGTCAGGCTGATTGAAGGTTATTAACCCTTAAATTTCCTTCAGGTAAATGCTTTTTTTCACGCCTTTGCTCACAAAGCAGACCCTGATAGGATCTGTCTGATCAGGGTCGGCTGTGTTTGCTAATGGAATATGAATTATTAAATAATTTTATGTTTCTTTACTTTCTAAAATGGCTTAAATTTTCCAACATCAATATTTCATTATAACTATTTTGTCCATGAATATTCAGTACTGAGTAGGTATTGAAATTTGGAATAAACATCAAACAGGGAAAGGGTTAAAATGGTGCCAAGTTGAACAAAGTGGCTGACAAAGGAGACCGGGTGTCCAAATACATGGGACAATCAGCGGGAAACATTTATAATAGAGGTGATGATTGGACTTGATACATAGCATTAACCCATTACCTCATAGGCTATAATTTTTAGATCCAACCACTTTGAATAAATCTACCTAAATGGAGCATCAACTAAAGAAAAAGGAAAAGTTTTAAGAATTTTCTAGTTTGAAACCTGATTGTGATAATAAGAGCATTAAATTTTGCTCCTATAGGAGCAAATGGTCTATTTATCACAACGGTTTCAATAGGTGATTTTTACAGAGGCGTAGAAAGGCGTATTTATGGAGGAAAGGGTTATACAAGTTATGAATGGGTGAATGAGGTGACAATTACTTACGGTTACCCTTTCCTCCATAAATGCGCCTTTCTACGCCTCTGTAAAAATCACCTGTTGAAACCATTGTGATAAATAGAGCATTTGCTTCTATAGGTTTCAAACTACAAAATTTAAATTCTAAAATTTTCCTTTTCTCTAGTTAATGCTCCTTTTCGGTAGATTTATTCAAAGTGGTTGTATCTAAAAATAGCCTATGAGGGAATGGGTTAAAAAGATATGGAAGGATTACTTATGTTTAACCCTTTCTTTCAAATCAATGCTTTTTAACACCTTTGCAATCACAGTAGACCCAGATCAGACAGCTCCTGTAGGATCTGTTCAATTTGTTTATGAAATTAGATCGATCTGACTCCACAGTTTCTATCATTACCAAAAAATCTAGTGAAACATTTGCCATTATAAAAACTCATCTAATTAATATTCCTAATGTCATTATTTCTTACATGAATATTCAACAGGGAAAGGGATAAATAAGGACCAGAATGACATTATAATCTGGAACAAACTGTTGACAAAATTTATGTGTGAAAGCATTTGCAAACATTAGATTCAGCCAAATATACTTTGTCATTTAATTGACCACTGTAACCAATTACTCCATAAATATGCCTTTTCTAAGCCTTTGCAAACAGAGTAGATCCAGATCACCGGCTCCTGTAGTCTGCTCAGTTTGCTTATAATATAGATATGATTCTACAGTTTCTGCCATGGCAAAAAATCCTGTATCCATGTGCTATTATAACAAGAGTGTTCGAAGGAACACGTGTCACCTGCTTGAATGTGACACAAAAACTGTTAATCCTCTGCCGAGTACGAAAATCAGAACAAAGGGGAATAACTCAAAAAGTATTGCATGTAGAGTGACAAACATTAGTTGCATTAATGGTCTCCAAGAGAGAAAGACACATGTGAAATTTGAAAGCTCTATAATGATTAATTTAGAACTGACGGCCAAAAAAAGAAAATGTGACAGAAAGACAGACGACGGAAAAGTCGTCCCTAAGTGACACACTGCCTCTCGGCAGGTGACACAAAAATAATCTAATTAATATTCATGAAGTCATTATTTCTTAAATGAATATTCATAAAGTAAATGGTTAAACGATATTTTACTTAGTCGAGCCTCAATATCCTTTATTTACTGCTCTACAGTACATGGCTTCTACTAGGTCAAAAAATGCAAAATGAATTTCCAGTTAACCCTTATAGTGTGGGACACGAGTCACTAATGTCCTTTGCAAACAGTGTAGACCCAGATGAGAGGGCTCATCAGGGTCTGCAGTGTTTGTCATGTTACACTTTTCTTTCGAAAAATCCCTAATTCATATTCACCATAAGCCTGACCTGTTTGAATTTTGGAATAGTCCAGTTGAAAATTCAGTGTTGTAAGGGTTAACCTTCAGTAGGCTCAGCCAATCTTCCTTGATAGGGTATCATTATTCTCAAAGCCCATATTAGAGTATATCTCAAAGCCCATATTTCTTCATTTCTTTTTAACCCTTTCCTCCATAACTACGCTTTTCTACTCCCCTGTAATAGCCACTTCTTGAAACCATTGTGATAAATAGAGCATTTGCTCCTATAGGAGCAAATGCTCTATTTATCACAATGGTTTCAAACTACACAATTCTAATATTTTCCTTTTCTCTAGTTAATGCTCCTTTTGGGTAGATTTATTCAAAGAGGTATCTAACAATAACCTATGAGTTAATGGGTTAAGGACATAACAAGTCTGTAAAAACAGGTTGGACCCCCCTGAGAGACTAAGTTACAATAACTCGTATGAATTAATCCCACATGGTTTGTAGAAGTAAATTACAGATTCACCAGATAGTGGCATGCTAAAGGTTTACTGAGAGAAAGATGAGAAACTTTCCAATTAGTCTGCCAACATTATTGCAAATGTTGTAAAATTCTATCACCCCTAATCAATATGAACCTACAGTAGTTATTCCAAAGACCATACTGTCTCTAATAAACACTCCTGAGGGCACAACTTTAATAAAAAAAATTTAACCCTTCACCTGTTGAATATTCATGTAAGAAATAAACAAATTTGCTGAACTGATATCCCCCACAAAACAAGCGCTTACCTGACATGATCAGTATTTAACTGAATTATTGACCAAAGGGACAAAAAGGTTTTTCACAAACAAAGTGCCATAACTCTGGTATCCCATAAATGTCAGTGATACTTGCAGGGCCTCATTTTATGATGGTACTTAACATTTACACAAAGTTTCATAGTATAACTCCAATTAGTTTCTGAGATATGGCTCCGGACAGACGAAAATGTTACATGTTTCGCAAACAAAGGGCCATAGTAGTGTTCCAAGTTAAATATAAATGATACTTGCAGAGCCACATGTCCTCATGCAACATTTTCAAGAAGTTTCATAGAAAAATTCCACATAGTTTCTGAGATATGGCTCTGGACAGACAAAACAGTTATATTTTTCGCAAACAAAGGGCCTTAACTCTAGTGTTCCAAATTCAATATAAATGATACTTGCAAAGCCACATTTCCCTATGCTACTAAGTTTCATATAAAATTTCCAAATAGTTTCTAAGATATGGCTCCAGACAGATAAAAATGTTACATTTTTGGCCTAAACTTTGATCCCTGATGAAGCCTATTGTATAGGCGAAACGTTGGAAGTGAATAAAATCGTCTTTACTACAGCCGGTGATCGTTTGTTTTACTCGACTTACCTGCTACCTTTAATGGTTATCGTATGGTAGTTTAGTTGTTTTATACCAGCTGGTACATCATTAGTTTCCTCCAGAAGTAAGGGGCGATTTATTAGAGTGGGGACGTTTATTACTGAGAATACGGTACCCTAAATATATGAACACTTAAGTCTCCGGGGAGGAAACAAGCCTGTTAAGTTATATATAGTAAAACCTTTCTAAACTGGAACTTAAGTAATTTTGATATTTTAAGGTACCATAGGTGGCTGCTTAACCCTTTCCTCCATAAATATGCCTTTCCACGTTTTTGCAAACCACGTAGACCCAGATCAGATGGCTCCTATAGGAGCCATCTGATCTGGGTCTGCTCTGTTTACTTATAAATGATATAATATAGGTATGATTCTACAGTTTCTGCAAACCAGGTACACTTGTCTAGCTCGGGCACAAGACGTCTCCTAGGAACCATCAATTACTCTGTAAACATTGTGGAAGACTTTGAACAATGTGCACGAGAGCCACCCAAAACACACCAATTCCAAAGGACCAACTACACACGATATCCTAGCACATACGTCAGACCACCTTGGGATAAACAGCACTATCGATCGTGGGGAATACAAAACAATGGCAAACGACACGAATTCTACGACACCAGTGGTAATGAACCTACCCAAGGTACTCGTAGATCTGGTGAAAGGTGTATGAAATGCGGTTTCAACAACCATGAAACTCGTGACTGTCGTCACAAAAATCAGCTACAGTGTTACAATTGTAAGCTAATGGGCCACAAGGACTCTGATTGTTGGAATAAATAGGTCATCGGCAAAGATGCCAACAATGTGATAGCATGTAACAGTGCACTCAGATTGACAAGTTCCTTAAAACACTTTTCTGAAACCTCAGTGTTTTCATTGTTAGAACATATATGTGATCAGTGTAACGTATTGCCATGTAGTTGCAAAGAAACGACTATTTCTGAGGATAATAAGAGTTTGGATAATCAAGTTTACAAACATGATACATTCATTGATGCAAATAATCACATGTCATCCACCAGTGATTTGCATGCATATGACACCTCAACAATATATGATTACATCTCTCCTGATGATAAGCGATACACTACTGCAAATGACCATTCTATCTATGCTTGTAATAATAACTCTCAACATATGCTAAATCTTAATCTGAATTCAAAAGGTTTTAAAATTGGACATATTAACATACAAGGCATATCAAACAAAATAGATCAAGTGACGGTAATGCTAAACGAGAGCAACAATGATATTCATGTCTTAGGTATTAGTGAAACAAAACTGAACAGCTCCCACCCAGATAACTATTTTCAAATAAATAACTTTCAAACAGTCTATAGAAAAGATAGGGTAATAACCAGAGATAGAAGTGAAGTTGGTGGTGGTATACTGGTATATGTGAAGGATGGTATAAATTGTCATAGGAGAGTTGATTTAGAGTGCAATAGGCTTGAATGCTTATGGCTAGAAATATATCCTAAAAATAGCAAAAGCTTTCTTGTAGGACATATGTATAGACACCCTAATGAAACGGTAAACTGGAATGAGGAATTTGAAACACAAATTGAAAAAGTATTAAAAGAACAAAAGGAATTTTACCTACTGGGAGATTTCAATCGTGATCTGCTTAACAAACAATTAAGCAAGGGCTGGCTTGACTTTATTGAACCATTTGGTCTCACCCAGCTAGTCAGCACACCAACACGAGTAACGAATCGCTCGGAAACACTCATTGACCATGCTTACTGTAGTGTTAAATCAAATGTAAGTTCAGTCACGGTACCAAAGATAGGGCTTAGTGATCACTTCCCCATTTTTATTACAAGAAAACCAAATTCAACTGAACCCAAAAATTCTCATTACTGCATATCATATAGATCATTTAAACATTTTAATGAAACTGCTTTCAAAACTGATCTTGAAACTGCTCCATGGGATATTGTTAAATTGTTCGAAGAGGATGTGAATGATGAAATGGACATATGGTCAGGTCTTTTCATTGATATAGTAAATAAGCACTTACCAATGAAGCAACATAGGGTTAAGCGCAAACAACAGCCAAAGTGGCTTACACCAGACATTATTGATGCTATGAAAATGAGAGATAGATTCAAATCGATCAATAATGAGAGCCAATATAAATTATATCGTAATAAAGTTAGGGAACTAATAAAAAAGTCAAAAAAGGCACAGTATACTGCTATTCTAAATGAAAACAACAACAAACCCTCAAGCGTATGGAAACTGTTTAAAGAAGTTGGTGCCAGTAAGAAAAATGCATCTGCCACAATATTCTCATTGAATGTGGATGGTCGGAGCATTGTAAACCCAGAAGAAATATCAATGGAATTTAACAAGTTTTTTGTAAACATTGCATCTCAAATTAAAGAACCAATCAAACCATCTAACTTCAAAAAACTCAAAGCATTTTGTGCGATGAGGGTCCCAAGTGATGCATATTTTAGTATTCCAGAAATAACAAAGATTCAGGTTGAAAAATATTTAAAAACAATTGATGTTTCGAAAGCCACAGGATTGGACGAAATTGGGCCGAGATTGTTAAAAATAGCTGCACCCTACATATCTGGAAGTATAACATATATATGTAACAAGAGTATTAAAACTGGCATATTTCCAGACCAGTGGAAACAGGGTAAAGTAGTACCATTATTTAAAGCTGGTAATAAAAATGACCCAAGTAATTACAGACCAATATCAATTCTCCCAGTTTTATCCAAACTTTTAGAAAAACATGTTCATGATTCATTAATGGATTTCTTGATTAGGTTCAAATTGTTACACACAACACAATCTGGCTTCAGACCAGATCATTCATGTGAGACGGCCTTAACTTGTATGACTGATAAATGGCTAGAGGCTATCAATAAAGGGGAAATAATAGGTGCTGTCATGGTAGATTTCAAAAAAGCATTTGACCTAGTAGACCATTCTATTCTGCTAAAAAAGCTATGTCACTATAAATTAACAAATACATCAGTTAAATGGTTTTCATCATATTTACTAAACAGAAGTCAAAAAGTTACCTCTAATAACACTTTATCGACAGCTGAATATATAACTTCTGGTGTTCCTCAGGGGTCTATATTAGGACCACTTTTGTTTTTGCTCTTTATCAATGACTTACCTTTATATACAGACATGGTTAAAACTGATATGTACGCAGATGATACAACACTATATGATATGAATAAATCACTGCCCTCTGTTAAAGAAAACCTTGAAACTGCATTAGTGAAACTATCCACTTGGTGCAATAAGAATGGAATGGTTATAAATTCCTCTAAAACTAAGGTTATGTTAGTATCCACACATCAAAAGCAAACCCGAATGAATATAGATTGCATAGATCTAAAACTTGATGGTAAAATTTTAAATACAGTATCTAATGACAAAATTTTAGGTGTCCACATAGATAATAATTTAACCTGGTCTGTTCACATTGACAAAATTTCAAAGAAAATCTCAACTAATCTATGGCTTCTTAACACCATAAAAGATTTCTTGTCTACAGAACATAGAGTGCAATTCTACAAAACATATATACAGCCTCATATAGACTACTGTAGTATTGTATGGGGAGGCACATCTCAAACAAATTTGCAAAGATTACATAATTTACAGAAACGAGCATGCAAAATAATTCTAAACTATAATTATACCGATATAAACAAAAGTATGGAAGAGCTTAAAATTTTAAGTGTACACGAACGTATATTTTTGCGGAAAGCCAAATTTATGTACAATGTTTCAAAATCTAAGACGCCTAATTATATAAACGAATTATTTCACTTAAGGCCACACAATGATAATTTACCAATGCTTAGATCAATTACAAATACCGATTATATCCCACCCAAACCCAATAAAGAAATCTTCAGGCAAAGTCTATCCTATTCAGGCTCCATTATTTGGAATTGTTTGCCAACACACTTAAAAACACTTGAAACAGTTAACAATTTTCACTGCAAATGTATACAGTGGATGAAATCTAAATGATTGCCTTATTCATAATGCTATAGATAACTCTCTCATTCTTGTACATGTCTGTACATAATATAATTAGGTGTGTGTTTAGTTGGTACATGCATACATAGTTATATACTATAACTCTTGAATGCTGGGATTAATTTTGTTGTCTGCTGTTTGTATCTGTTTATGCCCCCTCCAATCTATATAATGGGGGGGGGGGGGGCACATTGCCTTTTTACCTGTCGAAGCAATGTCCGACCGTGGAGCGTCCGTCCGTTTCAGACATTTTTTTGTAAGGAAAAAGTTTTTAGCATGCTTCCGTCAGGCCTGTGTCAAATGGACATATTTCTAGTTCCCCAGGTAGCTTAAGAAAAATGATTCTCAAATGCTGTCAATAAAAGCCATGTTTCTGGAGTGACCAGGTGGGATGTGGGTTTCTTCAATTTTCATATTCTGATAGTCAATAATAAATTCACACTATTGCAGACAGCAATTATCAATTATTAAATATTAAATATTTTGTAAATCTGTATTTACTTTGTGTTCTAATTGTAGGCATTTCTTGGCATCTCATTAAAAGAGTTGTCTCCTTTGATACAATTCTGATGAATTATCAAGACTTGTAATAAAATGTGCAGTTTGCAAAACAGATTTTCTAATAGTAAACAGTGCAGACCATTATGAGACAGAACCAACAGGAACTGTCTCATCTGGGTCTACACTGTCTGCAATTTCAGATATATCCGGGATCAGCAGGACAGGGGTTAATGATTGTCACATAATCATAATAAGTGTAAACCAGCATGAAATGTGCATGTTTCTTCTTGTTTTGTATGTATTAACATGTAAATGTATATAATAGAGGGCCACATGGAAGATTAGTAGTCACTAAATGTGTTACCCTCTGTAAATAAAGTCTATTATTATTATTATAGCCAAAAGTTCCTTTGTCAAAGTGATTTTATAACAAATTAATCTCATTAAATATTCATGACATCATTATTTCTTACCTGAATATTCGTGGAGGAAAGGGTTAAGGTAGGTGGCTGCTTAAAACCCTTTCAACCCTGAATAATCAGTGGAGCAGTCCATCACTGTTTAACCATAGAGTACACTCAGTACGAAAGGCTTAACCCTTTCCTCCAGGCTTAACCCTTTCCCCCATAAATACGCCTTTCTACGCCTCTGTAAAAGTCACTTTTTGAAACCATTGTTATAAATAGAGCATTTGCTCCAGAGGATCTGCTATATTGACCCAATTCATGTTTATTCAAGATTTCTTCACCTGATGTATATACATACTATATTTATGAACAGTCAATAAAATCAACCATGGAGAAGGGAACTTTTTCGCTACTGTGGAAACTGCATAATTATATCTATAAATTCCCATAAGCAAACAGAGCAGACTCTGATCAGATGGCTCCTTTAGGAGCCATCTGATCTGGGTCTACTCTGTTTGCAAATGCGTGAAAAGGTATTTTATTACAGTTTATAAGAAGGAAAGGGTTGTTCATATTTCTGATACGATACAAGTTTTACTTACTACCAGTTTTGATAAACTTAACCCTATCCTCCATGAATATTTATGTAAGAAATAATGGTGTCTAGATTAATGTGTTATAATAGCAATGGAAACAGGAAATTATGGTCATGGCAGAACTGTAGAATTTTATCTACCGGTATATTAAATGAAAATCAAACAGAGCAGACCCTGATCAGATGGCTCCTATAGGAGCCATCTGATCTGGGTCTACTCTGTTTACCAAGGGGTAGAAAGGCGTATTTATGGAGCAAAGGGTTAACTGACCAAATGTCAAACAGCTTGGATCCAGATGTGTTGCCCAGTTACTGGGTGTCTCATCTTGATCCAAGCTGTTTCCAAATGAAGTTTAGGTCGCAATCGGCAGGATAAGCATTAATCTGGCCAATTACTGAAATTTTATGATTTGTTACTTGAGGCCTGTCTGGCTCAAGAACACTGAATAATTGATACAAACGCAAGATGCATATGAGACAGCACATGAAAACCTGGGGACTTTTTAGTTATTTATACTGTGTAGACCTTAGCTAATGTACACATCAGAGACTGATCAGATGGGTGTTTATGGGTTGACCGATGCTTTCACAGTACATGTATAGTAAAACTCCTCTAAACTGGACAATAAATATAGTATATATATCAGTCTTGGTGACAGGTGGCAGCTTAATGCAATGTAAAAGTCATGCAGAAAGCTCCTCTAGGAGCTTTCTGCATGAATTTCACCCATCAGTAAGCAGCCATCTGCCTAAAAGTATCTAAATTCTTCTCTACTAGAATCCAGTTTAGAGCTGGGTTTTATTTTACTGTATTTCAGTTATTTTATGACATGCAGCTGATAACAGGGGTAGGATGAGATAACTCTTATTCTTGTTGTGTCAGCAGAATACAAACAAGAGTGTTCGGAGGAACACATGTGTCACCTGCTCACAGGTGTGACGGATGGACAGACAGACAGATAGACAGACGACGGAAAGTGATCCCTAAGTGACACACTGCCTCTCAGCAGGTGACACAAAAAAACATTATTTAACCCTTTCCTTCATATACAAGCCTTTTCACAAATTTGCAAACAGTAGACCCAGATCAGACGGCTACTCTACGATATGTCTGACGAGGCTCTGCTCTGTTAGCTAATGGAATAATAAAAGTCTGATTCGATAGTATCTGCCTGGGCCAATTTCGTTTGTTCAATATGCCATAATAAAAATTTATCTACTCAATATTCATACATTCATTATTTCCAACATGAAGATTAATAAGGTTCTGAGGGGACTCTGTGGCCAAGTGGTTAATTTATAGTCTTCGACTGACAATCACTAATAGCCCCCTCACCGCTGTGGTTCAAACCCTGGCCTTGGCATTTGGATATTTAATATGAAGAAACCTTTCAGCTGGCTTACGGTAATCGGTCTTCTACCAGGTGTTCATCTGTGCACGGAACAATGCAAATAATACATGTTTTTTTACCTTTGACCTCCAAGTATGACCTTGACCTTTCAGTTACAGACATGCTTTTTTCACATGATACACTTTACCTTCTAGAGGACCATTTATGCCTAAGCATTTCACAATCCATCCATGGAGTTCTAAGTTAGAGCCCGGACAAGCTAAACTATACATGCTTTCGAGATTTGACCTCTAAG
The DNA here is from genome assembly GCA_963576725.1 of Azorinus chamasolen. Lineage (NCBI taxonomy): Eukaryota > Metazoa > Mollusca > Bivalvia > Cardiida > Solecurtidae > Azorinus > Azorinus chamasolen. Next base: position 15,435,454 of record OY755252.1, read on the forward strand.
TATGACCTTGACCTTTCAGCTACGGACCTATTTTTTTGTGCAACACATTGTACCTTCTAGAGGAACACTTATGCCTAGTTATTTTACAATCCATTCATGGAATTCCATATTTAAGAGCCCAGACAAGCAAAAAAATACTTGTTAAATACATTTAACCTCTAATTATGACCTTGACCTTTCAGCTAGTGACCTGGTTTTTGCACGCGACATGCCATACCTTCTAGAGGAACATTTATGCCAAGTTATTTCACAAACCAATGATGGAGTTCTGAGTTAGAACCCGGACAGGCGCATGCACGGACACACGCAGACACAAGCACAGACGCACTAACATACACCCATCATGCACAGACATTGTGGCGACTATGTCAAGCTCACAGCAAACATGCTCGACAAAAATAGCCGATGATGGGTTAAAACACTGTAAAACATGACACAAACAAAAAAATCATAAAGGTTAAGAGACTTGTAGATATAATAAAATAACCATTAAAACCCATTACCTCATAGGCTATTTTTAGATCCAACTGCTTTTGGATAAATCTACCGAAAAGGAGCATTTATAAGAGAAAGAGTAAGTATTAGAATCGTGTAGTTTTCAAACCAATGCGATAAATAGAGCATTATTTTGCTCCTCTGGAGCAAATTAATGCTCTATCTAACACAATAGTTTAAAAAAGTAACTTTTACAGAGGCATCAATATGAGGAAATGGGATAATGGTGAACACTGTCTTAAGTTTGATAGGTGTTGAAACTGTGACAAAATTATATCCATGTAAACAGCAATGGCAACTCGAATTTTTTTTTCGCAAATCAGATTACCTAAACATTTATAATCGAGTCCACAATCAAGAATCATACAAAATAAACGTTCATCACTGTATATGCTCCAGCCACTATTCAATATTTTACCGTCCTTTCATTTCCTCACCTGTTCCATATGTTGTATAACTGATCATGTGTTATCCCTCAATGTACTCTGCTCAAGATAGACCAGTGTCCATTTTGTATATGGAATCATGGGTAAAAAGTGGAATTCACAGGAAAAGCTTCTCTTGTTCACAGGATTGTGATCTGAAAATAGAAATAAACAAGTTCTATGAACAAGAATGTCCTTAAAATCGATGTATTCTCATCAAAGGCAAAAAACAAATCAAAAGAAGAGTTTGAAACTGACAACCAATCCACAGTCAGAGAAAACTACAAACCTAAAAGGGCCATGACTCCAAAGTGACACCATCAATTTAACCCATTTACACTCAGTGGATTATTCCATATTTGTACATTGGATGTGTCCACATCTTGATCTAGCTAAGGGATGTCTGGCCTAAATTTTCATTTTGTTTTATATTGAAATTCCCATCAGCAAACAGTGTAGACTCTAATCAGACGCCACATAATGCGGCGTCTGATCAGAGTCTACACTGTTTGCCTATGTCCCATATATGGGATCGTGGGAATAAATGGGTTAACACAGATATTATACCTATAGATGCTAAAATCTACTTTGATGAAGACTGGACGAAAGCTTCTGGCCATTATGAAAAATTCAGCTAAGAAATATTTGTGATGTCATAATTTCTTTTGTTTATCAAATATTCAACAGGGAGTGGTTTAACCATTTCCCTGTTCTATGTTTATTACAAATTTCAATACCTAATGAATATTCATGGACATAATAGTTATAATGAAATATGGTAGATGGAACATTGTAGCCATTTTAAGAAGTATAGTACAGATCTCTCATTCCATTAGCTATAGCAAACTGTCAAACACAGCAGACCCTGATCAGAGGGCTCCTCTAGGAGTGGTCTGATCTAGGTCTACTCTTTTTGCAGATGCGTGAAAACACGTTTATATGAGGGAGTGGTTTAAGGAGGCTAGACTTTTAAAGCAAAATTTTTAATGCCATGTTTCGATTTATCCCGAGCACTTAATGTAATAGACCTAAAAGTCATAACCGATCTTGACTGAAATCTTTCAGCCATAAACAGTGTATCCAATTTCAATTAACCCTTTACTCCATGAATATCAATGTAAGACATGATGACATCATGAATATCAATGTAAGACATGATGACATCATGAATATCAATGTAAGACATGATGACATCATGAATATCAATGTAAGACATGATGACATCATGAATATCAATGTAAGACATGATGACATCATGAATATCAGATTAGTTTTTAAAATGGCATATTAAACACATGAAAGTTTCTCCCAAGTAGATACTATGGAATCAGATTTATATTATTCCATAAGCAAACAGAGCAGTCCCTGATCAGATGGCTCCTATGGGAGCCATCTGATCTGGGTCTACTCTGTTTGCAAAGGCATATAATGGCATATTTATCGGGAAAGGGTTAACACTGCCTGCTAGCGCCAAATTCAGACGCCATTTATGATCTATACAAACAGGATCCAAATCAGGTCCAACAAAACATGAGGCTTGATCTGGGATCCAAACTGTTTGTCATTAAAGCTAAACTTTTGCATAAAAATCCGAAAGAAGTTAATAGTTTTTAAAAATTATGCAGACAACATGCAAAGAATCAAAATTGTTTCAGAATTGTGCATGCTGTCAACAGATGGACACACAACAAATAGACAGACAGCTGATGGACAGACGGTAGACATTCAACAATCATAAAAGCTCACTATGAATGCTCTAAACATTACCTCTTTGCAAAGATCATCATAAATTCTCACATACAGTTGAACTTCGATAACTCGAACTTCAAGGGACCGTACAAATTAGTTCGAGATAACAGATGTTCGAGTAATCCGATTTCTAATCTGAACAACTTCTCAATGCCACAGCTTAATACAGGTCTAAAGTAATGCTGAAAGCTCCTACAGGAGCTTTCAGCATTACTTTAGACCTGTATTGAGCTGTCACATGTGTTTCTAGATATCTGTAGCAATACATTTTAGAACAATTCTGTATTATAAGTTTTGAAAGGACTGCACGTTTTGTTCGAGTTATCCTGAAGTTCGAGTTATCTGAAGTCGAGATATCGAAGTTCAACTGTACATGTATATATACATTTGGTACAACTTATACTCCAGTTCTCCATCATGTATCTAAGTAACAAATTACATGCACCAATGGTCTAATGTCCCCACACCATTAGCAATTAGTCATTATGGCCAAATAGCTGACAGCTAACCCCACAGAAACAGTGAATCAAGCCAATACACACGTCATCAGACCAGCTATTTCATAAAAATCCAATTACTTAGAGTTGTCGTTTACTACCACTGGCATTACAAGGTTATCCCTTTACTTATCCTATTCCCTGTTGAATATTCACGTAAGAAATAATGACATCATGAATATTTACTAGCTGAATTTTTTTTATATAATGGCATTTATAATGTACACGTGTTGTATTGGTACTGTCCACGCAGAAACTCACAGTACAGTCTGAACTATTATTTAACCCAAATTCCTCCATAAATACGCCTTTCTACACCTTTGTAATAACCACTTCTTGAAACCATTGTGATAAATAGAGCATTTGCTCCTATAGGAGCAAATGCTCTATTTATCACAATGGTTTCAAACTAAAAAATTCTTAAACTTTACTTTTCTCTAGTAAATGCTCTTTTTGGGTAGATTCATTCAAACAGGTTGGAACTAAAAATAGCCTATGGAGGAAAGAGTTAATAAGCAAACAGACCAGGCACAGATCAGACAGCTCCTATATGAGCCATTTGATCTGGGTATACTCTGTTTGCAAAAGTGTGAAAAGGCATTTATATGAAGGAATGGGATAACATCTTATCCCTGTTGAAATTTTGAGTATTTAGTAATGACATCATGAATATTAATAAGCTGGTTTTTTTTTCTAAAATGACATATGGACACAGGATATTATTGGCTATGACAAAAAGTATAAAATTCCACAAACAAACAGAGCAGACACTGATCGACAGATTCCCATAGGAGATAATATGTATAATGTAATCTGGGTCTTATCTGTCTGCAAGGGGGGTAAATGAACTCTTTCCTCCATAAAAATGCCTTTCTAAGCTTTGGTAAAAGCCACTTTTTGAAACCATTGTGATAAATAGAGCATTTGCTCCACTATGAGCTTTCTGCATGACTTTCACCCCGCATTAAGTTGCCACCAGTGTGTTAAAGATCAATAATTATAGGAATTTTAGTGTTTGTAGTATAGAGTTTTCATTTTAGTAGCTGTAAATGAACACAGGATGTTTTAGCCATAGCAGAAACTGTAGTCATGTCTACATGTACATACATGTGTATTATTTTATAAGCAAACAGAGCAGGCCCCAATTCATTCATTAGTAAATGTTTTATTCATAAATTTCCTCCAGAAGTATGGTGGGCATTTATTAGAGTAGGGGCATCGATTAGGGAGTATGCGATTCTTATTTTGAGAGGTCGCTGTACACAGGCACGGATTTTACTGAGTTATGTACTATTACATTTCTCTGGTGCACCATAAAGACTGTGAAGGTCACTCTAGACAATACAATTTCTTTAATTCCATCTTCTGAGTTCACCAGACTGGCGTAGACCTTCTATGACGTAAATTCAACCTACATCAAAGATTAAGAGCAAAATTGTAATATCTAAACTATTGAACCCATTCCCTCATATTGACGCCTCTGTAAAAGTCACTTTCTGAAACCATTGTGATAAATAGAACATTGCGAGGGCTTGGTGCAAAACTATTCTAACTCCTTCACTTTGTGAAGGAGTTAGAATAGTTTTGCACCAAGCCCTCGATTTGCTGTAACTACCATCAATGCAGCAAACTTGTGACGACATAATATTTTTCAAACAGTCTGTCTCCAGAAGAGACACCAAGTTACTCCACATCTCATCAGGACGAAAACTGTTTGGCACTCCGAATTTTATTCTCAAAATAAAAGAAAGGACAAGAGCCGCGTACGGCACCAACGCTTGTCTGATTCGGTGCTTATGTCCACTGTGCATACACTTCTTCTCAAAGAGATCTACCAACCTATGAAGTTTCATGTTGATACCTCTTATACGATTTGATTAATCAGCTACATTAACGTTTTTGCATGCCACCGCCGCCAACGCCTACAACTACGACAACGCCTACGAACGAGTGATCACAATAGCTCGACTACTTTCTTCGAAAAAAGATCAGCTAAAAATTAATTCTGACAATATTAGGACTTTACTTTACCTCTTGCCTTTTCATGCTTTTGCAAACAGAGAAGACTGAGATCAGACGGCTCCTGTAGGAGACATCTGATCAGAGTCTACTCGGTTTGCTTATGAAATTACAATAGTAATCTGACTACAATTTCTACCAATACCACAACATCATGTGTACATAATTATGCCATTATAAAAATTCACGATGTAATTATTTCTTACATGCACTCAGCAGCCCTCAATGTGTGTGAATATTCATGTAAAAAAAAATCACATCATGAATATTAATTAGATTAATGTTTTTTAATGGCAGTCATTAACCCATTACCTCATAGGCTATTTTTAGATCCAACCTCTTTGAATAAATCTACTGAAAAGCATTAACTAGAGAAAAGGAACATTTTAGAATTTTGTAGTTTGAAACCATTGTGATAAATAGAGCATTTGCTCCTATAGGAGCAAATGCTCTATTTATCACAATGGTTTCAAAAAGTGACATTTACAGAGTCGTCAAAAGTGGTCAATATGAGGGAATGGGTAAAAATAACACATTAATGTTTGACCAATGTCATAAACTGTTCAATCATAATATTTATAATTTCATAGCAAACAGAGAAGATCCTGGTCAGACAGCTCCTACAGGATTGAGGAACCATCTGATCTGGGGCTACTCTGTTTGCAAAGATATAGAAAATTTAAGGCATATTTATGGAGTAAACGGGATAATAAATATTATTTTTTATTATTATATTATATATTATTCTAAATATTTAGAATTTTTTTTTTTTTAAATTTCTCTACTAAACCCATTGTAAAGAATATTTATTAGAATCCTATTAACCCTTTCCCTGTTCTGTGTTTATTCCAAATTTCAATACCTACTGAACATTCATGGACAAAATCATAGATAGAACGAAATATGGAAGGTGGAACATTGTAACCATTTTGGAAAGTATTGAAAGAAACAGATCTTTTCAAATTCCATTAACAAACAGAGCAGACCCTGATCAGATGGCTCCTATAGGAGCCATCTGATATGGGTCTACTCTGTTTGCAAATGCGTGAAAACACGTTTATATGAAGGAAAGGGTTAAAGAACTGATTCTAATGAGTTATTATCACAACTATGGGTTAAGTGGTGAAACAAGGACTTTTGCACCTGAAATATTCGCAATCTCTGAAATACTCACAACTGCATAATTACTCAAAATCTCTGAAATATGCAATTACTGAAATATTCTCAATCTCTGAAATACTCCCCAATCTCTGAAATACTTGCAATCTCTGAATCTCAGAATACCCACAATCTCTGAAATATCCAATCACTCAAATATTCTCAATCTGTGAAATTAAGTGACACTCTCCTGAATCTCTGAAATACTTGTTATATCTGAAATACTTGCAATCTCTGAATACTCACAATCTCAGAATGCTCAAAATCTCTGGAGTTCTGTCAGATACGTCTAGTTTTCAATCTGTCTTGCCTCATTTTGACATTTCTAAGATTACCTATGTCTGCTCTACCTTGTATGTTTAGAATGACAAAAAAAGATTCCACAGACATTGACCAGAATTTCATCATTACGGAGAACATCAGTGTTATTATTAAGCCTGTTAACACTAAGTAGCTTACTGTTGTCTGCTTTAATTCACAAAGTACAATTTCATTGGTTGGTTTTAATCTTTTACTGAACCCTTATCCTGTTCTGATTGTTTATTCCAACTTTCAATACCTTACTGAATACATGTATCTATGAACACTAAGAAGTTGTAATGAAAAATGGAAGATGGAACATTGTAGCCATTCTAGAAAGTACAAAAACAGAGTTTTAAAATTCCATTAGCAAACACAGCAGACCCTGATCAGACAGCTCCTATAGGAGCAAATGCTCTATTTATCACAATGGTTTCAAGAAGTGGTTATTACAGAGGCGTAGAAAGCCGTATTTATGGAGGAAAGGGTAAATGTCAAAAATCCAGTCAAATCCGTAGACTCGGATCAGACAATGAATCATTTGACAAAGCAGTATCTGACTTTTAATTCTTTCCCTAATATATGTAATTATAAACAAACACCTTTTAACGCATTTGCAAACAGAGTAGACCCAGATCAGATGGCTCCTATAGGAGCCATCCGATTAGGGTCTGCTCTGTTTGATTTTAACATGATATAGATCTGATTCTACAGTTTTTGTCAAAGCAAAAAAAAATTCTGAACAACACTATGCCTCCGATTATCACCAATATAATTTTGACCCGTAATTAATTTGACCTTGATATGACCTTGGCCTTAATAAGTCACCCCTAAAAATGCTTGCCTCCATAAGTTGCACATGCATGCCATGTTTGAAGTATGTATGTGCAATAGTTACAAAAATTATCATCAATGTTAAAGTTACTAAAAATGGCCGTACTAGAAATCCTTATCTGGAACACCCCGTGACTAGTGTATTCATACGCGCGATTGGGTAAAATCAATACAAGGGCAGGACTTCTTACAGAATTATACCAACATTTCTATAGGCAACAACCTTATGAATTGAAATTAATATAAGTAATTAGCACGAATATGAAATTCTATTTATCATATAAACACTTTAAAAGCCTATTTAATTAACCGAAGACGTTGTTTTGTAGTCACTCAGTCTTTTATATTTACGCCAAAACGTAACGTTTGTAGTTGTCATAACAAATGACGTCATTAGAGGGTTAATACACGTTTTTTCGGGCAATAACATCTGCAGTGTCCCGAGGGACTGTTGTTGGTCCGAGCCCGAAGGGCGAGGGCAACAACATTCCCGAGGGACACTGCAGATGTTATTGCCCGAAAACAAACGTGTATTAACGCTATTCTTGCATAAAACCAATTTTCTGCTCTCCTGCATCAATTTAATTCTTCAAAATACAAGAAAAACAACGGCAGCAAAACTATACACTTCTTTGACACTTCGTCGATTTATGCTGTTTCCGGGCCACTGTTTTCTTTTCGACGTCAATTCATGATTGTATCAAATACCGTTTACACGGAATTTCATTCAATATGTCTATCACTAAAAACATTTCATTGTCGGTGCTCCTGGAAATACTCACACCCTGGTGTTCACCTAGCTTAGGCCAAAATGCTGTAACATTCGCGTCCATTGTTTACCTTAGGCCCGTAATAGGTATAATTAAAACCGGTCAACAACAGCGCGTGAGCACAAGAATCGCCTTGTTAATACATGGTCTAGCGGGACTACAACAGCACGTTTTATGCAAGAATTTGGTGTCACGCCTAAAGTTATGCTGCGGTCTGTTGCTATTGGATATGGCAGTCGTATTACGCAATGTAAAGTAGTACTTCACAAAATTCGTTAATTTTCTTGGTTTTAGGGCGTATTTCAGCGAGAAAAATAATCAAGCATGGGATTTGTTAAAGCCGGGGGGTTCTATACCCTCGGTTGGTCTGTTCCTATCGGAAACTCGCTAAAGCTCGTTTCCGACTGGAACAGACCAACCTCGGGTATAGAAACCCCCGTCTTTAACAAAACCCATGCTTGATTCTATTAATCAATATTGATCAGGAAAATGGTTAAAGCACAGTGCCCTTCACTCTTTGCACTCATTAGTGGCAACTTTGTTATTTATTTTATAACCCATGCTCACAGTTTGGATCCAAATAAAAAACATTCCTTGTTCTATATTCATGTAAGAAATAATAATATAATTAACTCTTTGCACACTAGCAGCAAAATGTGATTACCTATGCAAACAGTTTGGATCCAGATGAGACGCCGCATAATGCGGCGTCTCATCAGGATCCAAACTGTTTGTCACCTTGACCATATTTTTGCAAAGAAACGAGAGAAAGTTTATCTTAAGAATTGAAGTAGACAACAATTGTTGCAGACGAAAAATTAGAGATAATATTTAGTAGCTGTATCATTATAATATAATTTTTTCAAGGGAATGTTTTGCTTTGACAAAAACTATAGAATCATATCTTTATCTTGTGAAATGCAAACAGAGCAGACCCTGATCAGACGGGTCTGATCTGGGACTACTGAGCCTGTTGACACAAATGCGTTAAAAGACAGGGTGAAAGAAAGTGAATGAAAAAATGAATTTTGAGAATTGTAGCAATTACTTAGTGTTCCGAGTTAACCCTTTGAATACTGACGTTTCCATGGAAATGGAATCGTGCATCATTGTTCAATGAATATGGAACAGGGAAAAGTTTAACTATAGAGTCTCTGCAGTATGAAAGGCTTAAACAAGATTGCTAGAGGATTTTGAATGACAAACAGTGCAGGTCCTGATTAGAAGGTAATCCTCTAGGAAACCTCTGATCTGGATCTAAACTGTTTGCAAAGAGCAGTATACTAGTTTCCTGTGTTCAAAGGGTTAAATCTAAAATTTCTTACTACGTAGTACTCCGACGTCCCGTAAAAACCAAAGTACAGTAAAACCTCTCTATTATTTAATGGCCATTAAATTGTGTTAATTAGTTGGTATTTAGGGCAGGTGGCTGCTTAAAGCAAGGCTAAAGTAAAACCTTAAACGCTCCTATTATATAGGAGTGTTTTGTTTGACTTTCACCTTGCTTTAAGCAGCCACCTGCCTTTAACACAAAATACTTGATGTAATTTAGTGGTTGTTATAGAGAGGTTTTACTGTACTTTAATTCCACATGAGACAGAAAATTATCCCTGACACTCTATTTGCATTTTTGGATGACAGGAAAATTATCTGTGAGAATTCAAGTAGGCGAGCATTTGGCAGACTGTAGTAGCCTAAGTTGTTAACCCTTTCCTCCATAGGCTATTTTTAGATCCAACCTCTTTGAATGAATCTACCGAAAAGGAGCATTAACTAGAGAAAAGGAATTTTTTTTAAGGATTTTGTAGTTTGAAACCATTGTGATAAATAGAGCATTTGCTCCTACAGGAGCAAATGCTCTATTTATCACAATGGTTTCAAGAAGTAATTTTTACAGAGGCGTAGAAAGGCCTCAATATGAGGGAATGGGTTCAAAAAATATCGTCTACTAGAACTGTCAAAAAGTAATTTTTTCTTACAGTTTTCTTAACCTTTTCCCAATGTTGCATATCCATGTAAGAAATAATGACATCAATTGAATATTTATTAGCTGAACTTTTATAATGGCTAATGAACAGATAACATTTAGGCTCAGGCAGAAACTGTAGAATCGGATAGATCTGTATTATTCCATAAGTAAACAAAACAGACCCTGATTAGACGGCTCCTATAGGAGCCATCTTATCTGGGTCTACTCTGATTGCAAATGCGTGAAAAGACATTTATGTGAAGGAAAGGTTTATAATCTTCATACAGTGTCAGTCAAAGTGTCAAACAGTTTGGATCTTAATGAAATGCTGGGTTATTTGGCATCCAGACTGTTTTTTATTTGAAAAAAACAAAAGCTCTAATTGCTAAGACATGTACATGTTTACATGTAGTTTTAACCCTATATTCATTAAATTCTAAAGCCTTTGCAAACAGAATAGACCCAGATCAGACAGTTCCTGTAGGTCAGCCATCTGATCAGAGTATGAGAAAGACCACAGTTCTGTTTGCCTATGGAATAATTATAATACACATCTGATTCTACAGTTAATTTACCTCTGCCAAAATTGCCTTTGTTCTCAGGCCATTATACAAAATCATTTCATTAATACATGTATCCATAATTCCAATATTTCTTCCAACCCATATTCCATAATTATTTCTTACATGAATATTCATGAAATAAAGTGATAAATCCTCTCAATGAACTGATCGAAAATCCAAATACGTCTCTAGCTACCACAACACTGAAGCATAGGATTCCTCACAGGTCGAGAAATTGGTTTTTGATAAATAACAACTGTTGAACTGTTGAATTTCTGATAATGGGCCATGGTTACCATCTTTATCCTAAGTCTCTCCCCTCTACTCGTTTATTAACCCATTGCCACTTAGGCTATTTTTAGACCTAACTTCTTTGATTAAATCTACCAAAAAGGAGCAATAACTAGAGAAAAGGAAATATTTAGAATTTTGTAGTTTGAAACTTAGACTTTCGAAATTTGAGCAAATGCTCTATTTATCACAATGGTTTCAAGAAGTCAGGCTATTACATAGGTGTAGAAAGGCGTATTCATTGAGGAAAGGGTTAAATAACCCTTTCCTCCATGAATATTTATGTGAGAAATAAATGACATCATGAATATTAATTAGATTATATTTTATAATAGCACATGGACCGGGGAATGTTTGGCCATGATAGAAACAGTAGATTATCCAATCAATGTAATTCCATAAGCAAACAGAGTATACCCTGATCAGACGGCTCCTACAGGAGCCGTCTGATCTGGGTCTACTCTGTTTGCAAAGGCATAGAAAAGCATATATATGGAGTAAAGGGTTAACCCGTACAATGCAGAAACTGAGTGAAATATGGCCTTTGTAAACAGTGTAGACCTAGATCAGAGGGCTCCTGATGCAAATTTGAAAACTCAACATATGAAATAGGCAGATTAAATGTATATAATTAAAGGTATGTTTACATAAACACTTGGATATTAATTCCCTTTTTGGAATATTTTCTTCACTGTAATTAAGGTATAGATTAAACCTTTCCTCCATAAATACCCCTTTCTATGCCTCTGTAATGGTCACTTGTTAAACAATTGTGATAAATAGAGCATTTGCTCCTATAGGAGCAAATGCTCTATTTATCACAATTGTTTTCAAACTACAAAATTCTAAAACGTTCCTTTTCTCTAGTAAATGCTCCTTTTTGGTAGATTTATTCAAAGAGGTTGGATCTAAAAATAGCCTATGAGGGAATGGGTTAAAGGTATCTATAGATAAAATGCATAAATTTAACCCTTTACTCCATATACATGTATACCCGTCTGATCTGGGTCTGCTCGGTTTACATTTGTTATAATATAGATCCCATTTAACAGGTTTTACTGTATTAGCCTATGTATGTATGAATAAATATTTGGAATAATTACAGTATCATCATTTTTGAATATTTTCTGATAAAAGCCAATAGAACCGGAAGCCTTAGCTTCGATTCAAAGCTAATTGGAATCTGCTTTGAATCTGCAGATATTGCAAGTGCCAAAATAAATATTTATGGAAATGAAGGGAGAGAGCCATGGTAGGGAATACAGGACACGAGTAAACTAACCATTTCCTTGTTGAATATTCATGTAAGAATTAATAACATCATGAATATTTATTAGCTGATTTTTTTTTAAAGTAAACGTTTCAAGGACTTTGTTTTGCTTTGACAAAAAAATGTAGAATCAGATCTACATCATGTCAAAAGCAAACAGAGCAGACCATGATCAGATGGCTGCAAAATGAGCCGTCTGATCTGGTTGTTGCCCAGGTGTTTGCAAATGCATGAACAGGCATTTATATGAAGCATTGAACCAACAACCTTATAGAGATGCCTTTGCCAACACTCTGAGTAGATCTAGATTAGACGGGTCCTACAGGAGATTTGCAGTTTAATCTTTGACACGCCTTTTAATGCTTTTGCAACCAAGCAGATCCAGAGGTAGACCTGGGACCTGTAAGAGCCATCTGATCTGGGTCTGCTGTTTGCTTTAACCCTTCTCTTGCTCTTTTAAAATACATCTCTCCTTCTTTACCCATGCCCTGTTGTATAATTACATACATCTTCACTGTGTACAAGTATATCGCTGTGCAATCACTGCTGCGGAGTGCACTGGTTGCACAATCAACTTGTAAATAGTGCAGACCCTGATAAGACAGCTCCTGCAGGAGCTGTCTCATCTGGGTCTTCACTATTTACAGGTAGGTATATTGACGTGAACAGCAAGCGAAGAATTATTGAGAAAATGATTCTACTGTTTCTGCCATATTGACATATATTAGAAGCAAATATAGTGTAAACCCTGATCAAACTGCTCCTTCAGAACCAATCTAGGTTATTTGTCCGTCCAAATACTTCGGCAATTCGAGAAACTCAACCACAAGCAAGTTCAGAGCTACATTGATAATGGTGCGTACCCAAATACTGAAATCATCATTTCTCCACCAAAGTCTATACTGCGACCACTCCTTAGAATCGTCTCTTCAAGACGATTCTAAAGAGTGGTCACAGTATAGGCTTTGATGGAGCTTAATTCTTGAAAATGTTTAAGTTTACGCATCTTATCAGGACCTCTGAAGTTTATAATTGAAAGAGAAAAGGACAAAGCTTAGGTGTATATAAATGCACACTAGAAAATGGAGATGTACATTTCTCAAAACATTCTCAGTGTTGTTATATTTTCTGGTCCTTCGGGATCATTAGTTTTAATGTTATTAGTTTTGAAAATTGAATACTGCTTAAGCCAGTGCTAGGGGGCTTGAGTAGTGTTGCACTTTTAATTACTACTCATGAACAGACTCTGAATAAAACCGAGTCTGCAATTTTCTCTTTTTGCATTTTCTACTTTTGCTTTCAAAGGATCACCCATTTTCAGAATATATTTACTCTATTTCTGTTAAAAACAACAGCAAGATTATTGAATCAAACCCATTATTTAAACAGATCATTGCAGGAGTATGAACATTGTAATTTCCCTACAAAACATCACTTTAGAATTGCTTCAAAGAGATGCTTTTAAAAATAATGTGGTCACAACATAAGAGTTTAGTGAAGAAATATTTTTTTAAGGAACCATTTTAGAATACCTGATTTTTGCATTTTTAAAGACAACTGCAGCCAGGAATTTGTGAAGCAATCAAAGAATGAACAAATGAAGTGCAAGTCAATTAACCCTTTCCTCCATAGGCTATTTTTAGACCCAACCTCTTTGAATGAACCTACCAAAAAGGGGCATTAACTAGAATAGGAATATTTTAGAATGTTGTAGTTTGAAACCATTGTGATAAGTACAGCATTTGCTCCTATTGGAGCAAATGCTCTATTTATCACAATGGTTTCATAAAGTGACTTTTACAGAGGCGTAGAAAGGCGTATTTATGGAGGAAAGGGTTAACGCTTTAATCCAAAAATACACCTTTCTATATGCCTCTGCGAACAGTTAAAACACAGATCAGACAACTCATATGGGAGCCATCTGATCTTGGTTTATACTGTTTGCAAATGTGTGAAAACGTGTTCATATGAAGGAAAGGGTTTAATTTTTCACCCTTTCCCTGCTCTATGTTTATTCCAAATTTCAAAACCTACTGAATATTCATAAACAAAATAGTTATAATGAAACATGGAAGGTGGAACATTATAGCCATTTAAGAAAGTAAAGATACAGATCTATCAATTTCCATTAGCAAACAGAGTAGACCCTGATCAGACAGCTCCTATTGGAGCCATCTGATCTGGGTCTACTTTGTTTGCAAATGTGTGAAAAAGCATTTATACGAAGGACTAAAGAGGATTCCTGACAAGTGCTAATGACATAGCGCAATAATGATCTCTAGGTCAGTGTTAACTGGTAGCAGAAATAGCCATTAGCTACTTAAAACTTTCAGAATATTTTTTTTTCACAATTTGTAGAAAAATATTTGAAAATGAGGTATCGCTTTAATGATTCATTCTGTGTATATATAAGCATTTATAAAAAAAATTAACTTTTAAATATTCATGATTTCATTATTTCTAACATGAAAACATTGTATTCAGCAGGGAAAGGGTTAAAATACTTGGAAGTAATATTAATAGCTTGATCCTATTCTGTTATCTAGCAATTCTCCTGACTCAGCACCTATTGCATTTCAAAGAATACTCCAAATAACATACCTACACCTGTTTCATCTATACAGTATTTACTTTACCTGTTTCATCTATACAGTATTTACTTTAAATAAAATTATGTACACTTTAAATCCAGAGCTACAGATAAAGTTGTGTACCCAAATAATAAAATCGTCATTTCTCCAGCAAAACCCCTATACTATGACCACTCTTTAGAATCGTCTCGAAGAAACGATTCAAAAGAGTGGCCACAGTACAGGGTTTGGTGGAGAAATAAAGGAGCTATTCTTGAACATGTTTAAATTTAACTCTTTGCATGCTAGCGGTGAAACCGTGATTACTTATGCAAACAGTTTGGATCCAGATGAGACGCCGCATAATGTGGCGTCTCATCAGGATCCAAACTGTTTGTCACATTGACCATATTTTTGTAAAGAAATGAGAGAAATCTTATTTTTAAAATTAAAGCAGACGACAACTGTTGCGGACGGAAAATTACTTAGCGTGCAAAGAGTTAAGCATCTTATCTGGACCTCATCTGTTTGTTGTATTGTCCCTAATAAACGTCACCCACACTCTAATAAAAGCCCCCTTATATTACTTATGCTTTACTCAATAGATATGCCTTTTTCTTTAAAAAAAAACCCACCAGCAGTGTAGAACCAGATCAGGTGGCTGACACAATGGCTCAATAGGCACTGTCCAATCAGGGTCTACTCTATCTTGTTATGAAATTATACTATAGATCTGATTCTAGAGTTTCTGCCATAACCAAAATGCTGTTGTTCATAATTATGTAATTTTAAAAATTAACCCATTCCTTCATATAAACACCTTTTCACGCATTTCCAAACAGAGAAGACCCAGATCAGATGGCTCCAAGCTGTTAATAAGGAGCTGTTTGATCAGTATCTGCTCTGTTTGCTAATGCAATTTGATAGATCTGTTTCTGTAGTTTCTAAAATGACTATCATAATGTTCCACCAAGTTCCACATTTCATTATAACTTTTTTGTCCATGAATATTCATGTCAGTAGGTACTGAAAACTGGAATATACATGTACATATAATATATTAACCCTTCGCATGCTGTTCACGTCAATATACCTACCTGTAAATAGTGAAGACCCAGATGAGACAGCTCCTGCAGGAGCTGTCTCATCAGGGTCTGCACTATTTACAAGTTGATTGTGCACCACCAGCACCCCACAGCAGTGATTGCACAGCGATATACTTGTACATAGTGAAGATATATGTAATTATACAACAGGGCATGGGTAAAGAAGGAGAAATGTATTTTAAAATTCAGCAAGGGAAGGGTTAAAACATGGAAAGGGTTAAAGTTAATATTATATTCTTACATATATTCTTGTGTCACTATGAACATGTATAGTCATGGTGCTAACCTATTTCCCCAAATAAAAAGCCTTCCTGCAGAGTCAAAATCTATCAAATACTGATTACAAATTTAACCAGGTTATTCTAAAACAGAGTACCCTCAATTATCTTGAATTTTCAGACAGACAGATTTAGGCAAATAGTGCAGATGGGGCCCAATTAATCGAATTGCTCCTGAAGAAGAAGTTTGATCATATCATTTGTTACTATGTCAGTCCAATTTAAACTTATCAGGAGTCATCTAATCTGAGTCTATTCTGTTTGCAAAGGCATTATAAGAAGTAAAGAGTTAAGCATAACATGCCAAGGGCGAATCAGATGAACTGGTTTTCTTCAACTCTTCTCCTTAGAAATGTTATCTAACAACACATTTGTAGACATTCTGAAAGGGGAATTCTTGTGATAGTTGAGTGTTACACAGGTTAACCCTTTCCCTGGTGTTCAGTATGTAGTTAAGAAATTATGACATCATGGATATTTATAAGCTGATTATTTACAACGTACGTTAACTTTTCAAGGAATTTCTTTGCTTGGACAAAAACTGTAGAAACAGATCTATATCATGTCAAAAGCAAACAGAGCAGACCCTGATCAGATGGCTCCTATAGGAGCCGTGTGATTTGGGTCTACTCTGTTTGCAAATGTGTTAAAATGCATTAAATATATGAATTACAGATTCTCTGCCGTTTCCCATGATAATTCTCTGCCGTTTCCCATGATAATTCTCTGCCGTTTCCCATGACAATTCTCTGCCGTTTCCCATGATAATTCTCTGCCGTTTCCTATGATAATTCTCTGCCGTTTCCCATGACAATTCTCTGCCGTTTCCCATGATAATTCTCTGCCGTTTCCCATGACAATTCTCTGCCGTTTCCCATGATAATTCTCTGCCGTTTCCCATGACAATTCTCTGCCGTTTCCCATGATAATTCTCTGCCGTTTCCTATGATAATTCTCTGCCGTTTCCCATGATAATTCTCTGCTGTTTCCCATGATAATTCTCTGCTGTTTCCCATGATAATTCTCTGCCGTTTCCTATGACAATTAACCCTTTACTTCATATATGTTAACGTCTTTCTACACTTTTGCAAACAGAGTGGATCCAGATCAGATGACTTACCTGAAAGAAATCATAAAGATATGATTCTATAGTTTCTACTATGGCTAAGAAATTCCTGTGTCCATGATTGAGCTCATTATGAAAATTAATCTAATGATGTCATTATTTTTTACATGAATATTCATGTGCATAGTATATTATCCAGCTTGCAAATAGTTTACCAGAGGTCCCAAACATTTTCAAGAATAGCTCCTTCATTTTTCCACCAAACCCTGTACTGTGGCCACTTTTTAGGGTGGTCACAGTATAAAGAGTGGTCAAAGTAAAGGGTTTGGTGGAGAAATGACAATTTTAGTATTTGTGTACACGCCTTTATCTGTAGCTCCAATTTACCCTTCTCAAGCTTAACATGAACTGTGACTTAGCATTGGCAAAAAGCTTGGATCAAGGATCCAAGCTGTTTGACACTAGGTCCAATGGGAGCCCACTGCATTGCTTTCATTCTACATTAAAGAGGAAGTCCCTATATATAATGAACGCATATTTTTAATAATGTCATAAATTAATATTTGTTATGTTCAATCATTATTATGAAGATTGTCAAATTGAACTTGTATCGAAAAATGCCCCTGACTGATACGAAATAAACCGTTTTCAACAGCGAGCCGAATAAATACTAATACATTGCCAAATAACATATCAGACATATTAAAGTTGTGTCTTCTTCGGTGTTTATTCGATTTGTTATCTTGCGATATACTTCTTTTCGGCATGTAAACAAATGAGTTTTGCATATTTAGGGCACTTTTGAAACCTGTCCAATGCAGGGACTTCCCTTTTGAAGCAACCGTCTGTGTACAAATGCATGCAGCTCCTTTAAAAACAAGGACCCCGTGTGGTACCTTAATGCTCATCTGATTTGGTGCTTGTCCACTGCATAACACTTCCCCTCAAAGAGATCTACCAACGTATGAAGTTTCATGTTGATACCTCTTATACATTTTGATTAATCAGCTATGTACATTGAAGTTTTTGCACGCTGCCACCGCCAACTGCAACAATGCCTACGACCCAGTGATCACAGTAGCTCGACTTTTTTCTTTGAATTCAGACAAGCTATAAATGTTAAACCTCTTGGGAGTGTTTATATTAACCCTTCGCTTGCGATTCGCGTCAATATACCCACCTGTAAATAGTGAAGACCCAGATGAGACAGCTCCTGCAGGAGCTGTCTCATCAGGGTCTGCACTATTTACAAGTTGATTGTGCAACCAGTGCACTCCACAGCAGTGATTGCTCAGTGAAATACTTGTACACAGTGCAGATATAATGTAATTATACAACAGGGCATGGGTAAAGAAGGGGAAATGTATTTGTGTTGTAAAACTCTTACTTTACAAATTAAAGAGATCAGAAAAAGACCAAAAAAAATATTGCTAAAACCATGACAAGTCTTTTAATGCCTTTTGACATCTTTGCAAACAAAATAGATCCAGATCAGACAGCTCCAACAGTGGCAATCTGATAAGGGCCTGCTGTGTTTACTTATCCCTTACCTTCATATAAACGTTTTTTTTTCACACATTTGCAAACAGAGTAGACCCAGATCAGACAGCTCCTATAGGAGCTGTCTGATCTGGCTCTGCTCTGTTTGCGTTTGACATTATATACGAATGATTTTACAGTTTTTGTTAGAGCAAAAATATTCATTGAAAAGTTTATCTTATAAAACTTCAGCTGATAACTATACATGAATATTGAACAGAGAGAAGGTTATGAAATAATATAGATCTGATGCTTAGTAACAGCCTTAGATCTATGCCATTGTGAAAAATGTGTTCAATATTCCATTTAAAAATTCATCTAATATTGATGATGTGATTATTCCTTACAAGAATATCCATCAGATTATAAAGGGTTAACTCTCAGCAAGCTATTTTAGTATAACGCCATATTCCAATGATCTTGTCATGGTATCTCATCTGGACCTAAACTGTTTGTACACGAAGCTGTATATATATACAGTAGAACCCCTCTAATGCGACCACTTAATGAATAAACATGGGTGTCTTTATAAGCAGGTGGTTGCTTAATGCAGGTCAAAAGTAATGCAGAAAGCTCCTCTAGGAGCTTTCTGCATTACTTTTGTTCTGCATTAAGCTTCTACCTGTGTATAGCACCCAGAATTATACCTCTTTAGGTGGTCTTATTAGCGAGGGTTTACTGTATATAAGATATATTAACCCTTTACTCTATGATTTATTTATGTAAACAAGAGCACTGCAAGCGGGTGCAAGCGCTCGTCTGTAGTTATTGTCAAGATGAACATGCATACCAGAAATGAAGGTTGTAAATGAAAAATTGCAGAAGTTATGGTCAATGTTAAGATTTCAGACGACAACAACGACGCGGACACCGGAGTTACGACAATAGCTCGTGATTTCTTTGAAACAGACATTAAGCTAAAAATAATTATATCATGTCAGAAATTTTGGTCATTGCAGGAACTGTAACCCTTTCCGTCATATAAATGCCTTTTCACACATTCGCAAACAGAGAAGAGCCAGATCAGATCCTGTAGGGGCCATCTCATCAGGGTCTGCTCTGTTTGCTTTTGACATGGTATAGATCTAATTGTACAGTTTTTGTCAAAGCAAAAAGTTTCCTTGAAAAGTTAATATTAAAAAAAAAATATTCATGATGTCATTTTATCTTTCATGAATATTGAACAGGGAAAGGGTTAAACATAAGCTAACAGAGCTGACCCTGATCCTACAGGAGCTGTCTGATCTGGGTCTACTCTTTTTGCAAAGGCGTTAAAAAAGACGTATAGATCTATGGAGTAAAGGTTTAAAGGTGAAGATGTTGATGCAGTCAAATCAGATTCGATATTGCTAATCTGACAGACGCCATCCATACTGCAGACTAGCTGATAAATCTACAGAAGATTGAATACGAATCAAAATCGGAGAAACTTCTTTCATCCGAGGTATGTCTCAATTGTCTTGCACTAAAGACATTAAAACCTAAGCTTAACCCTTCATTTGCTACCCGTAATCTAGAGTAAGACAAATAAGACTCAGATACTGAAAATTGTCATTAATTTTCTCCACCAAACCCTATGTTGTGACCACTCTTTAGAATTGTCTCTTTGTGGTCACAACATAGGGTTTGGTGGAGAAATGAAGGAGTTAATTTCTTGAAAATGTTTTAATTAAGGCATCTTATCAATTGTGGACCAGATCTGTAATCACCACCAGACTGGTTACAATTTGCAAACAGAGTGGATCTAGATTTAAGTCAGATGTGATCAGGGTCTGCTCTGTTTGCTAATGGAGATCTGTCTCTTTAGTTTCTAAAATGGTTACAATATTCCACTTTCCATAATTCATTAATGATTATATAACTTTTTCATCCATGAATATTCAGTAAGTATATTGAAATTTGGAATAAACAGATCTATCAAATCCATGAGCAAACAGAGCAGACCCTGATCAGACGGCTCCTTTAGGAGCCATCTGATCTGGGTCAACTCTATTTGCAAATGTGTGAAAACACACTTATATGAAGGAAAGGGTTAAACCCTTTACCTGCTCAAAATGTAAGAAATAATGACATCATGAATATTTATAGCTAGTTTCTTCTAATGGCATGACAGGTATTGGAAGAAACTGTTGAGACATATCTATTGTAGTAAGCAAACAGATCAGACCATGCTGATTAGACGCCCCCTATAGGTCAGCCATCTGATCTGGGTCTACGCCATTTGCAAAGGCATAAAAAAGCATTTATATGAAGGAAAGGGTTAATCCTACTCTAGATTTACTCCTCTCTCTGTGCAAAATTCCAGAAGATCCCACTTCAAATTTCGAATATAGAACGATTATTATCTCTTCCCACTTCAGCAAAGATTATATTTTATCATTATTTAACCCTTTCCTCCATAAATACGCCTTTCTATGACTCTGTAATAGTCACTTCTTAAAACCATTGTAATAAATAGAGCATTTGCTCCCATAATGGTTTCAAACTAAAAAAATCTAAAATTTTCCTTTTCTCTAGCTAATGCTCCTTTTCGGTAGATTCATTCAAAGAGGTTGGGTCTAAAAATAGCCTATGAAGGAAAGGGTTAACCCTCATAATGTGAATAACATTTGTTAGCTTGCAAATGCAAACAATGTAGACCAAAATCAAAGGATACATGTAGAAACTATCTGCATTGTATGTCTGCCCTTATGGACCTGTATCATTTGTCTGCCCTTAAACATGATAATTATCTGTATGTCTGCCCCTATGAACCTGTATGCATGTCTGCCCTAAAACATGTACTACATAATGTGTATGTCTGTCCCCAAAGATCTGTATGTATGTCTGCCCTAAACATGTAAATAATGTGTATGTCTGCCCCTTTGGATCTGTATGTATGTCTGCTCTAAATATGTCGTACATAATTTATATAATGTGTATGTCTGCCCCTATGGATTTGTATGTTACTATGTCTGCTCTAAATATGTACATAATGTGTATGTCTAAAACTGAAGAATCAGATCTATATTATTTCATAAGCAAACAGAGCATAGACCCTGACCAGACAGCTCCTACAGGAGTTTGCAAAGGTGAAACATGAGAGCCCCATCATGATGTCGGAGCATTGATGTTGTAACATGCACTATATTAATTTGAGTTGAAAGTACTGTGACCTTGACCTTTGACCCCACCAACCTCAAAACCAATTGAGGTTATCTACTAGCCATGACCAACCTTCCTACTAAGTATGAAGGCAGCACACCTAATACTTATCAAGTTATAGAGCGGACAAGATTTTTGAGTTAAGGTCACAGTGACCTTGACCTTAGACCGACTGACCTCAAAATCAATAGGGGTCATCTACTAGCCATGATCAACCTTCCTACCAATTATGAAGGCAGCTCACCTAATACTTATCAAGTTATTGAGCGGACAAGATTTTTGAGTTGAAGGTCACAGTGACCTTGACCTCTGACAGACTGACCTCAAAATCAATAGGAGTCATCTACTAGCCATGACCAACCTTCCTACTACGTATAAAGACAGCACACCAAATAGTTGTCATGTTATTGAGCGGACAAAGATGTGGCTAATGGACGAACAGACAGATGGACAGACGGATGGACGAATGAGCGCCATACCATAATACGATCAAAGTTACCTTCGGGCGTATAAAAATGTGTCTGTATGGAATACACGGGTTCAAGAACGAATAGAGTGATAATTGCTATTCTCCAGGCCTAGGTGCTTAGGGAAATGTGCTAAATATTTATCACATGAGTCCTGATCAATACATAAACAATTTATCCTCATAGTCTGTGTATTCCACAGATTTCAAAAACTTGTACCAGGGGCATGCAGAGCTACAGATAACAGTGCGTGCATATATACTAAAATTGTCATTTCTCCAGCAAACCCTATGTAACGTGACCACTCTTTAGAATCGTCTCAAAGAGACGATTCTAAAGAGTGGTCACGTTACATAGGGTTTGCTGGAGAAATAAAGAAAGTTATACTTGAAAAAGTGTTAATTTACGCATGCTATCTACTAAGATCTCTGAGCATGTGTGGTGAAGTATCATAATTCATAAACTCTTATTAAACTTTAAACCCTTTCCTCCATATAAATGCTTTTTCACACATTCGCAAACAGAGTAGAACCAGATCAGACAGCTCCTTAACCCTTCGCTTGCTAATCGCGTCAATATACCTACCTGTAAATAGTGAAGACCCAGATGAGACAGCTCCTGCAGGAGCTGTCTCATCAGGGTCTGCACTATTTACAAGTTGATTGTGCAACCAGTGCACTCCACAGCAGTGATTGCACAGCGAAATATGTGTACACAGTGAATATGTATGTAATTATACAACAAGGCATGGGTAAAGAAGGAGAAATGTATTTTAAAATTCAGCAAGCGAAGGGTTAAGTATAGGAGCCGTTAGACCAGTCTGCTCTGTTTGCTTATAATATAGGAAGTAATATCTATTTGATTCTACAGGTTCTGCCATTTTAGGCTAAAAATTCATGTGTTCATGTGCCATTATAGAAATTAATCTAATAAATATCCATGGTGTCATTTATTTCTTACATTAATATTCATGCAGTAAGTGTCTCCACCAAACCCTCTTGGAGACAATTCTAAAGAGTGTTCACAACAAAGGGTTTGGTGGGGAAATATTAAGAAGTTGTTCTTGAAAATGTTTCAGTGTACACTTCTTATCTGGAGCTCTGCGTCATAAATATTTAATAGCTGCATTTTATAATGGCACATGAATACAGGAGTGTCTATTTTGTCATAACAAAAACTACAGAATCTGATCTATATAATTCTATAAGCAAACAGAGTTAAGACCCAGATCAGACGGCTCCTGCAGGAGCCATCTGAACTGGGTCTACTTTGTTTGCAATGGCTGGTTACACATCGAGGTAACATTTCTTTTCTATTTCTTTTACATTTCTATTCAAAAACTTAACCCTTTCCTTCATATAAATGCCTTTTCACTCATTTGCAAACAGAGTAGACCCAGATCAGATATCTCCTATAGGAGCTGTCTGATCAAGGTCTGCTCTGTTTGCTTTTAACATGATACAGATCTGATTCTACAGTTTTTGTCACAGCAAAAGGTTTCCTTAAAAAGTTCATATAAAAATTCAGCTTATAAATATTCATATTGTCATTATTTCTTACATGAATACTGAACAGGGGAAGGTTTAATGAAATAATTATTCATGGAGGAAAGGGTTAAAGCCTTGAATACACCTTTCTTCGCCTCTGTAATAGGCACTTCTTGAAACCATTGTGATAAATAGAGCATTTGCTCCATAGGAGCAAATGCTCTATTTATCACAATGGTTTCTGTACTACGCAATTGTAACATTTTCCTTTTCTCTAGTAAAATTAATGCTCCTTTTCAATAGATTCATTCAAAGAGGTTGGGTCTAAAAATAGCCTATGGAGGATATGGGTTAAGCAAGGTGTCTATCTGTATCAAATGGGTCCTGATAAGTCACTGTGGAACTTCATGTCTTATCTGCATTCAAAGAGTTATCTATCTTGATAAGTGTAACACTTTTTGTAACTTCATATAAGTTTAAATGCTTTTTCATGCATTCGCAAACACAGCAGACCCAGATCAGACGTCTCCTGTAGGAGTAAAATGCATCTCTATGAAGTAAAGGGTTACAAATTAGCTGTAAAATGTGTCTCTATGAAGGAAACCATTAAGTATATTAGCTTTGCTATTAGCTTTTCTGTTCTCAAGTGTAGATCACACAACTATAGTTGAGTAGAAAATCCAATAGAAATTCTGAAATGAACAACAAAAACAGTGCGACAAATTTGTCACAACTGTCCTTTGGAATGCTACAATATCAAACTGGAATGGTTCGTCAGTTTACTGGTAGATATCATCTAAAACAAAAGGATTTTTATTCAAAACACATAACGGACGTCTGAATGACAAAAAGGGAAAGCCCTGATCAAAGGACTGCTGAAGGAACCCTCTGATCTTGGTCGACATAGTTTACAAATGCCAGTTTATCTGTTTCGAGCATTCAAAGTGCTAGCATTAGAAAGTATAACTTTTACGTTATTTTAAACTTTTATTTCTCCGAAACTAGTTCCAAATTATACATAATGAATGACTATGCAGCAGACTTAAACAGAAATATTTCTTAAATTACCACACTTAATTCGGTTCCTATTGCTTCTATAACAGTCTAACTCACAACCCTTTGAATGCAGGAAAACATTTACACTCAGAATTTGCAAACAGTGTAGACCCAGATCAGAGGGCTCCTTGAGGAGCCCTCTCATCAGGGTCTGCACTGTTTGTTTTAAAAAAAACAACCTCTAGGAAACTTTTATACATAATGAAATCTGCAGTTAAATAATGATGAATCATTGAACATGGAATATTCGGCATTCAAAATGTAAACTCTACATGCTAAGCAATTCTGACCTGCCAATATTGTTGACTACTACGCTTCTCAAAGCAGAGCAATAGATTAACCCTATACTCCATCGATATATACATGTATGTGAGAAATAATGACATCACAAAAGTAATATTAACTGAAAAAACTGACTCAGTCAAAGAGGGCGCTGTTATCAAGGGCAGATAACTCTAGACATAGTGATCTGATTCAACCCAAAAACTAGAGGCATCTTTCTCTGATGATGCTAATGCCCCCATTCCACTAGGCGGCGCTCTACATGCTCAGATGCATGCTAACCCATTCCATCCTCAATATTAATATAAGAAATAATGACATCACGAATATTCATAAATCATTAGCTGATTTATTTATTTTTTTTATAAATTGGCCTATGTAACACAGAAAATTTTGGTTTTTGGTAGAAACTGTAGAGTGAGACCTTATAATCATAGTGTCATAAACAATCAGAGCAGACCCTGATCAGAAGCTCCTACATTAGAGCCGTCTGA
Source organism: Azorinus chamasolen (assembly GCA_963576725.1). NCBI lineage: Eukaryota > Metazoa > Mollusca > Bivalvia > Cardiida > Solecurtidae > Azorinus > Azorinus chamasolen. The sequence continues at coordinate 15,461,283 of OY755252.1, forward strand.
TCCGGGTCTACGCTGTTTGAAAAGGAGTAGAAAGGCGTTTGTATGGAGTAAAGGGTAAAACACTGATGGATCATAATCCAGTTTGAATATTCAGCATTCAAAGCTTCAGGAATAACTCCGCTACCTTATAAAGTACCCCAAGTCTGATAAGGCTCTGCTCTGTTTGCTTTCATACATTAACCCTTTCCTCCATAAATACGCCTTTCTATGCCTCTGTAAAACTTACTTTATGAAACCATTGTGATAAATAGAGCATTTGCTCCTACAGGAGCAAATCGAGGGCTTGGTGCAAAACTATTCTAACTCCTTCACTTTAATGAAGGAGTTAGAATAGTTTTGCACCAAGCCCTCGAAATGCTCTATTTATCACAATGGTTTCAAATTACAAAGTTCTAAAAATTTCCTTTTCTCTAGTTAATGCTCCTTTTCGGTAGATGCATCCAAGGAGGTTGAATCTAAACATATCCTATGGAGGAAAGGGTTAAGGGAATAATATACCCGTTAGTTCCGATTCTACAGTTTCTGGTAAAGGATTAATTTCTTTTGCTTATTATGCCATTAAAATAATTCAGCTTATTGATATTCATATACAATCAAGTAGTCACTAAATTCCTAATATGAATATTCATGAGGTAAAGATTAATAGTTACTTAGCAACAAGATTTTCAAAAGGTTAATTTTGTTGCTATGACAGCTAAACCTACTTGGATATCTGCTCATGTGACCTAAGGCCAATTTAAGTGCCTGTTCAGTGATGTTGTAGGCTAAAAAGTAATTATATCTGCAAATACAGAAATAACTGGCGACAATGACCACTCAAAATAACTAATAATCCTAGATTTTTTTAAGACAGGTGGTAGCTTAGCCCTTTCCTCCTTGAATAATGAAATAATGATTTTGTGAATATTTATTAGATTAATTAGTTATAATAGCACAAGGACACAGGAATGTTTGGCCATGGCAGAAACTGTAGAATCAGCCCGTACGAAAAAGTACGCCTGGAACTTAACCGGAGTACGCCCTGAATTTTAAGCGTTTTCCGTCTTAACTTACAATGTGAATGAATGCCGTCTTAAATGGGTCTTAGGCAGAATAGAGCTCGAAATATGCTAATTTTTTCCCCCTAGCAAGGCGGAAACCGCCTAAATAGCAGGAAAAATATTCCCCTTAAAAAGGCGGAAACCTCCTAAATACCAGGGGAAAAAATCCACCTAATTTTCCGCCTAAGAAAGGCTTACATGGAATAAAATCCGCCTAATACATGGAAAAATTCCCGTCTTAGCAGCTCTTAGGCAGAATAGGGCTCGAAATATGTAAATTTTTTACGCCTAGCAAGGCGAAAACCGCTAAATAGCAGGAAACCGCTAAATAGCAGGAAAATATTTCGCCTTAGAAAATCCAGCTAGTACAAAAAAAACCCCTTAAAAATCCCGCCTAAGCAGATGATTTCTTGGGCGGAAACCAGCTAACCTTTTTCTGGAAATATCCGCCTAAGAAAACCTGCCTAAAAATGTTTCAAGATTATTTTCTGCCAATTATTGTTTCAGGATTTTAATCCTTTACTCCATGAATATTCATGCAAGAATTTATGACATCAAGAAAATTAGATTGTTTAATAGCTCATGGACAGGAATTTTTTGGTTATGGTAGAAAGCAGAATCTATATAATATCGTAAACAAACAGAGCAGTACCTACAAGAGCCATCTCATCTGGGTCTACTCAGCAAAGGAGCATTTAACAGTTTTTTCAGTCATATAAGTTAATAAATAATTAGTACTTCATCTGGTAAGTTGTAAGATCAACACTTCATTTACATCAAGACGTTTCTTCCTATCAAAAAACCCTACAGAATTAACACCTCATAAAAACTTAATTACTAAGGTTATAAGTCAGCAAAAACAGAAAGTGTTCATGATGATATGCATAAATAAACGTAGTGGTACTGATCATACCAGCGAGGTTGTGCAGAAAATAAATTGGTTTAGTAAACAGACAAGCTGATTCCGGTACACCCCTCACAACTTTGTGGGTTGCGAGGGGGCACATATACAATGTATCATAATAACCATTATATGACTCCATAACTGATGAAGCAATATAAAGCCCCGATTAATAATCAGGTTAAAATAAGAACAGACAAAATAATCAAAGATAACATAAAAACAATATATTAGTTTTTGTCTAGTCATATTTAATTTCAATCAAATTAAAATGTATATGTATTATGCGACAATAAAATATGAGAAATAATATGGGAAAATGAGTTTATATTATACTTTCAACCACAATCAGTATAGAACCTAGATTAGTCATCATGTCCAAGATGCAGCATTTCCTGAGTTAAGTGCAAGACAATCACAAGTGCTTATTAAAAACTGATGCATGTATGACCATATTATACTAACCCCTCATTTTAATAATTTTTATTTAATTTACCCTTTCCCACATATAAACACATTTTCATGCATTTGCAAATAGAGTAGACCCAGATCAGACGGCTCCTATAGGAGCCGTCTGATGAAGATCTGCTCCGTTTGCTAATGGAATTTGATAGATGTTTCTTGACTTTCTAAAATGACTACAATGTTCCACCTTCCATATTTCTTTATAACTATTTTGTTAATGAATATTCAACAGGTATTGAAATTTGGCATAAACATAGAACAGGGAAAGGGTTAATAAACTCAAATTAAGTATGTGTACAAGGCAATTTTTATCTATAATGAAAGTGTTCATGGTGATGCGCACCCCACCAATATTTTTTTCAAACTGTACATATTAATAACATTGGTTGGTCACAAAAATAGATGATGCTCTGCATTGCTTCTTGACAATGTCTCAAGAGGATTTAACCCTTTCCCTCATATAAACGTGTTTTCACATATTTGCAAACAGAGAAGAACCAGATCAGACGGCTCCTAGAGGAGCCGTCTGATCAGGGTCTTCACTGTTTGCTAATGGAATTTAGTAGATATGTTTATTTACTTTCTAAAATGGTTACAATATTCCACCTTGCATATTTCATTATAACTATTTTGTCCATGAATATTCAGTTGGTATTGAAATTTGGACTAAATATAGAACAGGGAAAGGGTTAACAAGTGACCAAACAACATTTCACTTGGTTGCTGACAAAAGCATGCAAATGCATATAAGTTTCATATGCACTTAAAGAGTTTTTGTCAGTGACACAAGATTTGGTTTAGATATTAAATAAACATTGCTGATGACATTATATTTTACACGTTTTATCTGGAGCACTGATGAAGACAGGGCCTGATGACAACAAACACTGAAAGATTTCACTTTGTTCACTAACAAATGTCTTGTACTGTGTCCAAAATAGGAGTAAGAAAACCATGTCTTCCTTTGGAACTTCCAGGCATAGCTTATCTGCTCAGTCACAGCATCGTTGATGTCGCTGTCCTTAGGTGGCCCTTTGTTGTTTAAGCAGCACAATGCCGTGACATATTCTGTAATTAAATTTTCTCTACCAATAAGTTTTACATAAAAGACAAGTTACAAGGTCAATATAAGTCTAAAAATTGTCATGTCCTTGGAATCCAAATCACCTCACATTCTATTGGGGTCTGAAATGGTTCGAACTGTTTGCAGAGGTCATCTGATCATGTTAGCTAGTGTTGAAAAAGTATTTAAGACAGGTGGTTGCTTACTGAAGGTACATTAGGTACAAACTAGTTTGAACAGAAACTCCTCTTCCTGCACTACTGTCTCAGTCTGCCTGCATTAATTTACCAACCCCTTATACAAAGCTACCAGTGGTATACATACATTGACAAGTGATCACTTCAGAAATTTTACTGTATAGTTGATACATTTAAAACAGTAACATGTTCAGACATTTAAAACAGAAACATGTTCAGACAGTACATGAAAAATAGCAGAGCATAAAGTCCATCAATGATCATCAAGTACCGTCTTCTACTGTCTTTTAACACTACTGTTACTTGAATATTTGTCGACTGATTACTTCAAATGAATCTACATGTATATTTTGATTCCAACCTAAATGTTTATGAGTTAGACAGTCTCTTTGAATATATTATGCAGACAAACTGTCTGTAGCCCAACTTGTTATTCAGAAAGTAAAACTTGACAGCATTTCAAAACTCTATTATAATTCCAAAGAACTAGTCTAGTTTATTTTAGAGTTTCAATTGCAGTACATGTACACATTAAGGGTAAAGAATCATGAATGAACAATACTGTTAATAATCTATAAAGCTCAGGTAAACTTGAATGTAAAATGATGCCAACATAATTTAATAATTATTATCTACTAGGAACTGGGAAAGGGTTAAAATATATACAGAGGTCTACATTTATATAAGATGCATAAATTTAAACATTATCAAGAATAGCTCCTTTATTTCTCCACCAAACCCTAAAGAGTGTTCACTGTATAGGGGTTGGTGGAGAAATGACAATTTTAGCATTTGGGTATGCACCTTTATTGTAGTCCTGGTATAACTTAAAAAGATATGGCTTGTTTAACCCTTTCCCTCATATAAACATGTATTCACGCATTTGCAAACAGAGTAGACCCAGATCAAACGGCTCCTAGAGGAGCCGTCTGATCAGGGTCTACTCTGTTTGCTAGTGGAATTTGAAAGATCTGTTTCTTTTCTTTCTAAAATCGCTACAATGGTTCACCTTCCATGTTTCATTATAACTATTTTGTCCATGAATATTCAGTAAGTATTGAAATTTGGCCTAAATATAGAACTGGGAAAGGGTTAATTAAGGCAAATTTAATTAAAGCTTTTTATTTGTGTTTAACCCTTTCCCTGTTTTATGTTTATTGCAAATTTCAATACCTACTGAATATTCATGGAAACATATAATGAAATGTGGAAGGTGGACAGATCAAATTCCATTAGCAAACAGAGCAGACCCTGAATAGATGGCTTCTCAAGGAGCTGTCTGATCTGGGTCTACTATGTTTGCAAATGTGTGAAAAGCCGTTTATAAAAGGGAAAGGGTTAATTAACTTTTATAAATTTTGTAAATATTGTATAGGTCATGTACATACCTTTCAACACATCTACTCGCTGAGTATCCAGTGGTGGTCATACATCACCCTCCTTGGAATTTGGTGGCAAGCTTATAGCTAGTTCTCTCCCAACTGGCTTCCAAAGCAGACCTTGTGGCCTTCCTCAACCTGGCATGGTACTTAGCCAGCAGACAAACCATCTAGAATAAAGCATGTGTGTAACTGTAAATTTTGACCTGTTTGTAGATCTATATTACAACTGGTTAGGTTCTACAAATGTTTACATCCAGCAACAGCTAGTACAAGTAGTAGACCCTAATCACTAATCAGATGAACCAGACATTGTCACATAGGAGCAGGCTGGAGCTGTCAGCACCTTCTCCCCCCCCCCCCCCCCCCCCCACACACACACACCTTTTGGGCCTTTTTGATACTTTATACTGAATACATTGTAGATGCATAAATATAACTGGGTATGTTATAACTCATTTGTCTCCCATTCCCAGTCCAAAAAGCTCTGTGCTTTTGGAGAAAAGTTGAGAAATTGTTGGGGAGGGACAGACAGACCGACAGTGATTCCAGCATTTCCCCAGAGGCTGAAACCTGTATAAAAAAAAATATCCCACCGATAGAACGTGGGTTTTTTTGTTTTGTTTTTTTACATACATGTAATAGTAACACAAACTCTTATAATTGGGTCTAATACTGTATCAGTATATTCAGTATTCAAGGATTAATGTCAGCTTTAGTATCCGAAATGCGTGATAGTAAGGTAGGTAGCGATTGGACAATAATACGGCAAACTCATGTATATTTGCTTCAGCCAGCCAATGAATTCCGCCGACACTTCAACGCTAACAGTCAACTGAAACCGCTTTCAAATTTTGAAAGTTTGAATAAATAAATCTACTTCACATGATTTTCTGCAGTCAATATGTGGAGTCTCAAGTTGTAATATCAAGTCAGAATCACAGCGAGAGATTTAATTTTATCATTATCAAGAATAAGATGTGGATTTATAGCAAACTCGATCGCTTACCGCCAGTATTTCGTCGTAGACAGATTTCCCCTGGTCAACTTTCACTCTCCTTTTCTTGGAAATCTCCCAGCATTTCCAAAGTTTTGCTCTCCCTTTCTCCAAGAACTGCTAAGGATTTGTCGTCCGAACAGAATATGACCGCAAACATTGTAGAATCAGCGTAAGCCTTTAAATGTTATCCGTCGCCTTTGTTTACAAATTGAATCCTGGGACTTAGATTCAATTATCGCCTAGGGGGATAAAACAATTGGAGCCCAGCATCCGTCACGTGACTATTTCTTTCAACCGTCGACCAATCACCGCTGTTTTTTCAGCGTAGTCACATGACACAAAATAATGGCGATTCCTTCCAGAACGAATCGAAGTTGTGTGAATTGTCGAAGAAATCAACGATGTCTAGTACACGGAAAAGTAGACGAAGGGGGCCTTACGACCGGGCACAAAATAAACTCTGAAGAGATTGCTATCCGATAGCGAATGTATTCAGCCATCATCATTAACGGTAGGTCGTGAGTCCCGAACGTAATGTCCATTTAACCCTTTCCCTCATATAAACGTGTTTTCACTCATTTGTAAACAGAGTAGACCCAGATCAGATGGCTCCTATACGAGCTGTCTGATCAGGGTCTGCTCTGTTTGCTAATGGAATTTGATAAGATCTGTTTCTTTAGTTTCCAAAATGGTTAAAATGTTTCACCTTCCATACATGTATGTATCTATATGTCTCGGATTTCACCCATTGTGCTATCACACGATTTGAATCGCATAAACGGAAATGAAGATTTGACATTTGTAGCAAAGGGTAAAAAATGCTTTTTAGCCTGACATCCTTTTTTCAAAACTGATTCAAGGAAACTTGAACAACGAGTTTGTGAAAAGGGATGTCAAAAGTGATTTAAACTTGATCTCAATCGGGTTAGAAACTAGAAAAGTTTCTCTAGTACCAAAATGTATTTTAAATGGACAGTGGATCCAAATATTGTAAATTTTTGACAGTATTTGAGTAATAGAAAAGAATGAAAAATTCAAAGGTTTTAAAAACACTCTTATCGAAAACTGATTTTTTAAATTTTCTTTCAAATTTAGAAATGTGTTTGAATTCAGATAGCATAATTAGCTGCCTGTGTCAAACTTTTTTTTGTCAGGCCAATAACTCTTGTTCTGCTGAGTCATTTGGGGAGAAACTTATGTATATATATATAGAACATGCATGGTGAGAAATAGGGTCATGCTAAATGTCCATAATGTTTCACATTTTCCTGTCTGGTCAAAAATGGTTTACTGATGCAATTAACTACAATTCTGGGTAATAGGGCTTTGAATGAAGTTTTTGAGACGAAATGATTAAGTTAATTTATGGTACTTTTCAAATATAGATCCAGATCAGCTGACTTTAAACATGCTGCCCCATTTGCGTGCACAACTAATCTGAGTTTACATTGTTTGAATGTAATTCAAATGTATTGCGTTTGAAAATCTCAAAGTATATAATGGCAGTGGTCATTTACATGTAAATATGGCTAGGATTCTTTGATAAATTTGTTAATCTTTCCAGGATGACAGACTGCAGGCAGTTGGGGAGAAAACTAGACAAGATGGCTGTTCCTTTCACACAAGTGAACCAACGGATTCCATTCCAGGAGATGTCAGTCAGGATTTAGAACATTTTCGATATACATGAGTAAGAGTACTGACCGAGACATTCCAGATGACTGTATGCCGGACTCAGATGTCAAGATGAAAATGTTGTAGAGCTGACCTCTACTTCATCAACTATACCTGTTAACAATAATGACTCTGCAGAAGACAATGGAGCAGTTATGTTACCATTGGCTCTTTTATGTTGCTATTGGCTCTTTCTACAACAATGTACAACCTTATTGGTGATGCAACGCAGCAGCTTTTGAATATTCTGTCATTTGTACTTCCAAGTGGACATATATTGTGTAGCACACTACATGAGTTTAAAAACATTTTTTTGTTTTCAAAAAATTAAAAAAAACATCTTGCCAGAACATTGTCCCATGACACTTGTGGCATGCCATTTGACAGTGCTAGTTACTTCATTGAAGTGCTGTTAAAAGATCATACTTTATTTCGACATGACAGTTTGTATAAAAAAAAAAACTACAACAACGGTTCCAGCGACAAGTACCCCTTGGCAGCTATGCAGATATTTTTTATGGAGAACTTTTCCAATCACACTTTCAAAATGGAGGACATCTAAGCAAACCAACAAATTTGTATTTAAACTTTAAATTGTTTAATACAGGTGGTGCTGCAGTGTTCAAAAGTAGTAAAGTTTCAGTTTGGCCATTGCTCTTAGTTATTAATGCCAACTTCCGTATTAGCAAAGAATGAAGAAAGAAAACATGATCCTCGTCAGTCTTTGGTTTGGAACTAAGAAGCGATCAATAAGCACAAGATATTAACCCTTTACTCCATGAATATACAAGTAGAATTTAATGACTGGTTTTATTGGCACCATGAACAGTAAATTGCATTAATTTTCAAAATTTCATATTAACACAGAAACTTTATGCCATGGCAGAAACTGTAGAATCATATCTATAATTCTATATTATATCATAAGTAAAAAGAGCAGACCCTGATCAGACGGCTCTTCTTAGTCTTCTAGGAGCTATCTGATCTGGGTCTACTCTTTTCTCCGTTTGCAAAGGCACAGAAAGGCCTATTTATTGAGGAAAGGGTTAATGCTTAGTGACACTTCAACCTTTACAGATCCAGCTCAGCCACCACATCTGTGATGTGGCTAACAGTTCTTGATTTGTACAGTTTGATACATAACTACAGTACCAGTATTAATGAATACTCCTTGGGTTATATTATTATTGCATTCATTAAGAATCAATTGACCTATTGCATTCTGGGTATTTTTGTCATTTGCTGAAATTATAATCTGCATCAAAAATCAAGAGATACTTTTAACTATTGGTCTAATTTTTGTAGAAATGGTGCCTAGACATTAAACATTTTGTACCTCAGATCAGGTCTCATTTTTTTGCGGTTCTGATCTGGATCTTAACCCTTCGCTTGCTATTCTTATCAATATACCTACCTGTAAATAGTGAAGACCCAGATGAGACAGCTCCTGCAGGAGCTGTCTCATCAGGGTCTGCACTATTTACAAGTTGATTGTGCAACCAGTGCACTCCACAGTAGTGATTGCACAGCGAAATACTTGTACACAGTGAAGATATATGTAATTATACAACAGGGCATGTGTAAAGAAGGAGAAATGTATTTTAAAATTCAGCAAGCAAAGGGTTAACTGTTTGTCGATATACTCATGAATGGGTACCCCAATTGAAGTGGGTTACTTTTTATGGTTGTCAAATTACAATAAGAACTAACATGAAAGCCATGTCATGGCAAGCAATTAGATCCAGACATCAGTCACCTTAAATGTTTGAGATGCTTTATTTGATCAAAGACTACTTTTGTCAGAAGCAAAACTTCCCATTTTCCAAATACAATGTAATACATCTTACTCAGACAAAATAATATACATTGTATTATCAAAGTAGTTGATGGGCTAGATCTACAAACTACACTATTTAGCAACATGCTAGGTGTTTATCATTTTGTGGATTTCAAATGGTATTGAGTCAGAAATTTATTATTTCTAAGCTGCTCGAGTTGAAATGGAAGATCCACATATTTGACTATAAAAGGACTAAAGTCTGTCTAATAAACCTTTGCTAAAATGCTAAGTCTGAAATTCCACCTAGCAAAATTAACTAAGACAAAAACTCCATCTAGTAAAATAGACTAAGTCAAAATTCCGCCTAAGAAAATCTCAAGAATAGTTCAATGACATTTTTTCCTGCTAGTTTGAAAAGTAAAGTTTATTTTTCCGCCTTACTACACAGAAAAAATTCTGGCTAATAGTTTCCGTCTAAATAGTTATCATTTCCTGCTAAAATTAAGGCGGGAATTCAGATTTTCTTAGGCGGCTTTTAGCAAAATTCCATGTCCGTGTAGTGATAGCAGGAAAATCTGATATTTTGCCATTTTCAGGGCGTAATCCGTCTAAATTCCAGGCGTATTCCGCTTAATAATTTCGTACAGGATATCTTTATTATGTTTGTTTGCAAAGTTGTAAAAAGGCATTTGACTTTAACCCTTTACTCCATGAATATTCATGTAAGAAATAATAATGACATATTAATAGCAGATTTTATTTATAATGGTATAATTATGTACATAATTATGAAGTTTTGGTATTGGTAGCAACTGTAGACGCAGTCTATCATAATTTCATAAGCAAACAGAGCAGACCCTGATCAGACGGCTCCTGTACTATAGGGGCCGTCTGATCTGGGTCTACTTTGTTTGCAAAGGAGTAGAAAGGTGTATTTATGGAGTAAAGAGTTTAAAAATTGTTATTTACATGTAACTTTACTCTGTGTGTGATATCGTGACGTCAAATATGTCTTCCATTTTAAGTGTAAATATTTTCTATATTGAGAAGATGAGGTGTAAACAAGAACACCAACATAAACATGTTTCACTGTAAACATGAACTAATAATAACACAAAAGAATAACAGGATATACCTGTCATCACTCATTCTATCTCAGAGTACATCTTCCCTCTTGAATATTCATGTAAGAAATAATGAAAACATGAATATTTATTAGCTGAAATTTTGTAATGGAATATGTATATATGGAATTTTGTTTGGTATTGGTAGAAACTGTTGAATCAGATCTTTTATGGTTTTCTAAGCAAACAGTCTCAGCACACCCTGATCAGAAGGCTCTTACGTTTCCTCTATGTTTATTCCAACTTTCTATACCTACTGAATACATGTATTCATGGTCAAAATAGTTGTAAAGAAACAGATCTTTCAAGTTCCACTAGCAAACAGAGCAGACCCTGATCAGACTCCTCCTATAGGAGACATCTGATCTGGATCTGCTCTTTTTGCAGATGTGTGAATTTAACAATGTTTTATATATGATGGTGGTGTCTTGGCCTATTTTTAAGGCTGAGCGTTGAGCTGATAATCCAATGGGCCGGGCTTCGAATCCCGGCTGGACCAGCTCAAAATTTCAGAGTCACTTTTCAATGTCTCTCGCCCATACAAGGTTGCCTCCTCTCCGCCCAGGGATTAAAATGGGTGCATGTGTGGGTCACTTAAGGCTGTACTGCGTTGCAATTGCGCAGTGCTCAATATTGTAGGCCAAAGGCTCAATGACCAGGGGGGGGGGGGGGTAAATGTACAGTCGGCTGAGTGGTCATTCGAACTGAAAGTAGACTATAACTAAGGTACTTTAATATGAAGGAAAGGGTTAACGCTTTACTACTCCATAAATACGCCTTTCTACACCTTTACAAACAGAGAAGATCCAGATCAGACGGCTCCTATAGTAGCCATCTGATCAGGATCTGCTCTGTTTGCTTATGATAATAATATAGATCTGATTCTGAAGTTTCTGTAGTGGCCAATGATGACTGTGCTTATAATGTCATTATAAGAATTTAACTCATTAATATTCATGATATCATTATTTCTTACATGAATATTCATGGTGTAGAGGATTAAGGAAGGCAAGGGTCACTCCATTACTTCATAGATATTCCTTTTAACGCCTTCCCTCCATAAATACGCCTTTCTACCCCACTGCAATAACCACTTCTTGAAACCATTGTGATAAATAGGGCATTTGCTCCTATAGGAGCAAAATGCTCTATTTATCATAATGGTTTCAAAATTTTATTTTTCTCTAGTAAATGCTCCTTTTGGGTAGATTCATTCAAAGAGGTTGGGTCTAAAAATAGCCCTAGTATGGAGGAATTGGTTAACGTCTTTAGTTGCAAACAAACCATACCAAATATCCTGTTTCTACTCTACTCTACTCTACCAAAGCTTCATGGTAGTAGGGAGTCTGTCGCTGAAAAAGCTGACATTCTTCTTCCCCAGACTGTTTGCCGCATGTGTGAGAAGTTCTAGCATCCTCAGTGATATCCAATCCTTGATGTTGTCCGACCAGCTCCTATAGGAGCTATCTAATTAAGATCTACTCTATTTGCATAATAGGTTTATATGGACTAATATAAATCTCATTCTATGGTTTCTATCATGATAAAAAACCCTTTGTTCATTGGCCAATATAAAAATTTAGTAAATGAATATTCATGAGGTCATTAATTTGTTTAAATATTCATGAGGTATGGGTGTGTTTGTGTTGGTTAACCCTTTGCTTGCTGAATTTTAAAATACATTTCTCCTTCTTTACCCATGCCCTGTTATATAATTACATATATCTTCACTGTGTACAAGTATTTCGCTGTGCATTGTCACTGCTGTGGAGTACACTGGTTGCAAAATCAACTTGTAAATAGTGCAGACCCTGATGAGACAGCTCCTGCAGGAGCTGTCTCATCTGGGTCTTCACTATTTACAGGTAGGCATATTGACGTGAATAGCAAGCAAAGGGTTAACATCCGTTTCTGCAAACTATGTGCATATTGGATGCATATCAGAGAGAGGTGATCATGAGCTGAGATACAGAGAAATCCGGGCGCGATGCACTACTCGTATTATCGACAGTTTCTGATTCTTTTAGATGACCAGTGTAAAGCACTGTTACATCGGAGCTCGGTTTATAAAGTCTCTTCAAAAGAACTAATACACCTTTCTACACCTTTGCAAACAGAGTAGACCCAGATCAGACAGCTCCAACAGGAGCTGACTGATCAGGGTCTGCTCTATTTGCTTATGACATAATATAGATATGATTCTACAGTTTCTGCTACGGCCACAGCTCCTGTGTCCATGTGCTATTATAGCAATTAATTTAATTAATATTCATGATGTCATTATTTCTTACATGAATATTCATGGAGTATCAGGGTAAGCTGTTTGTAAAGGCCTAAATGTACTTTACGTCATAGCTTGACAAAAACAAACAACTACCGTATTTCGGAGAAGGATCTATCAAGGTCATTAAAGTAAAATGTGTCGGTCCTCAATCTCAAAGTCACAGCACTTACTCATCAAAAAACAGTCCAGCATGCAAATCAGACAGAATTGAATTCCACAATCTGACAGACGGATTTCCAATTTACAAGGTTAAAAGAGACAAAAGATAATTAATTATACATTAAGCTTGAGAAAACCGTCATCTTACTAAGCTATTATCATGCTACAGGTAAATCTGTGATTAGCTAAAATGCAAACAGCTTGGATCCAGATGAGACGCCAAGCAACTTGGCGTCTCTTCAGGATCCAAGCTGTTTGGCACTGACCCGTTATTTCAAAAGAAATCGAGACAATAATTGAAATTAATGTACGCAGCATTTTCTGTTGACGAGAATCTGCTCATCAAGATAAAGGGTTAATTACAATGTTGTGTGCTACGGATTCTGTCTGTCAGATAAATTTGTAGCAGTCAGAGGCTTTGGCTGACAAACAAGTATTTGACATTCAGTGCTACCAGACATCTTGTCATGTCTGAAATATTTCTCAAATATATTGTTTGTTTTAACCCTTTACCTAATAGGCACGCCTTTTCACATCTTTTCAAACAGAGTAGACCAAGTAGACCAAGATCAGACGGCTCCTGTACCGGAGTTTCTACTAAGAGCAAACACTTCTGTGTCCATGTGCCATTATAACATTGAGACATTATAACTGAGAGCTGTCCGCAGACAGCGCGCTCCACTTTCCTTAGTGTTGGGTCGAAGTCGGAAAGGGGAGATAACTATAGCAAAATTAATTTCAGGGTTATCTGCCCTTGTGAAATGGGTACCCTTGTAATAGAAAATTAACATGCATACCCAATTTGAACCAAATATCTTTGACAGTTTCTGAGATATGGACCTTAACATAAAACCTAATTAACATAAAACTTAACCAACAATGAAAATTCTAAGTCGAAAAAGGGGCATAATTATGGCAAAATTATTTTTAGGGATACCTACCCTAGTGAAATGGGTTCCCCATGTGATAGAAAACATGCATACCAAATATCTTTGATGGTTTCTGAGAAATGGACCTTAACAAAAATGTTAACCTGAACGCCCGCCTGGACAATGAAGCCGACGAGAGGGTCATGACAATATCTCCACTTTTTGAAAAAGTGGAGCTAAAAATTAAACCAATTTGTATTCATGACGTTACTTCTTACATGAATATTTAACCCTTTCCCTGTTCTACATCTAGTCCAAATTTCAATACCTACTGAATATTCATAGACAAAATAGTTATAACTAGAATTATCACTTAACCCTTCTCTTGCTGAATTTTAAAATGCATTTCTTCTTCTTTACCCATGCCCTGTGGTATAAAAACATATATCTTCACTGTCTACAATTATTTCTCTGTGCAATCACTGCTGTGGAGTGCACTGGTTGCACAATCCATTTGTAAATAGTGCAGACCATGAAGAGACAGCTCCTGCAGGAGCTGTCTCATCTGTGTCTTCACTATTTACAGGTAGGTATATTGACGTTAACAGCAAGCGAAGGGTTAAAAGGTGATGTCAATACCCCCGCCTGGCAGCTTTGATTGCAAAGCCAAGCTTGTGACATCAGCTACCCATGTAACAGCTAGGATCAAAACACAAAAAATACTTCAAGAGGAAATAATTCTGTAATGCCTGCAACTGAACATATGAAAGTTGTGTCTTGCATATCTGCTATTTGTGGTTATTATGTATGGCAAGAATCAATTCAATAACTTTCAAATTGAAGGAGGAGTTTGCGACACCATTGATAATAACTCCCCAAATTTCTTGCCAAAATGACAAGAAATTATCGAAGTTCAAGGGGAGATAATTCTGCAATGCCCAGTGCTAAACACATGAAAATTGCATCTTGCACATCTACTATTCATGGTTATTATGGATACTACATTATACTCTGAATAACTAACCCATTCCCGCATATTGATGCCTTTTGACCCTTCTGTAAATATCACTTTGTGAAACCATTGTGATAAATACATGTAGAGCATTTGCTCCTATAGGAGCAAATGCTCTATTTATCACAATGGTTTCAACTACAAAATTCTCTAGTTAATTCTCCTTTTCGGTAGATTTATTCAAAGTGGTTGGATCTAAAAATAGCCTATGCGGGAATGGGTTAAAACTGAAGGAGGAGTTCACAACACCACCAACCTATGTTTTATGCAAAAATTACAAAAAAATTAAGTTCAAGGGGAGATAATTCTGCAATGCGCAGCTCTATATAAACACATGAAAATTGTGTCCTGCACATCTACTACTCATGGTAATTATGTATATCAAATATAAACTGAATAGCTTACAAATTGAAGGAGGAGCTTGCGATACCAACTTCCAATGTTACATGCAAAAATGACAAAAAATACTCAAAGTTCAAGGGGAGATAACTCTGCAATGCCCAGCTCTAGACTATACACATGAAAATTGCGTTTTGCATACTCTACCATTCGTGATTATTATGTATTCCAAAAATAAATTCAATAACTTTTGAACTGAAGGAGTTTGTCACACAAACTTTTATAATCTACGTTCAAATGCTCCCGACTCGACCGCCTGCCCACCCGACAGACTCAGATTCCAGTATACCCCCTCAAACAAGTTTGTGGGGATATGATGAAATATGGAAGGTGGAACATTGGGCGTCATTTTAGAAACTAAAGAAAAACATCCATCAAACTGTTAGCAAACAGAATAGAGTCCCTGATCAGATGGCTCCTACAGGAGGTGTCTGATCTGGGTCTTCCCTGCATGCATTATGTGTGAAAAGGAGTTTATTCATATGAAAGAAAGGATAATAACCCTTTATGAAAGAAAGGATAATAACCCTTTCTTTCATATAAATGCTTTTTCACATATTTTCAGAGTAGAATCAGATCAGACGGCTCCCATAGTCTGCTCTGTTTGCTTAATATGCTTTACATATTTCATTATAACTAATTTGTCCATGAATATTCAGTAGGTATTGAAAACTGAACTAAATGAAGAACAGGGAAAGGGTTGAAGGTCTTATCATCTACAAAATAATTACACATACCGGTACTGGTAGCTAAGTGTGCACCACTTGTCTCCGTTGCTGAGAAAAAACGAGAAAAGAATTTTATAAACACCAAGGCAGACAGCAAAACAACCACCAGACCAAGCCACATATATAAGCTATTAGAAAAATATGGAAATGTCATAGTCTGTGCTTTTAATTCTCATAATAAACTGAGAATCATCTATCCAATCATCACAAGAGACAGATACCGTATATAGAAATTCAAATACTTTTCAAGGTTATTTGATGATCTCCAAGGTGGTTTTTTTTACCCTTTTCTCCATAAATATGCCTTTCTATGCCTTTGTTAACACAGTAGACCCAGATCAGATGGCTCCAGAAGGTGCTGCCTACTTAAAGGGTCTGCTCTGTTGGCTAAAGAAATAATATGGATAAGTTTGTCTCTACTGTTTCTACCATGGCCAAATTTTCCTGTAAAGATACATGTATATATCATTATAACAATTAATGCAGCTAATTAACGTTCAAGATGTTATTTCTCAAATGAATATTCATAAAGTATTATAGGGTTAGCACTTTACAGATAAGATGTGTAAAACATTTAAACCTTTTCAAGAATAACTCCTTTATTTCTCCATCAAACAGTGGTCGCAGTGTAGGGTTTGGAGGAGAAATGACAATTTCAGTCTTTGAGTACAGTCACCTTTATCTGTAGCTCTGTCAGTCTTTACTCATGGTTTTCTACACCTTTGCAAATATAGTTGACCAGATCAGACAGCTCAGGAGTGTAGGAGTCGTCTGACTATGGTCTGCTCTGTTTGCTCATGGAACAATAAAGATCTGATTCTAAAGTTTTTGCCATGGATAAAAATTCCTGTTTTCAAAATGCCATTTATTTTAAAAACAATTTATCTGATTAATATCCATGATGTCATTATTTCTTACACACCATGAATATTTATTAAGTAAATGGTGAATCCTCATAATAAACTGGATTGTTTGTGGAATAAACCATCCTGTCATTATAATTTAACCCATTACTCCATGAATATTCATGTAAAAAATAATGAAGTCATGAATATCAATAAGATTAATTTGTTGTAATAGCACATGAACACCTTATTTATCGGCAATGGCAGAAACTGTAGAATCATACCTATATTATACCATATGCAAACAGAGCAGACCCTGATCAGACGGCTCCTATAGGAACCGTCTGATCTGGGTCTAATCTGTTTGCAAAGGCATAGAAACGCATGGGTATGCAGTACTTTTAGGGTTAAGAGGCAGATAATATACAAATTCCAAGTACATTTCAAGGATATTCCATGATTTTCAACGGCTTTTTAACACTTTCCCTGTTGAATATTCATGTAAGAAATAATGACAGAAGGAATGACATCATGAATATTAATTACATTAGTTTGTAATAATTGCACATTCTGACACAGGAATTTTTTGACATGGCAGAAACTGTAGAATTATATCTATATAATGTATGGGAAGCAAACAGAGAAGACCCTGGTGGCTCCTATAGGAGTTGTGTGTATAGGAGCTGTCTGATCTGATCTGGGTCTACTCTGTTTGCAAAGGCATAGAAAGGCGTATTTATGGAGTAAAGTTATATATGTACAAGGTAAATTTAGGTCCGCTCCTGACAGCCATGTTTTTGCTGTAGTTTTTTTTTAACCCTTTACTCTATAAACACAAATTTCTACGACTTTTTCAAACAGAGTAGACCCAAATCAGACGACTCCTGTTGGAGTCATCTGATCAGGATCTGCTCTGTTTGCTTATGCTATAATATTTTAAATTAAATGATTTGAACAATTAGGTAAAGCTTTTGAAGGAGCAATTTGATCAGGATCTACACTTTTTACTACTTAATTAATTAGTTACCAAAAAGTACAGGTTTGATTCGATGAACTTTCCAAACCAGAGATGGGGAGACTGGGCATCCATCTCACGGGGTAAATAGAGTCACGGCAGAAATGTCTTTAAAGCTCTGATGTGATTATATGACTAAGAATACTTTTCCATGTACAACCTTTTACTCATTTTGTACATGTTTTTTCATAAGGCAAAGTCTCTGACATAACGTTGCTATGACGTTGCAATTATCAAGACGCACCAATACCATAACATTGTATATGTAAGAGCAGAATGTTTTTGACAACTGTGAACAACATTAATTAGTTACAAACCAGCAGGGAAGGGTTTTGGTTTTTATCAGGTTTTACGTCGTTTTTAACAACTTATTTCAGTCTTATCATGGCGTCCAGCTAATAACAGGTGGAGGAAGACCCCAGAGGATCTTCAGACTGCACAAATTGCATTGTTTTGTGCACAGAAGAACATCCAAGTAGAACCAGCAGAGAAGGGAGTTTGGCAGACAGATCCACGTAAGCACTTTAACCCTTCGCTTGCTATTCACTTCAACATACCTACCTGTAAATAGTGAAGACCCAGATGAGACAGCTCCTGCAGGAGCTGTCTCATCAGGGTCTGCACTATTTACAAGTTGATTATGCAACCAGTGCAGGCCACAGCAGTGATTGCACAGCGAAATACTTGTACACAGTGAAGATATATGAAATTATACAACAGGGCATGGGTAAAGAAGGAGAAATGTATTTTAAAATTCAGCAAGCAAAGGGTTAATAGTGGTGCAGACCTAGACCACAGTGGTCTGTGCTATTTCGAGGGCTTGGTGCAAAACTATTCTAACTCCTTCACAAAGTGAAGGAGTTAGAATAGTTTTGCACCAAGCCCTCGATTTGCTTCTCAGTCAGTCCTTAACTATAATCATGACAAGAGTACTAGTGTTTGAAGGAACACGTGTCACCTGTGAGCAGGTGACACAAAAACGGTTTATCCTATGAAATGCAAAAATCGGAACAAAAGGGAAGAACTCAAAAAGTACTGCATGTAGAGTGACGGACCTTAGTTACATCAATGGTCCTCAATGAGAGGATGACACATGTGAAATTTGAAAGCTCTATAATGATTAGTTTAGAAATGACGGCCAAAACAAGGAAAGTGTGACGGACAGACCAACAGACGGAAAATTGATCCCTAAGTGACACACTGCCTCTCGGCAGGTGAAACAAAAATAGTGTAACCCATAAATGGGTTTAGTTCCTTTCCTCCATAAATACGCCTTTCTACCCCTCTGTAATAGTCACTTCTTGAAACCACTGTGATAAATAGAGCCATTATATAAGGAGCAAATGCTCTATCTTTCCCAGTCACTGAACTTGGCTAAGTTTTCTATCTGAATAATTCAGGTAATAAATATTTAGGTAGGAAATAATGATTTTATAAATATTAGATGAATGTTTATTATTATGGCATATTAACTATGATGCACACTAAATGCTCTTCTTCAACAATTGTCATCTGCTTCATTTCTTAACCGTTTCTACCATAAATATGCCTTTCTATACCTTTGCAATCAGAGTAGACCCAGATCAGATGGCTCCGTCTGATCAGGGTCTGCTGAGACTGTTTGTTCAATATAAAATCGAGGGCTTGGTGCAAAACTATTCTAACTCCTTCACTTTGTGAAGGAGTTAGAATAGTTTTGCACCAAGCCCTCGAAATACTATAGATATAATTATGCAGCTTCTACCATGACCACAATTTCCTGTGTTTTATAATGTTCCATTATAAAAATAATCAAATCAATACACATGATGTCATTATTTCTTACAGGATAACCCTTTCCCTCATAATAAACGTGTTTACACGCATTTGCAGAGTAGACCCAGATCAGACGGCTCCTATAGGATCAGGGTCTGCTCTATTTGCTAATGGAATTTGAAAGATCTGTTTCTTAACTTTCTAAACTGGCTACAATGTTCCACATTCTATATTTGATTATAACTATAATTTTTTGTCCATGAATATTCAGTAGGTATTGAAATTTGGATTAAACATAGCACAGGAAAATGGTAAATAAAATAAATTTCTCTCATTTATTTTCAACAATATGGTCACTCACAGTGTCAAACAGTTTGGATCCTAATGAGACATCACATTTACAGCGTCACAAATTGGATCCAAACTGCTTGCATCTATAGGTAATCACAGTTTCGACATTAGCGTGCCATGGTAGAAACTGCTGACTCAGCTCAACATGATTTCATAAGCCAACAGGATAGAGATTGATCAGACAGTTCTCTATAAGTACAAGATCAGTATCACAGTATCACATTTTTGTTAACTTCACAGTCTTCATTAAATGTGCCAATTATAGATCTATTCCCTCTAAGACTTTTGTCAATTATTCTCACTTAGCTAATTGTCTCTCATTAGGTCAGATAGTATTTCCATCCGGAGTTCCTGTCATTAAAATGTCAATACCCTTTAGCCTACATAGATGTCCAGATAAGATGCTTATATTGAAACATTTTCAGGAATAACTCCTTTATTTATCCACCAAACCCTATGTTGTGACCACTCTTTAGAATCGTCTCAAAGAGACGATTCTAAAGAGAGGTCACAACATAGGGTTAGGTGGAGAAATAACAATTTTAGCACACAAGTACGCACCTTTAACTGTTACTCTGTACAGCATATCTGCATTTGTTTCTGAAAAACTCAACTTTTTCCTGAACCCTTTCCCTGTTCTATTTTTATTCCAAGTTTCAATACCTACCGAATATTCATGGACAAAATATTTATAATTAAATATGGAAGGTGAAACATTGTTGCCATTTTAGAAAGTGAAGACACTGATCTTTCAAATTTTGTTAGCAAACAGAGCAGACCCTGATCAGACAGCTCCTATAGGAGCAGTCTGATCTGGGTCTACTCTGTTTGCAAATGAGTGAAAACACATTTATATGAGGGAAAGGGATAATGGCATTTTAAATATGAAATGTTTATTTCTCTGATAACAATTAAGCATCAAAAGTTTGGCTCCTGATGAGATGCAATATGATTCAGTACTACATCTGAATCAAAACTGTTTATAAATACTAGACTCTTAGCCAGATTTACCAATAGCAATCTGAAGGTTTCAGGTAACATAACACTTTACTTGATAGAGATGCATTTCACACATTTGAAAACAGTTTCTCTCTCAAGTAAAAGATTCATCCTTAACGCCAAAGAGACATCTTCACCTGGCACCTTCGAGTTCATTCTCCAGTATTGTGAATAGGTCAGATTCAGGCCTGGAAAATTCCACTCGTCCGCTCGCCATGGCGAGTAACTTTCTTGCAGGACAAGTAGAATTTCAGAAATTTTAACAATGAATTGAAGTAAAATAAGACAAAAGCAGCTGGCACGACTAGTAAAAGTTTTGAGGTTTTTTCCAGTCCTGAGATTGTGAGTGGAGCTCAATATCTGACCAATCAGATGCTTGAAAATGAACTCCAGACTCAAGCAAAAAACTCGATTATGGCCCGTCACACTACAGCATATGCGAGGAACATACTGATAACGTATGAAAGTTTTCAAAAACTGGTCGTATGCACAACTTTTACCCTAATTTTCCACCACTATCTTATAGGAGTCATCTGATCTAGGTCTGCTCTGTTTGCAGAGACGTAGAAAGACATGTTAATGGAGTAAAGGGTTAAAGATGAAAAATGAAGAAAATATTGTTGCAAAATGTTATTATATGTTACATTTACCTTCCTGGTCTGAAGCCCTAACAAGTTAAATCCAATTATTCTTCCTGTTCTTTCATAATCAAAACTGAATATTGAATGGCTTGGATCTTAATGAGAAGCTGCAATTGTCATCATTTCCCTTGTAGCGTACTAAAGGTCAATTTGACACAGAAGCCATTTCCAGAATGAAAATTATCAATACAACACATCATTAAAACTTTGACACTTTCTTGAAACACATTGCAAAAACATTGATTCCCTTCGGAGTTTAACCTTTTACATGCAGGAAATAAGTTTATACTGGCATTTTGAAAACATGTAGACAGGCATTAGAGAGCCCTCTGATCTGGGTCAACACCGTTTATCAGTTAGCATTCTTTTCAGAAAAGTTGAAATTCTGAAAATTCCCCTGTTAACCCTTTCATTTATATTAATGCATTTTCATGCATTTGCAAACAGAGTAGACCCAGGTCCGACAACTCCTATTGGAGCCGTCTGATTAGGGTCTGCTCTGTTTGCTAATGCAATTTGATAGATCTGTTTCTTTAATACTTTCTACATGGCTACTATGTTCTACCTGCCATATTTCTTTATAACCAATTTATCTTTTGAAAACTGCAACAAAGTGACAAACCAGAGCACCGTATGCGTAGGGTTGGATACCGTTAAGAACGAAACAGTACGATACCTTTTACTTTTGAAACGATTAGATATATTGATACCGATACCCTGAACGAGATTTCTTAATGAAATCCATATAATTTTGTCAGAGTCAGCTGGGAGTCTATTTTAAGAATTGTTTTTAATGCAAAAGTGGTGTTGTTTATGCATTATATTGCATGTCTATGTCATTTTTAAGCATATTAAATTAATTTTGAAGCATTTTAACCCTTTCCCTGTTCTATGTTTATTACAAATTTCAATACCTACTGAATAGTCATGAACAGAAAAGTTATAATGAAATACGAAAGGTGGAACATTGTTGCCATTTTAGAAAGTATAGAAACAGATGATGATCTATCTAATTTCATTAGCAAACAGAGTAGACCCTGATCAGACGGCTCTTCTAGGAGCCGTCTGATCTGCGTCTACTCTGTTTGCAGATGCGTGAAAACACATTTATATGAGGGAAAGGGTTAAGCCAAAATAACTTGAGAATTTACAGAGTATTTTTTGTCAAAGTATCGATAAGAGTAATGGTAATATCTAAAATGGTATATACCATACTTTTTGAACCGAGTATCGGTACCGATACGATACCGACTAACGGTATCCAACCCCTAGGTATGCGGGTGCAAATGCTCGTCTGTTTGACTGTAGCCCTTGCGATCGTGAAGTTTCATAAGAGATCAAACCACTCCTATAGCAGTAGTCTGATCAGGGTCTGCTCTGTTTGCTGATGAGATAATATAGATAGGGTTCTACAGTTTCTGCTATGGCCAAAACTTCCTGCATTCATGTGCTTTTATAACAATCAATATAATTAATATTCATGAGGTCATTATTTCTTACTTGAGTATTCATGGAGTAAATGGTTAATCTGGCCCAATACTTACAGAAATTGTGGTACAAAAACTTTTGTGTAGCACCTGAGGCTCTTACGAAATATTCCAAATTCTCCCACTAGACAATTTATGTCTTATGACCTGAATTCCATCATAAAAAGATATATCAAAACATCTCGAAAATAATCAATTAGATTATGACTAGTTCTAATGTTTAAACCTTCATCGGATGAATTAACCCTTTACTCCATGAATATTCATGTAAGAAATGATGACATCATAAATATTAATTAAGATTAATTGCTATAATAGCACATGGACAGAGGAATGTTTTTGACCATAGCAAAAACTGTAGAATCATATGTATATTTAACCCATTCCCACTTAGGCTATTTTTAGACCCAACCTTTTTGATTAAATCTACTAAAACGGAGCATTCAAATAGAGAAATGGAAAGTTTCAGAATTGTGTAGTTTTGAAACCATTGTGATAAATAAAGCATTGGTGATCCTGTGGAGCAAATCGAGGGCTTGGTGCAAAACTATTCTAACTCCTTCACAAAGAAATGCTCTATTTATCACAATGGTTTCATAAAGTGACTTTTACAGAAGCGTCAAAAGGCGTCAATATGCGGGAATGGGTTAATCATAACTGATAAGCAAACAGAGCAGACCCTGATCAGATGGCTCCTAAATGAGCCATTTGATTTGGGAAGACTACTCTGTTTGCAAAGGCATTCAAAGGTGCATCTATGTACAATGTAAAGGATTAAGACCTGTGGAAGCTTAATGTAGGATGAAAGCTCCCTATCAATACTTTGCTTTACTTTTGTTCTGGCATGTGCATCAGGGTAGTAACAACCTACTTTAAATGTTCTGCAATTGTTAACCCTTTCCTTCATATAAACCGATTTTCATGTGCAAATAGAGTAGACCCTGATCAGACAGCTCCTAATTAGGAGCCGTATGATTTGGTCTCACCGTCTGCTCTGTTTGCTAATGGAATTTGATAGATTTGTTTCTTTAGTTTCTAAAATGGCTAAAATGTTCCACCTTCCATATTTTTATATCATTAATATTATAACTACAGTAAAAACCTCTCTATAACGACCACTAAATTACATCAAGTATTTTGTGTAAAAGGCAGGTGGCTACTTAACGCAAGGTGAAAGTAAAACAGAACGCTCCTATTATAAGGAGCGTTCTGTTTTACTTTCACCTTGCTTTAAGCAGCCACCTGCCCTAAATACCAACTAATTAACACAATTTAGTGGTCGTTATAGAGAGGTTTTACTGTACTGTACATGTATTTCGTCCATGAATATTCAGTAGGTATTGATTCCTGGAATAGATATAGAATACTAAGAATAGGGAAAGGGTTACTAAGCAACTTTCTCATCATTCTGCTCAATTGTCATCTGCGGCTCAATTGTTGTCTGCAGCATTAAATT
This sequence comes from Azorinus chamasolen, assembly GCA_963576725.1. NCBI lineage: Eukaryota > Metazoa > Mollusca > Bivalvia > Cardiida > Solecurtidae > Azorinus > Azorinus chamasolen. The sequence goes on from OY755252.1 coordinate 15,485,906, forward strand.
TATTCATTTAGTGGGCTCTATAGAGCTGACCCAATAAAATGAAGAACAAAGCAATTAGTTCCTTGCACATTAGCGGTGAATTCCGTATAATCTAGGGAAAAGTGCTTGTTATCATCCAGATGAGAAAACAGACAAGTCAGCATCTCATCTGGATCGCACTCAGTCACACACCCGTATCAAGATTTTGAAGAAAAAAATTAGGAATGCTATTTAAAGAATTTAAAGTAGAGACCAATTTTGTGGATGAGTACACGTACTAAGCATGTTAAGAATTTATGAGATCAGCTTCAGGAAAGGAAAATATTGTGAAGAAGTTCATGTCTTTAAGAAATTCTCCTTTAATCATTTACTCCATAAATACGCCTTTATAACCCTTTGCAATCAGAGTAGACCCAGACCAGACGGCTCCTATAGGAGCCGTCTGATCTGGGTCTGCTCTGTTTGCTTATGGAATAAGAGGTCTGGTTTTATAGTTTCTGCTTTTACAAAAACATCATATATGTTAATATGCCATTTTAAAAATTAATCTAATTAATATTCATGATGTCATTGCTTCTTTCATGAATATTCATGGTGTAAAGGGTCAAACTATTTTCAGTGAGAAACATCCCATCAGTGTTTAACTATAGAGACCACTCAGTATGACAGACTTAACCCTTTCCTTGTTCTGTATATTGGCCAACTTTCAATACCTACTGAATATTCATTAGCGAAAATAGTTATAATGAAATATGGAAATATGGAAGGTGGAACATTTTAGACATTTTAGAAAGCAAAGAAATAGATCTACCAAATTATATTAGCAAACAGACCAGACCCTGATCAGACGGCTCCTCTAGGAGCCGTCTGATCTGGGTCTACTCTGTTTGCAAATGCGTGAAAACACGTTTATATGAGGGAAAGGGTTAAACTTGCCACTGTGGACTGACTGACAAACAGTGTAGACTCCTCTAGGAGCCCTGTGATCTGGGTCTACTCTGTTTGCAAATGGTTGTGCTCAGTCTTTCAAATTGTTAAAATCTTCAGGCTATTCATCGCTGACAAAAAACAGGGCAAAATCTGACTCTATATCGAACACCTTAGACAATACGTCATGACTGCTCTAATGTGTACGGTATATTAAAGAACATTGGCCAAATTGTTTAAAATATTGTAAAAATCAAGGCAACCATAGTTTTTCAGGAATAATTCTAGCATTCTTGGCAAAGGGACATCTAACCAATCATTCTAAGATAAAAACCCTGTAGCCATAATTATGCATGCATGTACAAAATATCGGTCTCATCAATGATGGCCATGCTTTTTTATCAACGATAATTGCCTGAACAATTTTTATATGAATGTCACCCAAGAAATATTCCTGCATAAAGTTTATTGAACTCCAGCAGGTGACACTGCTTTCAGAGAACTTTTTTCTCAAATTTTCACAATAGCAATACAAGGTCAATTAGCCTGATCCCTGTAGGCCATGAATTGAAACAAATCACAATTTTTGTAAAGCCGGTCACCTAAGAAACATTGAATAGTAATAATTCCAGCAAACCTGCAAAATCATCTTAAGATCTGCCATGCGTTTTCAGTGATCCAGATGAGATGATTGTGTAAATTAAACAATTTTCAGAATAACTTCTTTAATTCTCAACCAAACCCTATGTTGTGACCACTCTTCGAGTGGTCACAACATAGGGTTTGGTGGAGAAATTACAATTTTAGTATTTAAGTTATAATGCACCTTTATGACAGTTGCTCTGGTTTAACCCTTTCCTCTATAAATACACCTTTCTACGCCTCTGTAATAGTCACTTCTTGAAATCATTGTGATGAATAGAGGATTTGCTCCTTAGTGGAGCAAAATTTAATGCTCTATTTATCTCAATGGTTTCAATACTACACATTTATAAAAAAATTCCTTTTCTCAAGTAAATACTCCTTTTGGGTAGATTTATTCAAAGTTTAATGGGTCTAAAAATAGCTTATGAAGGAATTGGTTAAACAACTCGTAACTGCTTGGACAATTTTGTTAGAGGGTTTAACCTAATAAGCAACATTCCTGCAAAGTCATATTGGAATTTACTGAGTGGTTTCAGCAGATGATTTTTTTTAAATTTCCACTATAGCTAAATAAGGAAAGTTAGCCCCATTCCTTGCTGCTGTGTATTTAAACAAATCACAATAGTTCGAACAATATTGGTATTCAAAGGTTAATACACTGAATAGAATTCATTGTGCAACATTAAAACGAGAGCATGAGAGATGCATTAATTTCTTGTCAGTATAATTTTCAGAAATGTTAACTCATTACCTCATAGTCTATTTTTAGATACAACCTCTTTGAATTAATCTACCAAAAAGGAGCATTAATTAGAGAAAAGGAAAATTTTAGAATTTCTTACTTTGAAACCATTGTGATAAATAGAGCATTTGCTCCTATAGGAGCAAATGCTCTATTTATCACAATGGTACTAAGAAGTGACTTTTATAGAGTAGAAAGGCGTATTTATGGAGTAAAGGGTTAAAGGAAAGTGACTGAATGGATGACAGATGGGAATGGGTTTATACTTACGATTTAACAATTCAGGTCTTCATGCCCAGTACTTGGAGATTAGAAACAGAATGTGACTGATCTGAAGAAAAAAAGAAAAAAATATTTTTTTTTGCATATTCTAAGTAATTGTCATCTGATTAGTGCTATAAATTCTTAAACCGCGGATTCTCTCATGAATATTTCTACAAGAATAAACAACTTGATGAATATTTATTCATCACCTGAATTTTTATAACTTCATGAATATTCATTATCTGAACTGCCATAAGAAAACAGGGCAGACACTGATCAGATGGCTCCTACAGGATCTGGGTCTATTCTGTTTGCAAAGGCATAAAAGACGTTTATAAAAATTATGAGGTTACTGTGAAATTTCCTGACATTCCTTCTTCCAACGAGATTTGGCTCCGAATTATTGAAAATGGGGTGAAACATGTTATTTTATATTTCATCATGTACTTTAATGTGTCGCAAGCAACTCATATTGACACAGATGCATCTGTAAAACTTATCTTTTGAAACCATTATAATAAACAGAACATTTGCTCCCATGGAGAAAATGCTCTATTTATCACAATGGTTTAAAAGCTACACAATTCTAAAATTTTCCTTTTCCTTTTCTAGTAAATTTTCTAATAAATTTATTCAAAAAGTTTCAGTCTAAAAATAGCCAATGAGGGAACAGGATAATGTAATAATTTTTCCTCTTCAAAATATTGCAACTAATTCAGGAATGAAATTTGCCCTTCAATCAATCTACATGCATGAACATAATTATTATAAACATTATAATAATTAAAATCTGATAAGATTCATAGAAAACTAGAACTGTAAGCCAAAGGCTAACGAATACCCCCCACCTGTCTGCTTGTCAGAACACCTATCATCAATCTGAACATAAATTATGTACATACAGAAACGTGAAGAGATTTAAAAACAATACATGCCCCAACCCAATTTATGTAATAAAAATGAAGAATAATTCTTAGAAATAAGACCCTTTCATGAGGTTTTTGTCAAATCCAAAGTTCTAAAGCTAGGTACCTTTTCAGAAAAACATTAAGTTCAAGGACCATAACTCTGACAAAAATTATTCAACCAGACCGATATTTGAACTTAAGCTGTACCTCATCTAGATTTATTTTTATGTCAAATATGAAGTTAATATCTGCAACCACTTCCAAAGAAAGACCGGAAAACTGAAAATTTGACAAAAAATTAAAGTTCAAGGGCCATAACTCTGGCAAAAATTATTCAACCAGACTGAGATTGGGAATTAAGCTGTAAATCATGTAGAGTTAGCTTTATGCCAAATATACAGTTAATATCTGCAACCACTTCCAAGAAAAGTCCGGAAAATCCCAAATTTGAAGAAAAAAATTAAAGTACAAGGGCAATAACTCTGGAAATAATTATTCAACCGGACTGAGATTGTAACATAAGCTGTAACTTATACAGATTTAGCTTTGTACTAAATATAGAGTTGATATCTGGAGTCACTTCCATAAAAAGTCCAGAAAACCGGAAAACATTGGTACGGGACTAAAAAGGGGAGATAACTCCTGAAGTAGTGGTCCGATCATAACGGAAATATGCGGTGCACAGGTTTATATGGTCATATGGCTATATATGAACTTTCAACAAAATTGAAGCAAAACTGTAGAAGAAGAAGGCCGGACAAAATTGTGTCCACGGACGGACAGACGGACGGACGGACGGACGGACAGACGGACAACCTGATTCCAGTATACCCCCCCCAAACTTCGTTGTGGGGGGTATAATTACTATTGCGTGGACCAAACATCAAAGCAACAATACGTTAAGACCGGCATATTAAACCTTTCCTACATATAAACGCCTTTTCACCCATTTGCAAACAGAGTAGACCCAGATCAGATGGCTGATCAGGGTCTGCTCTGTTTGCTAATGGAATCTGAGAGATCCGTTTCTTTACTTTCTTAAATAGGCAAAAAATGTTCCACCATCCATGTTTCATTTTATTTTGTCCATGAACATTCAGTAGGTATTGAAAATTGGAATAAACATAGAACACGGAAAGAGTGAAAATGGTGCACTTTTCTAAATGCACTTCTGAAGCAAGATAACTATATATGCTTGCAATTATAAGCACTTTGCCTCAACTATTTATTCCATGAAAATTTATGTAAGAAATAATGACATCATAATTATTAATTAGATTAATATCATATTCATAAGATTAACCCTTTCCCTCATATAAACGTGTTTTCACGCATTTGCAAACAGAGAAGACCCAGATCAGACGGCTCCTAGAGGAGCCGTCTGATCAGGGTCTGCTCTGTTTGCTAATAGAATTTGAAAGATCTGTTTCTTTGCTTTCTAAAATGGCTATAATGTTCCATCTTCCATATTTCATTATAACAATTTTCTCTATGAATATTCAGTAGGTATTGAAACCTCTTATACTTTTTGAGTAATGAGCTACATTAAAGTTTTTGCACACCGACTACGCCGACAACGCCAACACCAGCTAGGACCAGTGATCACAATAGCTCGACTTTTCTCCGAAACAGACGAGCTAAAAATTATATCTACACTATATCATAAGCAAACAGAGCTGACCCTAATCAGACAACTCCTACAAGAGCTGTTTGATCAGAGTCTACTCTGTTTGCTGAAGTGTTACTCAAAGAAAGGTATATTTATGGTGTGAATAATTATTTAAATCTGATTTATGAATAAACAGTTTGAGCATTTATGCAGTAAAGTAACTTTTTGTATACTAGTTAGTGAAGTTGTGATTATCATAATGCTAATTATAGATAAATAGGACACCAGTTTATTAAGGATCCAAACTGCTTAACATTGTGATCATGAAATTTCAAAAACAATGACGTATTTAATAATCCATCCCTCAAGGATATTCACTTGAGAGTTAACCTTTCTCCTGTTCTATGTTTATTACAAATTTCAACACCTACTGAATAGTCATGGACAAAATAGTTATAATGAAATAAAGCAGGTGGAATATTGTGGCCATTTTAGAAACTAAAGAAACAGATCTTTCAAATTCCATTAGCAAACAGAGCAGACCCTGACCAGACGGCTCCTATAGGAGCCGTCTGATCTGGGTCTACTCTGTTTGCAGATGCGTGAAAACACGTTTATATGAGGGAAAGGGATAATAAAGGTACAAGTATAAAATTTTAAAACAGCTTTAATTGAACATGGGAATTATTTACCATGGCAGAAGTTGTAGAATTCCACAAGCAAAGAAAGCTGGCTCTGATTAAAACGACTCCTACAGGAGCCGTCTGATCTGAGTCTACTTTACAAAAGGCATCTTTATGAAGGAATGTGATAATGCGTTCATCTGTCAAATTTAGCTATTATTAACCCTTTACTTCATATAAACGCCTTTTCACACAATTCCAAACAGTAGACCCTGATCAGACGGCTCCTTTAGGAGCCGTCTGATCAGGGTCTGCTCTGTTTGCTAATGGAATTTGGCAGATCTGTTTCTTTAGTTTCTAAAATGGCTAGACTTATGTTTCATCTTCCATAATTTTGTCATAATTACAGTATTATGTCCATGAATATTCAGTAGGTATTGAAAAATGGACTAAATATAGAACAGGGAAAGAGTTTTAAAGAATTAGTTAGCATGTTAAGAGTTACAGAACATCCAGAACATGTTCCCTGCTGTTTACATGCAACAAATCAAGTTGAGAGCCTCTTGTTCCAGGAACAAAACTTAAACCTACTATCACACTCAAAATCCATCAATATCAAACTTCAAATGCTACGATAATGTTCTGATAATTAAGTTTTATGAAAATATCAAGCACAATAATAAACTCAAAGTGAGTCAGAGGCAGCTAACAATGCATGTGACTAAAATCCCTTGATTTGATATTTAGAGGTATATTTATCACATAACCAACCTTGTTCAAGCTTAAAACCCTTCCCTCATATATAACCATGTTTTAACATCTTTGCAAACAGAGTAGACCCAGATCAGACAGATCAAGGTCTGCTCTGTTTGCTTACGAAATTATGATACGACCCAGCAGTTTCTACAAATACCAGAAAAATCCTGCGTACATACACCATTCTAAAGGTTTATCCTTGAATAAGTATTCATGATATCATCATTTCCTACATGAATATTGAACAGGGAAATGGTTAGCCCTTTCCGTTGTATATATATTCATGAAAGAAATAATGACGTCATGAATATTAATAAGATCATTTTGTATAATGGCATATGAACACTGTGAGGACATTTTGGCTCAGGCAGAAGCTGTAGAATCATATCTATATTTATCACATAACCAACCTTGTTCAAGCTTAATTACCCTTTCCCTCATATAAACATGGTTTCACGTCTTTGCAAACAGAGTAGACCCAGATCAGACAGCTCCTATAGGAACAGTCTGATCAGGGTGTGCTCTGTTTGCTTGTGGAATTATAATATGACTCTACAGTTTCTACTAATACCAGAAAAATCCTGTGTGTAACATACACCATACTAAAGGTTCATCTAATAAATATTCATGATCTCATTATTTCTTACATGAATATTGAACAGGGAAATGGTTAACCCTTTCCCTCATATAAACGTGTTTTCACGCATTTGCAAACAGAGTAGACCCAGATCAGACGGCTCCTACAGGAGCCGTCTGATCAGGGTCTGTTCTGTTTGCCAATGGAATTTGAAAGATCTGTGTCTTTACTTTCTAAAATGGCCACAATGTTCCACCTTCCATATTTCCTTATAACTACTTTGTTCATGAATATTCAATAGGTATGGAGATTTGAAATAAACATAGAACAGGGAAATGGTTAAGACAGTTACTGCCGACTGTCATATCAATTGTTTTTATCTTTTCAACCTTTACTCCATGAATGCTCATTTATCCCTTTCCCTGTTCTATATACAAATGTATATTCCCAATTTCAATACCTCATGGACACAAAGTAGACTATAATGAAATATGGAAGGTGGAACATTGTAGCTATTTTACACAATAAAGAAACTGATCTTTCAAAGTCCACTAGCAAACAGAGCAGACCCCGATCAGACAGCTCCTATAGGAGCTGTCTGATCTAGGTTTACTTTGTTTGCAAACACGTGAAAACATGTTGATACATGTGTGAAGGAAATTTAAGGGTTAAAAAAGGAATAATGACATCATGAAAATTAATCCAATTAAGTTTCACAATGACTCATGAACACAAAAAATATTATGGACAGGGCAGAAACTGTACAATTCCATAAACAAAACAGAGCAGGCCATGATCAGATGGCTCTTACAGGAGCTGTCTGATCTGGGTCTACCCTGCTTTCGGAGGGTTGAAGATGCTTCTCCGTAAAGTGAAAGGTTAAGACAAGCTGCGACATTACTGAGAACATTGTACGATGCCATGGATATGTGAGTCACAATAATCAATTTTTATGTTAAATGTCACTAGATTCAAACTCAAATGTCATTTAATTTAGAATAAAAGCCAAACAAGACAGCTATGTCGGTCCTTTTATAATCGCTCACCAGTATGAATTGTAGCACCAGATAGAGACAAGCGAGATTTTACGCAAGCGTAAAATGGCTGCCTAACATGTATCAGGTGGCAAGATCAGCAGTGTAAACCAAGACCTTAAATGTAAATAAATAAATAAAAAAAAAGCGGTTTATATAGTGTATTTGCAGAAAAAAACAATGGAGGAAAAACTTGTAAATGAATGGAAATCAGAGAAAGAACATACATGTAGCTATACAAGCAAAGCATCAAAAGGCACGTATTACTGAATAATAATCAAACCTATTCTAGTAACATCTAAGAAATATCATGAAAATGTCAAAATGTTTTAGACATACTCATATGACCTTAGTAACACATCAACATTATTCAGTTTCATCATAAAGGGCCCTTAAAACGGCAGCCATTTCAGTCGGGTGGCCCTAGTTATACAATGACCATTTCTGTCTCACACTGGACCCCTTATCCCCTTTCAGGTTAAATATTTATGTAAGAAATAATGACACCATGAATATTTATTAGCCCACTTTTTATAGTGGCATAAATACACATATATACAATTTCTAATCTGAACAATTTAAGTGCACATGCGATCAGATCACAGCTTATTGCAGGTCTAAAGTAATGCTAATTAAAAGCTCCTGTAGGTTTTTTAGACATGATAGTATTCATTTCATAACAACTCTGTACCTGTACTGTATAGTATCCAATACGAGATATCAAAGTTAAACCGTATGTCTAAATGAGATGCCAAAGAGTATCATATGTAACAGTAGCCTTGACACTTTGAACCTAGAGTTACTGGCCATCTCATCAATATCCAAATTGCCTGACAGTGAATGTTCATGTAAGTGACATTATGACGATTAATTAGTAGCATTTTCATAATGAAATTGGAACACTGAAAGTTTTCACCATGGCAGTAACTTTTGCATCAGATCTATATTAGTTCATAAGAAAACACTGCTGCTTATTCATAATATGTAATATTTAGTGTTTGTTAATTAATATATACATGTACACACATTTTGTGCTAGAGCATGATTTAGACCCAGGCATAACGTTTCACTTCATAGATACACCATTGCAAACAGGGTAAACCTAGAGCAGATTCCCAATAGAATTGCTCTGTTGCATTATGATGGTTTCGTTCTACATTCAATTACTTACATTACTCAAGTTACCAGCTCCTTTCGCGGGATTTACTATGGCGAAAGGTGCAAGTAATCCGTTTTCCCTGTAAATGTCTTCAATAAATCTTATCAGTATATTAATGCAAAATATATTTAAAATATATGTCCTTACCATTTTATAATAACTAATAAATGGACTCATTTCACCTCCTTTCGTGTTTCATCATACCCGGTTTCGCAACATCTTAGACATTTCCTCGGCGGTTATCATTAATGATCTTACCCTTGCGGTATTACATTTTGTATTAGCCCCGACCATAAGAGAAATAATTTTCTAACATTTTCATTTCCTAAATACAAACAATTATACAGTGGAAACAAACCTGTCGACCTGTTTCCAACTATATAGAATTCTATTATTCCAATCATACTGTTTTTACACTCATAAACCACAAATTACAATTCCAGCATATACTCACAAGTCTTGATAAATCAGCCCTCCTTCCAGTGAAATTCCACTGAAAGTGTTCCATATGGATGCGGGGCTAATGCCCTGCGCTAATAACACTTTTATTAATCTGTCGTGTTTGAGAGGTTTTGTGGTGTTTGCATTTTTATTATGCAAAGTTACTTTGAAATAAAACGTTTGTATTCAACTAGTTACCAAATTCAGCTGACAGTTAATCAGTTATTGAGCTAACTTGTTGATGTCGTTTCATCAGCAAATCAAAGTTAAGGTACCATTTGTGTAAGTGTGGAGTAGGTTCTACACACAGGACGATGTGTGGATTTAATGAATAGATGCTAATATAAAATGGATTTAAAACAAAAGCATGTTAATGTCAAAATAAGAAATAAAAGGAAACAATTGACATAAAACAAGAGGGCCAAGATGGCCCTTAATCGCTCACCTGATTACCATAGATTTAAGATTTTTGCAGGGTAGCCCATGGGTAGGGTCAATATTGAACTTAGGGACAATATATGAACAATGTTGATAGTGGATCATAAGCAGTGGATCATGAGCAGTGGTTCTGCAGAACAAGATTTTCAAAGATTTAGTATATTGATTTTATCAAGACAATGATTCTGACCAATGAAGATTGGGCTAAAAATGTGCTCTCTAAAGTATTTTTTCTAAGATTTGACCTAGTGACCTACTTTCTATTCCCATCCTACCCATGATCACACTCAACCTTGATATCACCAAGACAAACACTCTGAGCAAGTTTTAGGAAGACTGGGCTAAAAATGTTGCCACTGGAGTGTAAACTAGATTTCTCTAAGATATGACCCAGTGACCTACTTTTTGACCTCACATGACCCACTTTTTATAAGGACAATCATTCTGACCAATTTTCATGAAGATTTGGCTATAAATGTGACCTCTAGGGTGTTCACAAGGATTTCGTACTATTTGACCTAGTGACCTAGTTTTTAACCCCACATAATGCACATTCAAAGTCGTTTGAGATTTTATCAAGACAATCATTATGAATTAGTTTCATGAAGATTGGACTAAAATTGTGACCACTAGAGTGTTCACAAGGTTTTTCTACTGTTTGACCTAGTGACCTAGTTTTTAACCCCACTTTACCCACTTTCGAACTAGTTCGAGATTTTATCAAGACATTCGTTCTGACCAAGTTTCATGAAAATTGGACTAAAATTGTGACCACTAGAGTGTTCACAAGGTTTTTCTACTGTTTGACCTAGTGACCTAGTTTTTAACTCCACTTAACCCACTTTCGAACTCGTCCGAGATTTTATCAAGATATTCATTCTGACCAAGTTTCATGAAGATTGGACTAAAATTGTGACTACTAGAGTGTTCACAAGGTTTTTCTACTGTTTGACCTAGTGACCTAGTTTTTAACCCCACACAACCCATTTTTCAAACTCCTCCAAGATTTTATCAAGACAATCATTCTGACCAAGTTTCATGAAAATTGGGCTAAAAATGTGACCTGTAGAGGGTTCACAAGGTTTTCCTACTATTTGACCTAGTGACCTAGTTTTTAACCCAACTTGACCCACTTTCGAACTCGTCCGAGATTTTATCAAGACATTCATTCTGACAAAGTTTCATGAAGATTAGACTACAATTGTGACCACTAGAGTGTTCACAAGCAAATTGTTGACGACACACGACGCACACCGCACGACGGACATTCAAGTCTCCCAAAAGCTCACCCTGAGCTTTGCTCAGGTGAGCTAAAAATAAAAAAAATATTAGCGTATCGAACCCGTGTACCCTAGTGTTCTAGGCTAACGCGCTACCCCTACGCCATGGTGCTTTGTCCAATTAATGTGTATCAATTATTGCTATGTCACTAGCATTTGGGAACAAAAAAACGGGCAAAATTGAAAGGGCGCAAATGTTCGTGTCCGTTATACACGTTTAAATACTTACTGAAATTAAGAATAACGCAATGAAAACAATCTTATATGAAATATAATTGCAATTATACAGTACAGTATATGCTTTTAATTCATATAAACAGTTTGCGTTCCTTTTCATTAATGACATTTGTTTATGTGATAATCTCCTTTCGATTAATTGAAAAACCGCTTTCGAAGTACATGTTCATAAACATGTGCATATGAAATTAAAATGCAAAAGCATCATGCGGAGTTTAAACAGTAATAAATGGGTATGTCATAAATTTTAAAAAACAACAACATAATTTTCATGAATTTTAAAACAGACGAGATAACCAAAAACAAGAAGGCCCTGAAGCGCTCACCTGAGATTAAACCCCAGGGGCGGGGCCATTTTTTTGGACCACAAGAAATCATGTGGACAACCTTGGTAGAGAACCACAAGGCAAAGCACTTATGCCATTAATTAAAGGTCTAAGCCTTATGGTTTCAGAGAAAAATAATATTTTATATTTTTCCCATGAAAAACTGATAAGCCCTAAGGCAGGGCCAAGTTTCGCCAGTGGTCAGGGTCGTAAGTTGAATATTCTTGGCAGAGGACCACAAGCCACAGCTACATATTTGTAGAGGATCATTAGATCATGTTACATACCAAATATCAAAGGTCTAGGCCTTACAGTTTCAGTAGATTTTTAAAGATTTTCCTATGAAAAACTGATAAGCCCTTGGGCGGGCCATTTTTGGTCTGGGGTCATAATTTGAACAATCTTTGTAGAGGACCATAAGATCATGGTACATACCAAATATCAAAGGTCTAGGCCTTACAGTTTCAGAAGAAGATTTTTAAAGATTTTCTTATGAAAAACTGATAAGCCCTTGGGTGGGGCCATTTTTGACCCGGGGGTCATAATTTGAACAGTCTTTGTAGAGGTCCATAAGATCAGGCTACATACCAAATACAAAAGGTCTAAGCCATATACAGTTTCAGAGAAGAAGATTTTTTAAAGATTTTCATATGAAAAACTGATAAGCCCTTGGGCAGGGCCATTTTTGGCCCTGGGGTCATAATTTGAACAACCTTTGTAGAGGACCATAAGATCATACTACATACCAAATATCAAAGGTCTAGGCCTTACAGTTTCAGAGGAGAAGATTTTTAAAGATTTTCATACGAAAACTGATAAGCCCTTGGGCAGGGCCATTTTTGGCCAGGGGATCATAATTTGAACAATCTTTGTAGTGGACCATAAGATTATGCTACATACCAAATATCAAAGGCATAGGCCTTACAGTTTCAGAGAAGAAGATTTTTAAAGATTTTCCTATGAAAAACTGATAAGCCTTTGGGCAGGGCCATGTTTGGTGCGGGGGTCATAATGTGAACAACGTTTCGTTCCCCCTAGCCACTGATGCTTCTGACAAAATTTCGTTATAATTGGGTCAGCAGTTTCATAGGAGATCTCGTTTGAAAATGCAGACAGATGCCGGACGACGGACACATCGCGGTCACAATAACTCATCCTGAGCCTTTGGCTCAGGTGAGCTAAAAAAATCCGTAGCAGTGGGCAGTTATAGAAACACAGGACCGGGGTTAATCATGCAACTTTTTCAAAGGCGTGTAAGTTTTTTCATTTTTTCAACTGAAGACTATTCAATTTGTTTCAAATGCATGGCAGTCATAATTCATTCTCAATATATGGCCACCAGAGGGCTATTGGACCTACCAAATGCGTACCATTCATATTGGACCATCAGTTTTGGAAAATAAGGTTTGTAGGAGCTGTCTGATCAGGGTCTGCTCTGTATGTTAACCCTTTACTCCAAGACTATTCATGTAAGAAGTAAATGACAGCAAGAATAATATTTAGATAAATTTGTTATAATAGCATAATGTGGACATATAATGTGGCACGCAGAATTGTAACATCAAACAAGAACTGAAAATAAGGCACAGATCATGGAACACTGAAAGTCACTTCTCACAAAACTGACCAATCTCAAGACTTAACCATTACAACATGGACACATGTCACTTATTTCTATTGCAAACAGTGTAGACCCAGATGAGAGGGCTCATACAGGAGCCCTCTCATCAGGGTCAGCACTGTTTCTCATGTTACACTTTTCTTTAGAAAAATCCCTCAATATTCACCACAAGCTTGACCTGTTTGAACTTTGGAACAGTCCATTTGAAAGTTCAGCATTGTAAGTGTTGAACACTTTCTTTGGGGCAGAGGACATTTTGACTATCCACTGGTGAAGAAAACTAATACATCACCATTTCAAGTGAAACTTCCCCACTTCCACAAAAGGTCAGGTCTTTTCTTGTCTTTCCCCCTCTACTCAATATCTAAACTTGACGCCAAAATCAATAAAAGAGAAGACTAGTCTGGCACTAATTATGTGCTATTTTCAGACAAATTTTCATTTCTGACGATTTCCCAAAAGCCTTATTAGTGCTAGTCTAGTCTCTGAAGAAAATGACACCCTAGTATCACGTCTCTGACAAGATTTGAAATATCACTCACGTCTGTAAGATTAGATACATACTGATTGCCCCTAATCTCTTATTTCTCAGCCTAACTCTATCTTGCTGCTACTCATTATAATTGCATCACAAAGGCTATTCTAATGAGTATCAGCAAGGTATATGGTTAGCAGAGCAACAGATATATGTGCGTACTCAATTATTAAAATCGTCATTTCTCCACCAAACCCTATGTTGTGACCACTCTATAGAATCGTCTCTTCGAGACGATTTTAAAGAGTGGTCACAACATAGGGTTTGGTGGAGAAATAAAGGAGTTATTCTTGAAAATGTTTCCATTTATGGTATGCACCTTGCAGGCTGGACCTCTGGTTAAGTGGAGATGTATAAACAAGAACTATCACTAAAGGTGATGAATACCCCCGCATAGCAGCCTTGATTGCAACTCCAAGTTAACCCTTTCCCTGTTTTATGTTTATTTCAAATTTCAATACCCACTGAATAGTCATGGACAAAATACTTAAATAGTTATAATGAGATACTGAAGGTGGAACATTGTTGCCATTTTAGAAAGTAAAGAAATTATTTAAAATTCCACTAGCAAACAGAGCAGACCCTGATCAGACGGCTCCTATAGGAGCCGTCTGATCTGGGTCTACTCTGTTTGCAAATGCGTGAAAACACGTTTATATGAGGGAAAGGGTTAAATGTGACACCAAGAATCAACTATCCATGCATGTAACAGGACCAAATAACAAAAATACTCAAAGTTCAAAGGGAGATAATTCTGCAATGCCTGTCACTAATCATGTGAAAATTGCATCTTGCACAATCTACTATTCATGGTTATCATGCATGGTATTGGCAAGTATCAATTCAATAACTTTCAGATTGAAGGAGGAATTCACGACACAAACTCTCCATGTTTCATGCCAAAACGACAAAAAAAATTACTAAAAATTCAAGGGGAGATAATTCTGCAATGCCCAATCCTCCGTTTGCTTTTGAGGGAATATACGAGTCTGCAGATTTTGTCAAAGCAAAACCAATTCTTAGGAAAGTTTACATGATAAAAATTCAGCTAATAAATATTCATTACCAGTACCAGTATGTCATTATTTCTTACATGAATATTAAACAGCGAAATGATTAAACCTCTACTTAACCCATTCTCGCATATCGACGCCTCTGTAAAAGTCACTTTTTGAAACTTTTCTGATAAAAAGAGCATTTTGCTCCATAGGAGCAAAATTTTATGCTCTATTTATCAGAATGGTTTCAATACTACACAATTCTAAATATTTTCTTTTCTGTAGTAAATGCTCCTTTTGGGTAGACTTTCTCAAAGAGGTAAGGTCTAAAAATAGCCTAAGTGGGAATGGGTTAAGCCTTTCCCTCATTTAAATACATTTTCACATATTTGCAAACAGAGTCATAGATCAGGGTCTACTTTGTTTGCTTATGGTATAATATATGGTATAATATATATATATGATTCTACAGTTTCTGCCATGGCCTAAAAATCCTGTATATACCGGTATATATGCCATTACAAAAATCAACTGATATAATTTATGATGTCATTATTCTGTGCATGAATATTCATGGAGTAAAGGGTTAAGCCCTAAACCATACATTATCAGACAGTAGTTCTTATGTGATGATCAAATGGTAGGTTGGACTGGACTTGCTCCAAACTTGTTAGTGTAGCAGGCAGTTAACCCTTTCCTTCATATACAGTAAAACCCCTTTAATGCGACCACTTAATGAACAAACATGGCTGTCTTCATAAGGAGCTTTCTGCATAACTGTCCTCCTGAATTAAGCTACCACATGCCTTTGCCACTGTGAATTATGCCCCTTTTTGCTGGTCGCATAAGATGGGTGTTTACTGTAAATGACTTTTCATGCATTTGCAAACAGAGTAAACCTAGATCCTCTAGGAGCCATCTGATCAGCGTTGTTCTGTTCATAAACCATTATAAAAAGTCAGCTTATACTCATGGAGGAAAGGAATAATAAATATGCATACACATACAATGGCAAGAGCAAAATCTACATATAAACTGTGGGAGACAAGACCCATGTACACTTGTCACCTGCACAAACATTCTGAAGATCTGCTGAAAGATTGCAAATGCCAGAAGGCTGAAATATGCACAACTTGGCTCACAGCCCACAGACTGCAAGCTAACGCTGCAAGCTGCAATGCTCTGGTAAAACTGCCAATTACATTAATCCTCTGAGTAATGAACTTTCAAAATTCAATGAACAATCATTGTTTAGCGAAACGGAGGTCCAGATAAGATATGTTAATTAAAACATAAAGAATAACTTCTTTATAGTTTCTCCATCAAACCCTATGTTGTGACCACTCTTTAGAATCGTCTCAAAGAAATTAGTACAGTGAACCCTCGTTACAACGGAGGTGTTTTTTTCCAGAAATTTTGCTGGTATAACGAGATTACCGTTATAACGAGTTTAAATATGAAAGGAACTATATGGCCAGTTTTAAACTAGTACCAACAGGTGAACGCTTAATGCAGAACGCAAGAAGTGCAAAAAGCTCCCTTTGGGAGCTTTTTGCACTTCTAATGTGTTCTGCATTAAGTGATCACCTGTCTTATTGGTATTGTACATATTTAATCAGTGGTTGTTTCAAAGACGTAACACTAATTTTGTTTCAAGGCATATGAATGGTTCAAATGTACTGCATAAGCAGGTATGTCACAGGAGATAAAAGTACATTGTACATGATCAGTTCCTTTAAATGACATCTCCCTAATTAAACAGCTGATTGGAATTCGGACAAATTCCACAGAAACAATCTGTAGATAGTCTTTAAGAAAGTTTTGTTATTGGTTCTGGTCCACTGCATACATTTGTATGTAGGTCACATGAGCTAAAATTGATTTTAATGAAGAATTTCTGTAATATTCTGCACTCTGAGCGATATTATAATGTTGAAGTCTGCATTTGAATTCTTAAAGTACATTTTTCATCCAATTAACCCAATCCTCCATCAAATTCCAGTTTGGGGTTTGGATCCTGATGAGACGCCAATTATTTGGCATCTCATCTGGGTCTAAACTGTTTGCAAGTAATCTTAATTTGCCAGTGGAGGATTGAAGGTTAACCCTTTATTCCATGAGGGTGCGATTGTAACGAATACCGGTATAATGAGGTTCACTGTATACGAGTATGCACCTTTATCTGTTGCTCTGGTGACAAAAGTCCATCCAGAGTCCTCAAAGTTTGAGTTTACTGTATCAAAAGGTTTACATTTCTGTTTTACCCTTTCCCTGTTCTATGTTTATTCCAAATTTCAATACCTACTGAATATTCATGGACATAATAGTTATAATGAAATATGGAAGGTGCAACATTGTTGCCATTTTAGAAAGTAAAGAAACAGATTTATCAAATACCATCAGCAAACAGAGCAGACCCTGATCAGACGGCTCCTCTAGGAGCTGTCTGATCTTGGTCTACTCTGTTAAAAAAAATTGCGAATGGGCGAAAACACGTATTTATGAAGGAAAGAGTTAACCATTTCAAAGCTAAATTGTCACCCACCCATGGTGTAGTTGACCATGGTATATACATGACCCATGTAAGAATCATTATTTAAAGACAGACAATATGAAAAAGGGGGAATAACTCCAAAAATATTGATGCAAAAGTTATGGACTTTGAGCATGACACTGTCTCTTATCATGCTTGTTCCATATGTGAAGTTTCAAAACAATTGAACCAGTACATATTGCCCGGACAAGAAAATATGAACAAGAGGGCCAGAATGGCCCTGAAGCGCTCACCAGACAATCAGAGGAGAAGATATCAAAGTTTTCACTATATGTTTCTGTAGAGAACTAGCCGGCCCTGGGGCTGGCCAATTTTGACCCCAGGGAATTAATTTAGAAAAACTTGTAGGGGACCTGAACACGATGCTATGAGCCAAATATGAGAGCTGAGATTAACCTTCCAGTTTCAGAGAAGAAGATTTTCAAAGTTTTCACTATTTGTTTCTATTGAAAACTGTCTACTACCCCTGTGGCAGGGCCAATTTTGACCCCAGGGTCATAATTTATATAACTTTTGTAGAGGACCTGAACACGATGCTCTGTGCCAAATATGAAAGCTGAGAGCTTTCCAGTTTCAGAGAAGATTTTCAAAGATTTCACTATTTGTTTCTATTGAAAACTGCCAACCCCTGGGGCGGGGCCAATTTTGACCCCGGGGCCATACTTTATATAACTTTTGTAGAAGACCTGAACATGATGCTATGTGCCAAATATGAAAGCTGAGAAGCTTCCAGTTTCAGAGGAAAAGATTTTCAAGGATTTCAATATTTGTTTCTATTGAAAACTGCCCTACCCTGGGGCGGGCCAATTTTGACACAGGGCCCATAATTTACATAACTTTTGTAAAGGACCTGAACATGATGCTTTGTGCCAAATATGAGAGCTGAGAGCCTTCCAGTTTCAGAGAAGAAAATTTTCAAAGATTTAATTATTTGTTTCTATTGAAAACTGCCCACCCCTGGGGTGGGGCCAATTTTGACCCAGGGGCCATACTTTATATAACTTTTGTAAAAGACCTGAACATGATGCTATGTGCAAAATATGAAAGCTGAGAACCATCCAGTTTCAGAGGAAAAGATTTTCAAGAATTTCACTATTTGTTTCTATTGAAAACTGCCCACCCCTGGGGCGGGGCCAATTTTGACCCCAGGGCAATAATTTATATAACTTTTGTAGAGGACCTGAACATGATGCTCTGTGCCAAATATAAAAGCTGAGAACCTTCCAGTTTCAGACAAGAAGATTTTCAAAGATTTCACTATTTGTTTCTATTGAAAACTGCCCACCCTGGGGCGGGGCCAATTTTGACCCCGGGGCCATAAATAATATAACTTTTGTAGAGGACCTGAACATGATGCTATGTGCCAAATATGAAAGCTGAGAACCTTCGAGTTTCAGAGGAGAAGATTTTCAAAGATTTCACTATTTGTTTCTTTTGAAACCTGCCCACCCATGGGGCGGGGCCAATTTTGACCCTGGGGCCATAATTTATATAACATTTGTAGAGGACCTGAACATGATGCTATGTGCCAAATATGAAAGCTGAGAGCCTTCCAGTTTCAGAGGAGAAGATTTTCAAAGATTTCACTATTTGTTTCTATTGAAAACTGCCCACCCCTGGGGCGGGGCCAATTTTGACCCAGGGGCCATAATTTATATAACTTTTGTAGAGGACCTGAACATGATGCTATGTGCCAAATATGAAAGCTGAGAGCTTTCCAGTTTCAGAGAAGAAGATTTTCAAAGTTTGCACTATATGATTCTATAGAAAACTGCCCACCCCTGGGGCGGGGCCAATTTTGACCCGAGGGCCATAATTTATATAACTTTTGTAGAGGACCTGAACATGATGCTATGTGCCAATTATGAAAGCTGAGAAGCTTCTGGTTTCAGAGGAGAAGATTTTCAAAGTTTTACTATATGTTTCTATTGAAAACAAGGCACCCCTGGGGCGGGGTCAATTTTGACCCCAGGGGCATAATTTATATAACTTTTGTAGAGGACCTGAATATGATGCTATGTGCCAAAGATGAAAGTTGAGATCCCTGTAGATTCAGAGGAGAAGATTTTTAAAGGTTCAAATTGTTGACGACGGACGACGAACGACGCACGACGCACGACGCACGACGCACGCCGACGGACGACGGACAACGGGCGATCACAATAGCTCACCCTGAGCACTTTGTGCTCTGGTGAGCTAAAAAGGGGAGTAACTGAAAAAACATTGATGCTAGAGTTATGGCCCTTGTGCAGGACATTTCCTCTGATCATGCTTGTTCCGTGTGTGAAGTTGTTAATAAATTTAGCCTACCCTTGTAATAGATATGGCCTGGCCATGAAGTGTGACAGTGTGAAAATATGAAAAAGGGGAATAACTCAAAAAATATTGATGCCAGAGTTATGATACTTTCTCTTATCATGCTTGTTCCATTTGTGAAGTTTCAAGTCAACTGAATCAGTAGAAAAAACATTGATGCTAGAGTTATGGCATATTTTTGTCGGGGTTATTTCTTTCTTTTCTGCTATAATGATCCAGTTTCAGTGAAAATGCTAGTGAATTAGGTATAAATGATTAAAATCACATTCCCAATCAAAGCTGTCAGCGTGGTCTAAGGGTTATAACGATGGACAAGGAAACGTGAGGTCGTGGGTTCGATCCTCGGTGGAAGCCAAATTATTTTTTTTCTCTCATATTTTCTTAGCACCCTTAGTATACGTGCTTTTGGTTTAAAACCATTTTGTACATAAAAATATAAGTCCTTTGTTTGCATTTTGGCTTTGTTAAAGTAATTTAGCTGAGACCTTTTACTCGTGGTTTTGTTGACCATTTTTCATATTTCACCATTGTGCATGAATTTGCTTCAACTTAAATGTATAATTATCTTATACTAACCTGTTCTTAATTTGGGGACAATATAAGTGAAAAAGTTAATGGGCATTGAGTCGACCTATGGGAATAATTTCATGTAGACTGTGAGTATGGGAGTTTGTATGCCTTGTGAACATCACTTAATGTGATAATGGTTTCTACGTCAGTGTGTTTCAGCAAATGAATAACATTGATCTGTGACGTAATGTGTATTATTGGTGTCAAACACAGGTATTATGCATCATGGCTCATTAAAATATTCCGTTTCTGCTACATGTATTAATTCATACATAACAGTCATGTTTTCCCAATGTATCTGTTAATTAAAAGTACATGTACTAAACAATATTGCTCCCTCTTTTTCTTCTATCCTGCTTAAATACATGTTACGCAGCCATTTTATGCTTGCGTAAAACCTTGCTTGTAATAAATTTAGGCTACCCTTGTAGGAGATATGGCCTGGACAGGAAGTGTGACAGATGGATGGACAGACAAACGGAATCAAGCAAACATATAGTCCCCCAACCCATAACCGGTGGGGGGGGGGGGGGGGGGGGGGCTAATAACCATTCAATAAAGAAATGTAGGTTTTTCAAATTTTATATGAGTGACAATTTAATGCAGACAGAATTTAAGCTCTCTTATGAGCTTTCTGCATTGCTTTCATTCTGCCTTAAGCAACCACCTGAGTACAAAATTCAAAAAGCTCCTATTAACCCTTTTCTCCTAAAATACGCCTTTCTACGCTTTAGCACACAGAGTAGACACAGAATGATGCTGTTGACATAATTATAGATATGATACAGTGCTCCCTTTCTACAACGACACCCTTTGGGATACGAATATTGTATGTGTTGTTCAGAGGGAGTTGTTATAGGGAGGGAAAATCAAACATAATTAGCTTGTTTGCACATCCCCAGATAGTAACAGTTTCTGCATTAGCCAAAACTTCCTGTCTCCTTGTGCTATTATAATAACAAATTAATGTATTAATATTCATGACATTATTTCTTACAAGAATATGCATGGATGGAAGGGTTAAAGAATGAATCCCCCCCACCCCCTCTTTGGACATTTATTAGAGATAGTATGGCATATTTTTATTAAATACAATGACAAACAAAACAGCTGGTAGAAAATCACAAATGGGTCATTTTCAGAAAAAAATGTTTTGAAATTCACAAAGTTGTTACAGAAATATCTTAAAAAAATCACTATAGCCCATAGCTGGCATAATTATCGAGAAAATTCAATTGCTTGAACATTTTTTTTGTACTTTACCATATAAAGCTCATTACTGTACTGAGAAATTCTACCAGCAGTTTCAGAGACGACACTCATTTAATTCTTAACAACAGCCATATAATATGATACATAGAAAAATAACCCCCATCCAGCAGCCAGTCTCACAGAAAAAGATTACTGAAACTTCCACAAATAACCATAATTATCATTTATGATTAAATCTAGTTTCAGAGGAAGTTTAAGCCTAAAACAGAGATGCTCCAGATCAGATGGCTCCTATAGGAGCTGTTTATCAGGGTCAGCTCTACTTTACTTATAATGAAATGATATAGTATGTACAGTAAAACCTCTCTATAATGACCACTATATTTTTGTTTTAAAGGCAGGTGGCTGCTTAAATCAAGGTGAAAGTAAAACAGAATGCTACTATAGGAACGTTCTGTTTTACTTTCACCTTACTTAATGCAACTACCTGCCTTAAATACCAACTAATTAACACAATTAAGTGGCCATTATAGAGAGGTTTACCTGTACATGTAAATTTGTTCTATGTAGTTTTTGTCTAATTAATGGCCAAAAATTCCTGTTTTACATGCCATTATAAAAATTAATCAAATTGTTTGTGTTGGTTAACATCCATTCCTGCTCACTACAATGGGCTAATTGGATGCCCCAGAGAGAGGGGAGAGGATACGGAGAAACCTGAGCGCCATGCCCTGCTCTTTATATTGACAGAGTTTCTCTGGTTCTTGTAGATGCCCAGTGTAAAGCATTAATACATTGGACCTCTGTTTATAGTTTCGTCCGAAGAATTTGGTGCAGCAGGGGATCAAACTCGGGACCTCTGATATTTACAGTAGTCGAGTGTGTTGACCACAAGACTTCTTATGTCCGCCGGTAATGGAATTAGTATTAATTAAATTAATATTCACAATGTATTTATCTCTTATATGAATATTCATGAAGTAATTGGTTAATACTGGAAACTACCAGATTATTGCGGGTTTTAGCCCTAATGCTTCTGTTTTGTTTCTGTTGTAAATATCGTCAAAAAGAATGTTTGTCATTTGCTTGAAATGACCAGCTGATGGAAAATCCTGAGACAAAAATGACAAATACAAAGCAAAACAAGCAATTGTGAGACAGGAAAGCAGAAATATGTTGCGAGCGCAAAGACTGGGGAAATGGATGCAAGACCTGCACATCAATCTGGAATTGAAAAGTAGGAGGGAATCATCGTAGAAATGAGTACTGCGTAATTGTTCTTAAAATCTGATCTTCTTGACTGAAGCACATTGTTGTTCCCTTATTGCATTTGCTGTAATTTCAAGAAGTATGTAATGACCAAAAGAATTCTATACCAATTATTGCAAGTGTGGTTAGTCTTTTTTGCAAGTTACTTTGTTTCTCGCCACTGCAAAAAAATAGGTCCAATTTTCAGCTGAATACCAACCCTGCAATATTAGCAATTCTTTTACCTCATAAATATTTATCGACTCTACTTGGCCCATCATGAATATTCATTTCTTTCATTCAATAAAAAATAAGGAAGTCTTATTACTATGGCAACCAGTAGAGAATAATTAGATCTGCAACGTTTACCCCTTTCTTTCATATAAACTGACCTTTTCAAGCATTTGCAAACAGAGCAGACCCTGATCAGACAGGCTCCTATAGAAGCTGTCTGACCTGGGTCTACTATGCTTGAAAATGTGTGAAAAGGCATTTATATGAAGGAAAAGGTTAACCCTTACAGTGTGGGACCCGAGTCACTCATGTCCTTTGCAAACAGTGTAGACCCAGATGAGAGGGCTCCTAAGGGAGCCCTCTCATCAGGGTCTGTACTGTTTGTCATGTTACACTTTTCTTTAGAAAACATCCCTAAATATTCACTATAAGCTTGACCTATTTGAATTTTGGAATATTCCATTTGAAAATTCAGCGTTGTATGGGTTAACATTTAACAAGAGGGCTATGATGTCCCTAAATCTGACTCACCTGATAAATAGGCAATGTGAACTAATAATTATGTAATGAGGATAGTATCTGTACAGTGATCCAGGAGATGTTGTTTAACCCTTTCCCTGTTCTGTATTTAGGCCAAATTTCAATACCTACTGAATATTCATTAACAAAATAGTTAGAAAGAAATATGGAAGGTGGAATATTGTAGACATTTTAGAAAGTAAAGGAACATATCGATCAAATTCTTTCAGCAAACAGAGCAGACCCTGATCAGACGGCTCCTCTAGGAGCCGTCTGATCTGGGTCTACTCTGTTTGCAAATGCGTGAAAACACGTTTATATGAGGGAAAGGATTAACCCTTTCCTCATAGGCTATTTTTAGAAACAACCACTTTGAATAAATCTACTGAAAAGGAGCATTTTCTAGAGAAAATAATTTTTTTTTAGAATTTTGTAGTTTGAAACCATTGTGATAAATAGAGCATTTGCTCCTATAGGAGCAAAATGCTCTATTTATCACAATGTTTTCAATAAGTGATTTTACAGAGACGTAGAAAGGGTTAACCCTTCCCTATATAAATAGGTCTTTCTTGCACCTTTGCAAACAGAGGTGACCCAGATCAGATGGCTCCGACAGGAGCTGTCTGATCCGGGTATAATATAGATCTGATTCTATAGTTTCTACTTTGGCAAAAATTTCATGTGTTAATATGCTATATTAAAAATTAATCGAATAAATATCCGTGATGTCATCATAATCTCCCATGAATATTCATGATGTAAATGGTTAACCTTCATCCCTCCACTGGCAAATTTGTGATTACTTTGCAAACAGTTTAGACCTAGATGAGATGCCAAATAATTGGTGTCTCATCAGGATCCAAACTCCAAACTGGCATTTGATGGAGGATAGGGTTAAAATTGGGTGAAAAATGTACTTTAAGAATTCAAATGCAGACTTCAACATTATAATATCGCTCAGAGTGCAGAATATTACAGAAAGTCTTCATTAAAATCAATTTCTAGCTCATGTGACCTACATACAAATGTATGCAGTGGACCAGAACCAATAACAAAACTTTCCTAAAGACTATCTACAGATTGTTTCTGTGGAATTTGTCCGAATTCCATTCAGCTGTTTAATTAGGAGATGTCATTTAAAGGAACTGATCATGTACAATGTACTTTTAGCTCCTGTGACCTACTTGCTTATAGACTATTATGCAGTACATTTGAACCACTCATGTAACTTTAACCCTTTCTTCGATAGGTTATTTTTAGATCCATCCACTTTGAATAAATTTACCGAAAAGGAGCATTAACTAGAGAAAAGGAAAATTTTAGAACTTTGTAGTTTGAAACCATTGTGATAAATAGTCTCAGCATTTGCTCCTATAGGAGCAAATGCTCTATTTATCACAATGGTTTCATAAAGTGACTTTTACAGAGCCGTTACAAAGTGTACAAAAACTTTTTCTATATCTCACGTAAGTGGTCAAGGTCACGAGACCTAAATATGGTATGCAACTCTCCGCCATCCCAAGATGTACTTGTATACCAAATTTGGCATTCCTACCTCAAGTATTATAGGAGATACATTAATTACGGACAAGGTTTTTCTAAACATGAGGTCAGCAGTCAATGTCAAGGTCACAGAGACTGAAAATGGTACAAGACACTGAGACTGCAGTCCCAAAATGTTTTGTTTGTTTATGTTGATTGAAACGTCCGTTTATGCTCACTATGGGCTAAATGGACGCCCAAGAGAGAGGGGAGAGGATACAGAGAAACCCGGGCGCGATACCCTACTCTTATTATCGACTGAGTTTCTCTGGTTCTTTTAGATGCCCAGTGTAAAGCTGACTGATACATTGGACCTCGGTTTATAGTCTCGTCAGAAGGACTTGGTCTGGTGGGGGATCTAACCCATGACTCCTGGTATTGCAGTCGAGAGCATAATGTACTCACACACCAAATTTGGCATTCCTACCTCAGGTAATATAGGAGACAAGCTGTACACAAACAAACAGATACATGGAGTCAAGGTCACGGAGACCTGAAAATGGTACATGACTCGTTCCCATCCCAAGATGTACTTACAGACCTAATTTGGCATGCCTACCTCAAACAATATAGAAGATAATTATGCTCCGGACAAGATTTTTCTATAACTGAGGTCAGAGGTCAAAGTCAAGGTCAGAGGGACTTGAAAATGGTATGCAACACTCCGCAACCCCAAGATGTACTCACATACCAAATTAGACATTCCGATATGATCTGGACAAGCCATACACAGACTCACACACACACTTCAAGATGATGCTATATTGTTTCTATTTAAAACAAGGCATCCCTGAGGAATGGTCAATTTTGACCCCAGGGGCATAATTTGTAACGCTTTCGTAGAAGACCTGAAGTTGATGCTATGTGCCAAATATGAAAGCTAAGAACCTTCCAGTTTTAGAGAAGATTTTTTAAAGTTTTCACCACGTTTCTTTAGAAAACTGGCCACCCCTGGGGTCCGGGCCAATTTTGACCCCAGAGGCATAATTTATATAACTTTTGTAAAGGACCTGAACATGATGCTATTTGCCAAATATGAAAGCTTAGAACCTTCCAGTTTCAGAGGAGAATATTTTCAAAGTTTTTACTATACATTGTTTCTATAGAAGACTGGCCACCCCTATGGCGTGGTCAGTATGGACCCCAAGGACATAATTTATATAAAAACTTTTGTAGAGTACCTACAGAGGATGATATGTGCTAAAGATGAAATCTTAGAACCCTGTAGATTCAGAGGAGAAGATTTTTAAAGGTTCAAATAGTTGACAACTGAGAACGCACATCTCACGATGCACACCGACGGACATCAGGCGATCACAAAAGCTCACCCTGAGTACTTTTTGCTCTGGTGAGCTAAAACTATATAAAACAATTCTGCTATTAGATATAATCCTCTTACCTTATCTACTAACACACTTACTTCCAGCTAAAGCTTCATCTATTGGTATTCCGACAATATCTCACTGTTACAGATACTGAGCTCACACACAAAAGAATGCCATTCACCTGTCAAAATACTTCCTTCATAAACAATACAATACAGATATGTAGCCATCCAACAAAATCTTTTCAATAGCACACATGTATGTATGTCACATCATACATGAAATGTTTTGTTACTTTAAAAAAATCTCCCAGTTACATGACTCAGGAAAGCCTTATAGTCTAGTGAATGTGGAATTGTGCATCATCGTTTAACTCGTAACTGAATTAACCCTTCGCTTGCTGAATTTTAAAATACATTTCTCCTTCTTTACCGATGCCCTGTTGTATAATTACATATATCTTCACTGTGTACAAGTATTTCGCTGTGCAATCACTGCTGTGGAATGCATTGGTTGCACAATCAACTTGTAAATAGTGCAGACCCTGATGAGACAGCTCCTGCAGGAGCTGTCTCATCTGGGTCTTCACTATTTACAGGTAGGTATATTGACGCGAATAGCAAGCGAAGGATTATCATTGTTAAACCCTTAACTGAATATTCATGCACAAAATATTTAGAATGAAAGGTGGAACATTGTAGCCACTTTAGAAAGTAAAGAAACAGGTCTATCAAATTCCATTAGCAAACAGAGCAAACCCTGATCAGACGGCTCCTATAGCAAATGTGCGTAATCATATTTATATGAGGGAAAGGGTTAACCCTTTACTCCATGAAAATTCATGCAAGAAATAATCACATGAATATTAATTGAATTCATTGTTATAATGGACAGTGGAATGCTTGGCAAAAACTGTAGAATCATATCTATATTATATCATAAGCAAACAGAGTAGACCCTAATCAGACAGCTCCAATAGGAGCCATCTGATCTGGGTCTACTCTGTTTGCAGAGGCATAGAAAGGCTAATTCAAAGACTCTTGAGTAAAGTGTTAATGCTTATTCATGCCATTGCACAGTAGATCCAGATCCTGTTAGAGCCATCTCAGATCAGGGTTTGCTTATGAAATTATTATAGATCAGACTTTACAGTTTCTATCCATACCAAAACATAATGTGTACATTAATTATGCTAAACACAAAAGTTCAGTTACTAAATATTCATGATGTCATAATTTCTTACATGAATATCTAACCCTTTCCTCCATTAATACACCTTTCTATGCTTCTGTAAAAGTCACTTTTTGAAACCATTGTGATAAATAGAGCATTTGCTCCTCCTAAGGAACAAATGCTCTATTAAAATATCACAATGGTTTCAGAACTACAAAATTCTAAAATTTTCTTTTTCTCTAGTTAATGCTCCTTTTGGGTAGATTTATTCAAAGAGGTTGGATCTAAAAATAGCCTATGAGGGAATGGGTTAAGCATGAAAGCGTTAATTAATAATATGATCAAAATTGCTACATGGTTAAATCTGATTTACAAACAGTGCCGATACTGATCGTAGACCTCAGGTCTAGATCTACACTGTTTGCATATGACAATTATCGCTAGCAGCGAAACTGTGATTACCTATGCAAACAGTTTGGAACCAGATGAGACGCCGCATAATGCGGCGTCTCATCAGGATCCAAACTGTTTGTCATCTTGACCATATTTTTGCAAAGAAATGAGAGAAAATTTATTTTAAGAATTGAAGCAGACGACAATTGCTGCAGACTTAAAATTACTTAACATGCAAAGAGTTAACTCTTTACTTGAAATATTTTGATGCCTTTCCAAACAGAGTAGACCCAAATCAGAGGATCCTGTTTGCTTATGAAATAACATAGATCTGAATTTCAACAATTTCTGCATTGCCCAAGAATCTGTGATTATAAAAATTCAGTTAATTTATATTCATGATTCATTAATTTAATTATTTCTTACATGAATATTCATCAAGCAAAGGCTTTTAAAATCCATTACTCAATATTTACGCTATTTTTTTTTACACCTTTGCAAAAGGTTAGATCCAGATCAGGCGGCTCCTCTACGAGCGGTCTGATCAAGGTCTGCTCTGTTTGCTTACAACATATAGTTCTAAGCCTACACTTTCTGTCTTGGTTAAATATTTTTGTGTTAATGAGGGTTTTTTTTTTTTAAATACAGCTAATAAATATGCATGATGTCATTACTTCTAACATGAATATTCATAGAGTTAGTAAAAGGTTAAACAAGACCGGACAGATTCTAACAAAATAAGAATTAACCCTTTCTCTCATATAAACACATTTTCACGCATTTGCAAACAGAGAAGACCCAGATCAAACGGCTCCTATAGGAGCCGTCTGATCGGGGTCTGCTATGTTTGCTAATGAAATTTGAAAGATGTTTCTTTGCTTTCTAAAATGGCTACAATGTTCCACCTTTCATATTTCATTATAACTATTTCGTCCATATATTCAGTAGGTATTGAAATTTGGAATAAACACAAAACAGGGAAAGGGTTTAATTCAATTCAACTCTTTTGCTGACTAATATTGTCAAATACAAAATTTGTCATCTACTACCTTTTTCATTCGTTTAATTTACTTTAGGAAAAACCACAGTTTGGTTCATGATGAGACACCAGTTCCTTGGCATCTCATCTGGATCCAAACTGTTTGCATAGGTAATCACAGATGTGATTATGAATACTCATGTAAGAAATAATGATATCATGAGTGTTAATTCGATTAATTGTTATAATAGCACATGGATACAGGAGTTTTAACCCATTAGAATTATGTAATTTTGAAAATATTGTGATAAATAGAGCATTTGCTCCATAGGAGCAAATGCTCTATTTATCACAATGGTTTCTTAAAAGTGACTTTTACAGAGGCGTAAAAAGGCGTATTTATATATGGAGGAAAGGATTAAAGCCATCATAGAAACTAAAGAATCATATCTCTGAAAGAAAAAAAAAACCATATAAGCAAGCAGAGCAGACCCTGATCAGACGGCTCCTATAGGAGTTATCTGATCTAGGTCTGCCCTGTTTGCAAAGTCGTAGAAAGGCGTATTTATGAAGTAAAGGGTTATCTATAAAAATAGATTTCCTAATGATCAAATAACATCATATGATGCTAACCACATGCTGTTACTCTTCAGTGAATAAAGCTCCCAGTTCCAATCATCAGCTCACCAGTTCAGTAAATCCGAAAGATCACATAACAATCGAAGCTTATAGACAATCGACTTATACAGAAATCCGTAGTGAGATCAACCCTACAGCAGACCAAATAAAGCTACTCCTGTACTGTACTACTATTGATCACACCAATACCTCTGCAAAAAGTCTCTTTGGATGCCAGCGGCGAATTTGTCAGTACCTATACCAACAGTTTCGATCCAATTAAGCCATATCCCTCTAGAAATAACTTAGGAACCAAATTGTTCGACATTCCGACTACATTTTTAGGGAGAAACGAAGAAATAATTAACTTTCCCCGATATGTAGAACATTGTAGATGATAATTTGTTGCTTACAACAAATACTTAGCAGGCAAAGAGATCAGCTAACCTTCAATCCTTTCAATAACAATGGGGAAGGGAGGGAAATCCATGTCTGCATCTATGTAACCTATTGTGTGGAGCGAGTGCGGAGGGTGAAAACCACATTAAAGTAAAACCCCAACTAAACCGGACATTACATTTAGTATAAATATCGGTCTTGGAGACAGGTGGTAGCTTAACCCTTTCCCTGTTCTACGTGTATTCCAAATTTCAATACCAACTGAATATTCATTCACAAAAAGAGTAATAAAGAAATATCGAAGGTGGAACATTGTAGACATTTTAGAAAGCAAAGAACCAGGTCTATCAAATTCTATTACAAACAGGGCAGACATTTTTATATGAGGGAAAGGGTTAATTATAATGTAACAGGATAAAGACATGCAGAAAGCTCCTCTAGGAGCTTTCTGCATGCTTTCACCCTGTATTAAGCTGCCACCTGCCTAAACGTATCTAAATTCTTCTTCAAAATATTCCGGTTACGAGGGGTTTAACTTTTATTGTATCTATGATTCTATCCCTTTCCCTGTTCCAATATTCATGTAAGAAATATTACTATCATGAATATTTATTAGCTAATTTGTTATAATGTAACCTGTTCAAGGAAATGTTTTGCATTGATAATAACGTAGAAACAGACCTATATCATGTCAAGAGCAAACAGATCAAACCCTGATCTAACGGCTCCTATAGGAGCTGTACGTGTGATCTGGGTTTACTCTGTTTGTAAATACAGTAAAACCTCTCTATAACGGCCACTAAATTACATTAAGTATTTTGTGTTAAATGCAGGTGGCTACTTAAAGCAAGGTGAAAGTAAAACAAAACGCTCCTATAGGAGCGTTCTGTTTTACTTTCACCTTGCTTTAAGCAACCACCTGTCATAAATACCAACTAATTAACATAATTTAGTGTCCGTTATAGAGAGGTTTTATTGTATGTGAATATGCGTTTACATGATTTTTATTTGGTTTGAATCTATCCAATCTTGTTTAACCTCTTAATCCTTGAAAAGAAATTTACCGCACTCATACTTTCATCCATAAATGCACCTTTCTACGCCTTAAATTGCAAACAGAGAAGACCCAGATTAGACTGCCCCTATAATATTTATGAGCCGTCTGATCAGGGTCTGCTTTGTTTGCTTATGGAATCAGATCTGAATCTATAGTTTCTACTTTCACAAAAAATTATGTGTTAATACAATCATGTGCCATTTTAAAAATTGATCTAATTAATATTCATGACATAATCATTCTTCCATGAATATTCATGGAGTAAAGGGTTATTCGTGTCAGAAATGACTGTATGTATGAACACTAATTAGCTGAATTTTCATCATAACACCATGAATAGCGGAGTGTTTACAATAGTAGAAACTGTAGATTAGAAATAGATCTCTGTTATCCCTTTCTCTGTTCTATGTTTATATCAAACATATTCATAAACAAAGTGCAGTAAAACCTCTCTATAACGACCACTAAATTATGTTTATTAGTTGGTATGTAGGGCAGGTGGCTGCTTAAAGCAAGGTGAAAGTAAAACAGAACGCTCCTATAGGAGCGTTCTGTTTTACTTTCATCTTGCTTTAAGCAGCCACCTGTCTTTAACACAAAATACTTGATGTAATTTAGTGGTCGTTATAGAGAGGTTTTACTGTAGGTACATATATACTGATATGTGGAAGGTAGAACATTGTAGCCATTTTAGAAAGTAAAGAAACAGATCTTTCAAATTCCACCAGCAAACAGAGCAGACCCTGATAAGACGGCTCCTACAGGAGCTGTCTGATCTGGGTCTACTCTGTTTGCAGATGCGTAAAAACTTGTTTATACGAAGGATTCCTTCGGAAGGAAAGTGTTAGCTCTCTGACTGCCAATGATGAACCTGCGATCACCTCTGCAAACAGTTTGGATCCAGATGAGACATCAATAATTTGACATCTCAAAAGACATCACTAACCTGACATCTCAAGAGACATCAATTATGAATAACTTGACATCTCAAAAGACATCAAATAACCTGACATCTCAAAACTGTTAACTCACCGCTGTGACTGTTTTATCAAGGAAAAAGAGAAGAAAATTCTATAACGGAAATCAAAACAAACAAATATTTTGTGGAGGAAAAATATAACCCTTTACTGTACCTGGAAGAGATGGCTTTTGATACCAATGTGCAAAAACAAAGTAGACCGAGATCATATGGCTCCTACAGCAGCTGTCTGATCTGGGTCTACTCTGTTTGCAAAGGTTTTAGGTGTTACTCCTAGGAAAGGGTTAATAACAAACTATTTTATTACAAGTCAGAAATATCTCAAGATTAGTTTAATTGTTTGTTGTGTGGAGGTTTTATGCTTTAACCATATTTCAATAATATTCATGACATCCAGCTTATTACAGGTGGAGGAAGACACCAGAAGTTTTTCTGTGCACAGAATACATATATCGTTTTGAGAACAGAAGACCCAGAATATGATTGGTCAGATTTTGCAGATGACAATTACTAAGGACACAAAGAGTTATCCGTTTAATCCACAGAAACTTGAGAACGATCTCAGACTCAACTAAAAGTTTTATAAGCATGGACCCTGATCCTATGTCTCCTACAGGAGAAGGGTCTGCTCTGTTTGCTTATGAAATAAAATAGTTCTGACTACAATTTCGGCCATGGTAAAAAATCCCCTTATTCATAATGCCGGTATAAAAATTCAGCTAATTAATTAATATTCATATAATCATTATTGTTATTGAATATTCATGGAGTAATGGATTGACCCTTTACTCTATGAATGTAATTATTTATGTACGAGAAATAATGACACAACGGATGACAGAGACAGTGCATAACCATATCCATATTGTTTCATATAAAGCAAACAGAGCTCCTGTAGGAGCCATCTGATCTGGGTCTACTCTGTTTGCAAAGCATAAAAAGGCATACCTATGGAATAAGGGGTTAATCCTTTCCCTTAAATAGACACATTTTCATGCATTAACAAACAGAGTAGACCCAGATCAGACGGCTCCTATAGTAGCCGCTTGATCAGGGTCTGCTCTGTTTGCTTATGAAATTATTACAGATCTGAATCTTCAGTTTCTACCAATACCAAAAAAATCCTGTATCACTGTATGCATGATTATAAAAATTCAGCTGATAAATATTCACGGCATCATTATTTCTAACTCGAATTAGTTAACCCTTTCCCGCATATTGACGACTTTTGACGACTCTGTACATAGAAGTCACTTTGTGAAACCATTGTGATAAATAGAACATTTGCTCCTATAGGAGCAAATGCTCTATTTATCACAATGGTTTCAAACTACAAAATTCTAAAATTTTCCTTTTCTCTAGTTAATGATCCTTTTTGGTAGATTTATTCAAAGAGGTTGTATCTAAAAATAGCCTATACGGTAAAGGGTTAAGCAAATTATGACAGTAGCAGGCTCGAGGTGGAAGTGATATAAAAAGTTTTCTCTGTGGGACACTGCATGAGATAACATTGATTATGCTGGCCACATAGTGCTCCCAGGTTATCTCCTACACTGCTAGTCTCAACTTCACTACAATTTGCACATAGCTTGGATCAAGATCAGGATCAGATAACATTAGCAAACATCATGGCCATCACAGTCTGATCAGGATCCATTCCATTTTTGCCATTTCGACAATGGTAGAAAAGGAATGGACATACGAAATAGATATTGACAAATTGAGATCTGCAACAGTTGTGCAACCAGTGTGGATTATCAGGATGGGAATGAACTCTATGCACGCTAAGTTCACCCTTCTCTTGCTGAATTTTAAGATACATTTCTCCTTCTTTACCCATGTCCTGTTATATAATTACATAATTATATCGTCACTGTGTACAAGTATTTCGCTGTGCAATCACTGCTGTGGAGTGCACTGGTTGCACAATCAACTTGTAAATAGTGCAGACCCTGATGAGACAGCTCCGGGTCTTCACTATTTACAGGTAGGTTACATTAAGGTATATTGACATGAATAGCAAGCGAAGTGTTAAATATGCATCTGCAAAACTTAGTGTCTTCTATAATCCTCAAAGTTACTTAATTTTTCCGCCAATGTCTCCTAAAAAATACACACAGAGTATCCAACAGTTTTGATCCTGATGAGAAGCCAAACTATTTGGCATTTAATCTGGGTCTACACTGTTGAATAGGTAATCGCAATATCGCCACTAGCGAATATGGAGCTGATGCTTTGTATGCTTACGATTGAAAGGAATGCTCAATCAATGTATCACCGATAGTGGTCCATTCAGTAAGAAATCAGAATGTGTGTAATTTGTTAGAGGATTCTGAACGACATACAGTGCAACGCCTGGTTCGTTATCCCCATTATTCGGTCTACAATGTTTGCAAATGCCTGTAAACTTGTTTCCAGCACACACAGGGTTAATTGAGGCCTAATGGCATTCTTCAATAGAGGGTCATTAATTATTGAGCAGAATTTGTGTAGCAGAGAATTAATGGAAATCAATAATCCAACAAAAAAATATATGATCTCATAACCCTTTACTCCATGAATATTCATGTAAGAAATAATGACATCATAATTACCAATTAAATGAGTTTTTAACTCATTCCCTCATATTGACGCCTTTTGATGTCTGTATAATCACCATTGTGATAAATAGAGCATTTGCTCCATTATAGGAGCAAATACTCTATTTATCACAATGGTTTAAAAACTACACAATTCTAAAAGTTCCCTTTTCTCTAGTAAATGCTCCTTTGTGGTAGATTTATTCAAAGATGGTGGATCTAAAAATAGTATGAGAGAATTGGTTAACATACCATGTAAACACAGAAAGTTTTGGCCATACTAGAAATACATGTACAGTAGAACCCCTCTAATGCAACCACTTAACGAATAATTATGGGTGTCTTTATAAGCAGGTGGTTGCTTAATGCAGGGCAAAAGTAATGCAGAAAGCTCCTAGAGGAGCTTTCTGTATTACTTTTGTCCTGCATTAAGCTACTACCTGCATCTAGCACCCAGAATTATACCTCTTTTAGGTGGTCGCATTAGCGGGGTTTGACTGTACTGTATACTCAGATTATTATATATTATCCCATAAAGCATACTCTGATCAGACAGCTCCGGCCTATAAGATCCATCTGATCTGAGTCTTCTCTGTTTGCACTTTGCAGAGGTGCCAAAAGTCTTCCATATGAGGAAAAGTGTTAATGTGGTCATTGGTCCTGTGATCATGGCCCTTGACCGACAACCTCTCGATAACATGAACACTATAAACACAATTAACCATTTACTTCATGTACACTTTTGCAAGCTTCCACTCATTATTAAATATAAAATGAAATCTATCCATTGCCATGGCAAACAATAGAGAACCAGATCTGTTACATATATATGCTAACAGAAGAGACCTTTATTGGATAGCCAGAGCTACAGATAAAGGTGCGTACCCAAATACTAAAATCGTAATTTCTCCACCAAACCGTATACTGTGACTACTTTTTGGAATCGTCTCTTCGAGACGATTCTAAAGAGTGGTCACAGTATACGGTTTGGTGGAGAAATAAAGGAATTATTCGTGAAAATGTTTAAATTAACGCATCTGATCTGGAGCTCTGGATAGCTCCTACAGAAACTGCCTGATCTGAGTCTACTCTATTTAGAGTTTAAAGTTTAACCCATTCCTTCATATAAACACCTTTACAAACAGAGTAGACCCAGATCAGTGGTTCCTGTAGGAGCAGTCTGATCATGGCTGCTCTGTTTGCTTATGATATGATTTAGATATGATTCTGCAGTTTCTGCAATGGCCAAAAATTCCTGTGTCCATTAAATTTGATTTTATAACCATGAATCTAATAAATATGCATGATGTTATTATTTTTTATATAAATATTCATGGAATAGATGGGTTAAACACTTGTTCACGCATTTGCAAATAGAATAAACCTATATCAGACATCATCTGACTGTGGAATCAGTCTGATCAGGGTCTGCTCTGTTTGCTTATACATGTAAATGGTATAATACAGGTTTGATTCTACTGTTTCTACCTGAGCCAATACAAAAAGGGTTAACCCTTAGCCTGCCACATACTTTTTATCACTCCGCCCTCTTTGAATATTAATTAGCCAAACCTTTAGTTTACAGAAATATACAGGATATTTTGAAATGACTTTCCAAGGCAAAAGCATAAAGCATGCAGGCATGGGTTTTCCATGGCAAACAGTGCTGACCCAGTTGAGAGAGCTCCTATAGGAGCTCTCTCATCTGGGTCTACACAGTGTTTGCAAATGCAAGAATAGTTACGACTGGTAGGCTATAGGTAAAAACCAAAACCAAAATTATCAGTTTTAATGACAGCACAATAGATTTACTATACATGTATTTAGTATATCATGATGTACTACCATATATTATTGTGGCAAGGAGTAAAAACTGTCATTTAACTCTTTCCCTATTCTATGTATATTACAAATTTCAAGACCTAATGAATATTCATGGACAAACTAGTTATAATGAAATATGGAGGGTGGAACATTGTAGCCATTTAGAAAGTATAGAAGCAACTCTATTTAATTCCATTAGCAAATAGAGCAAACTCTGATCAGACGGCTCCTATAGGAGCTGTCTGATCTGGGTCTACTCTGTTTGCAAATGCGTCAAAAGGCATTATATGAGGGGAAGGGTTAAAGTTATACCTTAGTGATCTATTGGCAAGTGGTAAATCATGGTATACAAAAAAAACCCACAAAAACTTCAGGCTTTACAAAGAGTGTAGACCCAGATCAGCTGCTGAGAATGTGGAATATGATCAGGTTCTATGCCATCAGCAAAATAGAATGGGTTATCTTTTTGCCTCATACAGACCCCTTTTAACTCCTTCGCAGACAGAGTAGATACAGATCAGACAGCTCCTATCAGGGTAGGCTTTGTGTGCTTATGTAATAGTATAGATCTATTTCTACAGTTTCTGTCATGGTAAAAAACTCCCCTTGTTCATAATGTCATTCTAAAAGTTTATTCATCATGTCATTATTTCTTACATGAATATTTAACCCTTTCTCTCATATAAGCGTGTTTTCGCGCATCTGCAAACAGAGTAGACCCAGATCAGACGGCTCCTGTAGGAATTTGACCAGGGTCTGCTCTGTTTGTTAATGGAATTTGATAGATATGTTTCTTTACTTTCTAAAATGGCTACAATGTTCCACCTTCCATATTTCATTATAACTATCTTGTCCATGATTATTCAGTAGGTATTGAAATTTGTAATAAACATAGAACAGGGAAAGGGTTAAGAGGGAAAGGATTCAGCCGAGTGGTCAACACTGTAGAAGATGATGAAGACTGAATAAAATCAATAAATAAACATGTGTACTCAAATACTAGAATCTTCATTTCTCCACCAAACCCTATACTGTGACCACTCTTTAGGATCATCTCAAAGAGACGATAATCTAAAGAGTGGTCACAGTGTAGAGTTTGGTAGAGAAACAAAGGAGTTATTCTTGAAAATGTTTTAATTTAAGCATCTTATCTGAAGCTTTGACAGTAGTTTAAGTCAGGTCCAAAACTGGTTACAAAGCCTAAAAAATTACTCCATGAACATTCATGCAAGCTGAATGAATATCAACTAGCTGCAGTTTTATAATGGCAATCATATATAAACAAGGGAATTTTTACCATGGCAGAAACTGTAGAAATAAGCAAACACAGTAGACTTGACCAGATTGCCATCTGATTTATATGGGTCTACTCTGTTTGTAAATATGCAAAATGGTGTCTCTATGGAGTAAAGGGTTCAACATAATTCATGATATTTATCAGAGCTGTTGAATCAATTGATTTTATTATGAAGTTCTCCATTTCTTGAACAGTTGGGTGGGTATCGAAGATATCATCTTTATGTTAAAATATTTTCAACACCAATCTCCAAATTTCATCGGTTTATAAAGCTGAATAATTACAGTTGGCACCATTTTGATAACTTAACCCTTTCCCTGTTTTATGTTTATTACGAATTTCAATACCTACTGAATATCCATGGACAGAATAGTTAAAATGAAATATGGAAGGTGGAACACTGTAGCCATTTTAGAAGTAAAGAGTTTAAGACACAGATCTTTTAAATTCTATTAGAAAACAGAGTAGACCCTGATCAGATGGCTCCTCTAGGAGCCGTCTGATCTGGGTCTACTCTGTTTGCAAATGCATGAAAACAGGATTATATATGAGGGAAAGGGTTAACAGAGCAACAGATAAACATGCATAATCAAGTACTAAAGTCGTCATTTCTCCATCTTTAGAATAGTCTCTTCAAGCCGACATAGCAGCAAATACATGTAGTCTAAATAGTAAACTCTGATTAAATTGCTCCTTAACCATTTCCTCCATGAATACTCCTTTCTACGCCTCTGTAAAAATCACCTGTTTAAACCATTGTGATAAATAGAGGAAATGCTCTATTTAGCATAATGGTTTCAAACTACAAAATTCTAAAAGTTTCGTTTTCTCTAGTTAATGCTCCTTTTTGGTAGATGTAATCCAAAAATAGCCTATGCGGGAATAGGTTAAACCTTTCCTTCATATAAAAACTTTTTTACACCTTTGCAATCAGAGTAGACCCACATCAGAAAGCTCCTGTAGGATCTATGTCTGATCAGGATATACTCGGTTTGCTTATGAAATTATAACACTTAACAGAAGTGATTCTACAGTTTCTACCAATACCAAACATTAATGTGTACATGTGTCATTAACCCATTCCCTCATAGGCTATTTTTAGATACAACCTCTTTGAATAAATCTACCGAAAAGGAGCATTAACTAGAGAAAAGGATTTTTTTTAGAATTTTGTAGTTTGAAACCATTGTGATAAATAGAGCATTTGCTCCTATAGAAGCTCCTACAGAGTCGTCAAAAGTCATCAATATGAGGGAATGGGTTAAAAAAAACTTCAGCTAATAAATATTCATGATGTCATTACTTTTTATATGAATATTCAACTGGGAAAGGATAAGCAGAGGTTTGACCTGTATCTGCACCATTTGCCTAAGTTTGACTGACTAAATACTTGGGGTAATTTAACCCTTTATCTCATATATATACATGTACATGTAAACGCATTTTCACCCATTTGCAGATAGAGAAGACCCAGATCAGACAGCTCTCTTTGCTAATGGAATCTGAAAGATCCATTTCTTTAGTTTCTAAAATCTCTACTATGTTCAACTTTCAATATTTCATTATGACTATTTTTCCCATGAATATTCAGTAGGTATTGAAATTTGAAATATTGAACAGGGAAAGGGTTAAGAAGACTCTATGTTATTCTATTGGTTTGGTTTTATCGGGTTTTACGTTGTTCGAACAGTATTTCAGCCACATCACAATGTCCAGCTAATTACCCAAGAGGTTCTTCTGTGCATGGAACAAATTTTCATTGTCATGTGCACAGAAAAACATCCAAGTAGAACCACCGACCTACCACAAGCCAGCTGGAAGGCTTCCTCACATGGAAAATCCAAATGCCCAACCACAGGGGTGAGGGGCTAAGCGATTGGCGATTATAAGTCAAAGATCATAACCACTCGGCCACGGAGGCCCCCGCTAAGTAATTCGACACTCAATCTCTAATTGTCACAGGTTTGTAAAGTGGAATAACCTTTTCATATTTGATGCGGGTCTGCACTATTCGCCTAAGTCTGGCTGTCTGAATACTTATCCTAATTAGGCTATTTTATTTCAATTTGTAAACCCTTTCCCTCATATTGGCCAAAGACCCCTGTGATATTTACACCATTTCCTCCATTTGCAAACAGGTAGACCCAGATCGTATCATACTGGCATTTAAGCAGACTGCAGTAACATGAGTAAGGTCCATACATCACTAGAAGCCAATTCCGTCGGCGGTAATGAATCAGCACCATGAAATAATTATTTAGAAACACACTTACCAAAATGTAGATCCTATTGAGTAGTTAAACGTAAAAATTCTATTGCTGTCTTCCCAAATATACAAAATGTCTTTCCAAATGCTCTGCTACTGCACCAAAGTTGACAAATTCTTCCGATTACCAGATACTATTTCGATAACATATCTTGGTAACTTGATGATGATAAGAATATGTTCTAAGAGTTCCTGGTACAAACTTGTCAGCTTAAAATAACGCAGGGGTGCGGGGGTATCGATGACAGGCAGGGTGTTTGCACACAGGGGTGCGGTGGAAGGTGCGTGGTAAGGCTGCCGGACGTTTCGCTACCCTGACCTTTTCGCTACAGTCATTTCGCTACCCACGGGGAAGTCATTTCGCTACCCTGACCATTTCGCTGCCTGTACGTTTCGCTACCTATCGAATTTAATAGGAAAAACAATACATGTATTGTTGCGGCGGTGGTTATAATGATTTGAGAGTCGAATTTATTAACATATATCCCCTTCTCCTGTATTACCGTTCCCCTTAGCAAAATAATTATCATGAAAACAATTACTTTAAATGCAACAAGGAGCTTTCTTGAAGGAATAGTGAGAAAAAATATTTTTTCTAACGGAAAATAACACTTTAAGTAAACAAATAACCCAACAATTGAACCAAATGTCGGTTCTTTTAACTCACTCAATGCTGCAAATGCAGCCTCCATGTTTCCTATATTGCCGTTCCTATGACGTCATAATCTCCCACTCAAAGGTGTTTGAGCACAATTGGGTCAAATATATACTGCACAAGAAAGGTTAAGTCCCAGACACTCACTATACCTAATAAACATTTTGAGTCATGTTGAACTATGTATTAATCGAAATCATTTTCAAAAGCACCATGAACAAAATAAGACCGAATTATCAGCCTTATAAATTCAAATGTTATTTTACAAAAAGTGTTTACTGAGATTTGATTTTAAAAAATACTTTGAAATATACAGATTACAATCAGCTAAACAGATAACACTTAAAGTTAAAGAAATACCAACATATTTACAATTTAGATGTGTACTGGGGCATTTTATTCAGTACAGAAATGTATTTATGCCGTCTGATAACAGACTCCATTGTACAAAATTTGACATGGGTCATGTTCATAACATGGACCCTAAATTTTGCTGAACAGTATACTTGTGACGTGTTATTTGTTTGGTCACGTAATAAGGACCTGCCTGAACGTTTCCGCGGCATCTGTCAATTTTTTAAGCTTTGAAAAACGGATTCTTTTTGGGAAATATTGTTAGAAAAATGGTGTCACGTGATGAGAATGTTTATATTTTTGTTGAAAATAATATTTTTCTTTAAAGTTTCATTCAATTTACCTGTTTTTCCCTAATTTTTTCGGCTCTGTATCTAAAAGTGTTTTATTTACAATCGAAAAACACTTTGAGCGATGACGTAGAGAGGTCGCACGCGCCATATCAAGCGCCTTTGTGATGCGGACGGAATAATAGGAAAGAACGGAAATATAGGAATCGAGGATACTTCTATCTTCTAACTTCTAACTGTATATATCTATATCCATATACCAAAAAAGAGTTCTAGAAATAATGGGAAAATGATGTGTCGTTTAGATGTACAGACCCTGTACAAATGTAACATAAAAACGACTTAAACTGGATTTAATTATCATCTCTATCAATTATCCTCGATTCCTATATTTCCGTTCTTTCCTATTATTCCGTCCGCATCACAAAAGCGCTTGATATGGCGCGTGCGACCTCTCTACGTCATCGCTCAAAGTGTTTTTCGATTGTAAATAAAACACTTTTAGATACAGAGCCGAAAAAAATAGGGAAAAAACAGGTAAATTGAATGAAACTTTAAAGAAAAAGATTATTTTCAACAAAAATATAAACATTCTCATCACTTGACACCATTTTTCTAACAATATTTCCCAAAAATAATCCGTTTTTCAAAGCTTAAAAGATTGACAGATGCCGCGGAAACGTTCAGGCATGACCTTATTACGTGACCAAGCAAATAACACGTCACAAGTATACCGTTCAGCAAAACTTAGGGTTCATATTATGAACATGACCAATGTCAAATTTTGTACAATGGAGTCTGTTATCAGACGGCATAAATACATTTCTGTACTGAATAAAATGCCCCAGTACACATCTAAATTGTAAATATGCTGGTATTTCTTTAATTTTAAGTGTTATCTGTTTAGCTGATTGTAATCTGTATATTTCAAAGTATTTTTTAAAATCAAATCTCAGTAAACACTTTTTGTAAAATAACATTTGAATTTATAAGGCTGATAATTCGGTCTTATTTTGTTCATGATGCTTTTGAAAATAATTTCGATTAATACATAGTTCAACATGACTCAAAATGTTTATTAGGTATAGTGAGTGTCTGGGACTTAACCTTTCTTGTGCAGCATATATTTGACCCAATTGTGCTCAAACACCTTTGAGTGGGAGATTATGACGTCATAGGAACGGCAATATAGGAAACATGGAGACTGCATTTGCAGCATTGAGTGAGTTAAAAGAATCGACATTTGGTTCAATTGTTGGGTTATTTGTTTACTTAAAGTGTTATCTTTCGTTAGAAAAATATTTTTTCTCACTATTCCTTCAAGGAAGCTCCTTGTTGCATTAAAAGTAATTGTTTTCATGATAATTATTTTGCTAAGGGGAACGGTAATTCAGGAGAAGGGGATATATGGACAAAATAGTTGTTTGTCATTAAGCAATAATCAATTTCAAACAATTGTGACGCCTTTGTTTGGCAGGTCTTACTCGTGTTACTCACTTTACTCATTTTCAAACAAGCTCTACGTTGCAACAACTGTCAGCAACTGCAGCATATAGAACATGCAACACTGATAAGGAAAAAATTGTAATAAATGAATAAAAATACGCGTATCTTTTATCTGGGTCCCTTTGATATAACACTGATTGATTCAAGACATCCACTGCTTACGTATTTCCACGTGTCAATATTGTCCATTCCGAGATCAAAGGTACGGCCGATAAGCCGATAAGATTGGTGTATCAGTATGTGACACTGATTGAATTAACATGGACACGCGCCACATGCAATTTTTGCTAAATTATTTTTTGCTCTTTTTCCATTGATATAAAATATGACACTTGCATCACTATACTTACAATTTACTTTTATTTTAACCCTTTCCCTCATATAAACGTGTTTTCACTCATTTGCAAACAGAGAAGACCCAGATCAGACGGCTCCTAGAGGAGACGTCTGACCAGCGACTGCTCTGTTTTACTAATAGGCCTAGAATTTGAAAGATCTGATACTTTACTTTCTAAAATGGCTACAAAGTTCCATCTTCCATATGTAGACATCTCATTCGGATCAAAACTGTTTACCTATGCTGCTAAGCTCGGTAGTTAAAATTGGTAAACGTATCTTTTTTCATAGATGTTAAACTATTATCGTCCAAATCAATGAAATCTGTGAATAATTATATTTAATTTGG
Source organism: Azorinus chamasolen (assembly GCA_963576725.1). Lineage (NCBI taxonomy): Eukaryota > Metazoa > Mollusca > Bivalvia > Cardiida > Solecurtidae > Azorinus > Azorinus chamasolen. The sequence continues at coordinate 15,529,579 of OY755252.1, forward strand.
TGACAGGGTTAGTGCAGGGTAGCGAAATGACTCCCCGTAGGGGTGCGAAATGACTAGCGAAATGCGGCCCGGGTAGCGAAATGGTCAGGGTAGCAGAACAGAACAGAACATACCTTTATTCAACGTGTACAAGCATGTACATTGTTGTTATAAATACATATACATAGCATATGTCACAAAGGTCAAACGATTTTTCAGATTGACAGTATATTACAATTTCAATCAGTTTAGTTATGTGCAAAATCTTTACTTGAAAGGAAACTGACATTTACGTTGTGCATAAAGTGCTGACTATTCAGATTTGAGATGACTTACATGTAAGCATTTACAAGTGCGTTTCTCCTGCAAAAGGAATACTTTATATATAGAGCCAATTTAACTAATTCCTGACGGTTTTGACTTTGTAGTAGCTGACAAAACTTTACAAAGCTTGGTCTAGCATAATAATACTTTTTTATATACTTCTTACGCAGATCTGTGTACGAACTACATATAAGAACAAAATGAAACTCGTCTTCAATATCACGAGTTTCACAGTAGCTACAATATCTTTCATTTCTTGGAGTGTTATTTTTACCGTACCTCCCGGTTTCTATTTTTAATGAATGTGACGACAGACGCAGTCTAGCAAGATAAAATCTAAGTTTATATGACAAAGTATCTAAATATGCTTCAAATCCGAAACAGCTTTTATAATGTATATATGTTGCTAGTACACCGCTTCTATTGATATTCTCATCTCACCCTTGTATAAAACCATCCACTAATCTTTGTTTAAATATTTTGTGAAAGGATTTCGGGTTTACAATTATTGGATCCATCCAAACATCAGCAAAACCATTTGTTACTAGTAATGTTTTAACATTTGTAACCCAGTTTGATTCGCCATTCCAACACTCGGCTAATAAGGTATTGTATACAGTAGATAATGTTACATTCCGTGTTGAAACTAGTTTCAACCAATATTTAATAATTCTACAGTAACGATTAATATACAGGGGATATCTACCCATTTCACCATATACACTGTATGTCGATGTACACCTCTTCACGTGTAATAACCTTTTACAAAAATTTAGGTGTACTCGTTCTATTTGTTTAGATTTAGTATAACCCCATACTTCACAGCTATAATTCAAGATAGAACTAACAAATGCATCAAATAACTGACATGTAACACTACCTTTCAGGTTCAAACCTTTAATATTGGCCATGAGTGCATTCAATGCTCTCAACCCTTTGCCTACTACAAACTCTTGATTTAAAACAAAGCTCCCAGTGTAATTGAAAACCGTCCCAAGGTAGTTAAAGTCACTAACTGTTTCCAAAATCTCATCCCCGTATGAAACGCTGTGTAGCGAAACGTCCGTAAATCCGAGGTAACAATAGCAGGACAGCTGTTTGCACAATGTGTATAATATGTGTTAAAGTCCAGGGTTCCAATCCTGGTAGAGGCCGGTAACTTTTCCCCTCTTAGAATTACGTACTTCCATTATCATTCTAAGATTATAAATTATTCAATGCGCAAAGTGCATTTAATTAATATGAAAACCTAGGATCTCACTTAAGATCACAGGTTTCTGGGAACATACATTCTCGCTATCTGTTGTTAAAACGGTTCACTAGATATTCAGTCGTCAAGCGAGATCCGAGGTTTATCAAAGTACGAACCATCGTGTAAACCATTTGTGCAAATGGCTACCGTGATCATCTAAGTAGGCCTAGCTTCTTAAAAAAACCTATATATCTCTCTACTAATATCTAAAACCTATAAAAAGGGTAAAATTTCTTTAGGTCATTGTTACATTACACCACTTTGTGCACTAACTTGTATACGATTTGGCAACTTTAACACGTTCCCTCATATAAACACTTTTTCACGCCTTTGCAAACATTGCAGACCCAGCTCAGAGGCTCCTATAAGCAGCCCCCTGATCTGGGTCTGCGCTGTTTGCTTATGACTTGATATAGATCTGATTCTTCACTTTTTGTCAGAATAAAAATAAATCCAAAATTATATTATTAAATTTCAGCTATTAAAATATTCATAATGTCTTACATGAATTATTGAACATGTAAAGGGTTAGAGGACCTTATATATACCTAATCCTTTAACTGGTAGAAACCCATTCACGCTTTTGCAAACACAGTACGTAGGCCCAGATCAGATGGCTTCTGTTGGAGCCGTCTGGTCAGGGTCTTTTCTGTTTGTTTATGTAATTATATACATAAGTAGTCTCCATGTGCTAATTATAAAACATCCTCCAACATTCACCAGGTTAAAGGCCCGTCATTTTTTATGAGGCTTAATTTCCGCCCTCAATCAGTTGTCATATAGCTATACATAAGGTTTTGTATAGAAACACACTTCTTGTTTGCTCAAAGATGACGCAGGAAAATATTGCGGAATAAGCAGAAAATCGAATTGTTTACGTGAATCACGTGACCATCGACAGTAATCTATATAGAATTTTTTTATTTTTTTTTTAGAATTTAGTCTATCGCTTAGCGCAACAACAACTGAAAAAAATGCAAGCAACTGGTTCTATATTACTCGGCAGTCGCGTTTATTAATGTAAACGGACGATTTGGCTAGACTCGGGTCAGTGTGTAGTATGTTGTTGTTGTTTTTTATTCTCCTCTAATATCAGCATTTATGCGACTCCGCCGTGTCGACGCGGCTTGTGAGTCGTCATTTTCATTCACTTTCACAGTGAAGATAATATTCCGAAAAGGGAATTAATATAATACATAAATACTTCAATAGCTCTGATCTAATATTTCGACCACTAATTAAGGGCCTTTTTAAAAGATTATCATGTCAAAATGCATGTCACACTTTTGTTACATGCATTCAGCCCTAAAATCAAAGAGAACACTACGAATGCATGTAACAAAAATGTGACGTCTATTTTGACATGATAATCTTTGAAAAAGCCCCCTATAATGGTCAAAATATTAGTTCAGAGCTATTCAAGTATTTATACATTCACTATCGTTAAGCGCATCACGTTATGTACAGTATCTCCATTGCATTTAGCGGACGTTACGTCCACTGGCACTTTATCAAAAAAGTCTATAGTTTATTTACAACAACTAGTACATTAATACACTACAGTAAAATCTCGATTATTCGAATTTTCGTTATAAACGAATTTAGAACCTTTTAGGCAGGTGGCTGCTTAATGCATGATGAAAGTCATGCAGAAAGCTCCTAGAAGAGCTTTCTGCATGACTTTCACCATGCATTAAGCTGCCACCTGTCTTAAAGATCGATGATAATACGTATTTTAGTGTTCGGATAATCGAGGTTTTACTGTATATGATATAACTATTATTACACAACTATAGTCTGTTTCGATCGAGTGCCAGTGGTTACGTCTAACTGGGGATTCCCATGGTAAAACCCGTTGATTTCTTCGAAATATATTTTTTTCTACCATCGCGACTTATCTGTTAGAGTTTTAAGCCATCTTTGGAAATCGATAATTTCATTATTTTTTTTCAGAAGGAAAAACGACGCTAAAATGTAATGCGTCTGTAACCCTTTCCTTCATATAAACGCATTTTCACGCATTTGCAGAATAGACCCAGATCAGATGCTCCTGTAGGAGCCGTCTGATCAGGGTCTGCTCTGTTTGCTAATGGAGTTTAGATAGATTTGTTAGTTTCTAAATTGGCTACAATGCTCTACCTTACATATTTCACTATATAACTATTTTGTCTATGAACGTTTAGTGGCAGAGGCATACATATGGAGGACGATCAACGCCAAAATTGCATCATGCTTTGTGGCATTTCAATTTGCTTCATGTTAAATGCATTATGCTAAATGATTATTGCATGCCACGATGTGCTTTGACGTTATAATAATCAATAAATAAGTTTACAGAAGGTCGAATGTGGGATCGAGGAAGAAACTTCAAAGAAAGAAGAAAGCACATCGTGGCATGCAATAATCATTTAGCATAATGCATTTAACATGAAGCAAATTGAAATGCCACAAAGCATGATGCAATTTTGGCGTTGATCGTCCTCCATACATACACATACATGTACATGTCTCTGTCAGTAGGTATTAGAATTTGTAATAAACATTTTACAGGGAAAGGGTTAAGATATACCACACAAGGTTTTAGGAAAAGAAATATCGATTTTTCAAGAAGATTGGATAATAGTCACGAAACAATTAGGAAAGAAACTAAAACAAAAAGTACGAAGGAACAAACAACCAGTGACATATGTACATGTATGTATATGTCTCTGAAACAACACACACTTTGAATACAGATGCACAGCCACGTAAATGTGTGTCAAAACTCGATAATACGAACTTTTAATACGAACTTTTAATAGTGAAGGATTAATGTCTTTTGTAGGCAGATGGCTGCTTAATGCAGGGTGAACGTCATGCAGAAAGCTCCTAGATGAGCCCCGCATCAAGCTGTCGTCTGTGTTAACCCTTTCCCTGTTGTATATTCATGTAAGAAATAATGACGTCATGAATATTATTTTTTATATTGGCATATGAACTCAGAACATTTTGCCTCAGACAGAATCTGTAGATCTATATTACACCATAAGCAAACAGAGCAGATCCTGATCAGACGCCTCCTATAGGAGTCGTCTGATCTGGGTCTACTCTGTTTGCAGATGCGTCAAAATGCGCTTACATAAGGGAAAGGGTTAAAGATCAAGAATGGTACGCGTTCGTTTTACTTATCGAGTTTTACTGTACTTGTAATGTGCAAATGATGCAGTTTTAATCATTTACTCCGTTGTAAAAGAAAGTCTGCTCAAGTTTATTTCAGGTACAATTTTTAATCGTTCTAATGCGATTGGGCTTTTGAGAAACTATTGATTGAGTGTCAAACAGCTTGGGTCCTGATGAGACGTCGGGTGACGCGAATCCAAGCCGTTTGCAAAAGCGAGCCGATTTAACCCATTCCCTCATTTTGACGACTTTTGACGCCTCTGTAGAAGTCACTTTGTGAAACCATTGTGATAAATAGAGCATTTGCTCCTATAGGAGCAAATGCTCTATTTGTCACATTGGTTTCAAACTACAAAATTCTAATATTTTCCTTTTCTCTAGTTAGTGCTCCTTTTCGGTAGATTTGTTCAAAGAGATTGGATCTAAAATAGCCTATGAGGTAATGGGTTAAACACTGCCATTAACAATACCCTGACCACTTTAATTAGAATATACCGTGTTATCTCTTATAAACCGCTCTGGGTGTAACATTTTTTAAAAGGAGCTTCTTGCATTTTGTACACATGTGCATACTTAATGCAGAATGGTATCAATATATAAAAACTCATATGGGAGCTTTTGTGCATTGCCTTCAGTCTGCATTAAGCTATCACCTATATTATGAACAATCTATATTTCATTATTTGATGGTTAATAGTTGTTTTATTCATCGTTAGAGCCAGGTGCGTTTATTGGAGTGGCCGTTTATATGGGAGACTATGTTAAAGTGCAGTACAAGATCACAGATGTATTCATAATTTAATATCCAACTTAATAGTACATATGCATGAACTAGACAAAGTTAGCACGTATGTTTATATAGATTTATTGAATCACACGAAGTTTTACTACTTATCACCAAATGGGTTTTCGATAGTAGTCGGCTACTCGGTTGATGCTTAGAATAATTGGAACAATTCTGAATTACATTGTAAACATTGTCAATCGAGTGCCCTAGAGTAAGACACGATTATTCGCTTTTCCTACCACACTTACAGACGTTGCATGTCTGTTATACCTTTTGTGATGTTTAAATAATAGTTCATTAATTACCTTTGAATATATTTATTTCAATTAATTTTATGTACACTTATCTATATGTATATCTAAAGACTTTTATCCGCAATATTACGAATTACTACCAGACCGAAAGATCTACTCTGCTGCAGAGATAAATTTTTTTAGCCAAGGCTATGCACACGGCGATCGTGTACTCAATGAGCCCGATACAAGACAGTCATGAACGCGGAAGGCAAGCGTACTTTTGCAAACAGTGCAGACCAAGATCAGAGTATTCATACGAGAGCCAGCATATAAGGTTCAGCACTGTTTGTCATTTAGATTAAGAATCCTCAAGCCTAAATTCATGCTCAAATTGACAATGGACTCTCTTTCTGACTGGACTTAACCCATTACACCATAGGCTATTTTTAGATACAATCTCTTTGAATAAATCTATCGAAAAAGAGTATTAACTAGAAAAAAGGAAAAAATTAAAATTGTGTAGTTTGAAACCATTGTGATAAATAGGGCACTTGCTAGGAGCAAATGCTCTATTTATCACAATGGTTTCACAAAGTGACTTTTGCAGAGTCGTCAAAAGTCGTCAATATGAGGGAATGGGTTAAATACTTAAACCCTTTCCTTCATATAAACACTTTTTTCATGCACTTGCAGAGTAGACCCAGATTAGATGGCTCATGCAGGATCAGGATCTGTCCCAGTTTGCTTATGACACATATAGAAGAAAAAAAAACAGAGTAAAGAATTCAGCTAATGAATATTCACGATGTATTATTTCTTACATGAATTTTGAACATTCATTTTCATATCTTAAAGTTTCTTTAAACATATTTTTCTTTTCTTTTCTGCTTTAGAATGTATAAATGTTTTAATTGTAAAGCACTTTTGAACGTATTTTAGATATGAAAAGAGTGCTATATAAATATGGTATAATAATAATATGATAATAATAATAACAGGTAAATGATGAAATACAAAATGGGTGGACTACTCCACTTTGAAGAATTCAGCATCCAAATGGTTTATGCGTTATGCATAGTCATAACATGCCATGTATCCAATATTCAACGTGTAACGTTAGTTCAGATATACATGTACATATCAGTAGGCTCTGTTTGTTTATAATATAATGTAGATATATGATTCTACAGTAAATTCCAGTGCTGTCGGACGTTTCGCTACCCTGACCTTTTCGGCTACAGTCATTTCGCTACCCACCGGGAAGTCATTTCGCTACCCTGGCCATTTCGCTACCTGTAAGTTTCGCTACCTGTCGAATTTAATGGGAAAACATTAATATTGTTGCGGCGGTGGTTAGTGATTTGAGAGTCGAATTTATTAACATAGAATAAATATTTATATTCAGATACCAAAAAACGAGTTATAGAAATATTGGAAAAATAAAGTGTTATGTCAGAGAATGAATGATGCGTCTTTTAGATGGAACATTTTAATACTGTAAAAACTGTAAGCACATGAAACTAAAAAAAACCATTTTTTTATTAAAAATAATACGCGTATCATTATTGGTGCCCCTTTGATATAATGCTGATTGATTTAAGGCACCCGCTGATTGTACGTATTTCCACGTGTCATTATTGTCCACTCCGAGATCAAAGGTACCGCCGATAAGCCGATCAGATTGGTGTATCGGTATGTGGCACTGATTAAATTAACATGGACACGCTCCACATGCATCTTTGCTAAATGAATTTTGGCTCTTTTTCCATTGATCTAAAATATCACACTTGCATAATGATCAAATGAAAAGACTAGACTTACAATTTACTTTTATTTTAAACCTTTCCCTCATATAAACGTGTTTTCACTCATTTGCAAACAGAGAAGAACCAGATCAGACGTACGGCTCCTATAGGAGCCGTCTGATCAGCGTCTCAACTGCTCTGTTTGCTAATATAAGTTGAAAGATCTGATTCTTTACTTTCTAAAATGGCTACAATGTTCCACCTTCCATATGTGAACGTCTCATTCGGATCCAAGCTGTTTGCCTATGCTGTAACGCTCGCGATCGATACGCGGTAGTTAGAATTGGTAAACATATCTTTTTTCATCTGTTAAAATACTATCGTCCAAATCAATGAAAACTGTGAATAATTATATTTAATTGGGTGTCAGGGTTAGTGCAGGGTAGCGAAATAGGGTAGCGAAACGCTGTGTAGCGAAATGTCCGTAAATCAATTTCAGCCATGGGCAAAACTTCCTGTGTCCATGTGCTATTTTAACAATTATTCTAATTAATATTTATAATATCATTATTTCTTGTACATAAATATTCATGGAGTGAAGGGTTAATCCCTGATGGTGTCCGGAAGAAAGCCCCTTCGGCCCTTTGCCCCTTCCATAAAAAGTGCACAGCGGAACTTTGCCCCTTTCTCTTTTTGCATCTATGCGGTATTTTGCCTCTTCCTAGTTTTGCACACACGGAATATTGCCATATAGCGGAATTTTGCCCCTTCACTCGTTGTGCACAATCGGAGATTCGTCCCTTTTACATCACAGCTTAACTAAATTGTGCACTTCCATGGTGTATTTCATCTGAAAATTTAAATATTATATTAAAAATTACCAAATTATGCACTTCCATAGCAATTAATGCACCAAAACATTTCACGTGGACAATCCCGGATATGCAACCACTGTACACTTCTCTTGATTAAAAAAAATCGATAGATGTTTTGCCTGGCTATGTCGTATAACAAGGGCCATCGTTACACAAGTTTCACAATATGCTACAACATTATCAACACAGTTTTTATTACCTCTCAAATACAAGCAGAAAATTGTCTGTTCATTTAATTCAAAAACCTCTAATAATGTTATCATATGTCTTTGTTTAATTAGTCGATTTTTAAGAATCACGCTTAAAATTACTTCAAATCAGATTAATGGGAACACTACGTACGAAACAGTGATAATCACAACACCCGCGTGTAAATAATCACAATTGTCGAATTGATTGCCACAAACATTTATAATATCTAACCCCTTACAGTCCAACAGAGTAACAGTACCAGAATATTTTTTCTGATACAAATGATCAATAATATAGCATTAATTTTGACAAGTTTTGTGGAAAACACCTTTTGTTAAAACAAAGTTTTAAAGATACAAACATGTTTGCATATCTAATTACTTTGGGTGATATAGATCTACGCTTGATTTATTAAAAAAGACATGTTTTTTATCATAAATATTTGCTTCGTTCCTATATCGTAACATTAAATGTGTTGTTTATAGATCTAATTAAATTAGTATTTACATGTAGTTTTAATGAAAAGTGGTTGTTTTTATCAAATATAACATTTGTTTCTATACTCAAACTTTCTTTTAGAATTATCAACAGAGACATAGGTCCATGAATGTATATATGTCTGTTATCACGAAGTATTCCTTCTGCGTTACATTAAATGTGTTGACATCAGGCGCGGATTTAGAGGGGCGGAGCCGGCGTACACCTTCCCTCTAAAATAAAACAATGTTTTAATCTGGGTTTTGCAAGCTTTGCAAGATATGCAACTGCCAACAGTCAATTACGCTCTTTCATGCGTGCATTAGACAGCTAGTGATGTCATTCAACTTTTAACAATCTACGCCCCATCCCCACCCCATCTGAAATCCTGGATCCGTACCTGCATATTAGTTTGCAGATCTAATTAGTTTTGATGAAATGTGTTTGTTTTATCAAATCAGAGAAAATGTATGCATACATGGTATCTGATCAAATATAATATGTTTTGTATACAGAAAATTCTTTTACAATTATCAATAGATATAGCTAGATCTACATAAGTGATTTTTTTCTCTTTCTCATTCATGGTCTTCTGTTTTACAGTACATGTGTTGACATTAGTACATAGTTCCTCCAATTGAACGGATCAGTGACTTTTCTATTTCTTTGTCTTTAAACAGCGTTTTTCGAAATCACTTCAGCGTCTATGTATTCAGCAAACCGCGTTTTAGTCTGAACCGTTAGACGTTCAATAGCCATGACGTCATTCTCATCTTGCGGAAGCCATTTTGTCAACAAATAACGAAAACGTAAATAGAAATAGTGTACAAATTCTCGTGATAATCAGTCATCACGAGCAAACGAGTAACAAAGAATTTGAAGTAGAAGTTTAACTAAAAGATGGGCTGTATAATAGGAGGTGTAAGTAGCGTTTTCACTCTATTTTCAAGGACTTTTCGTACGTAGTGAACGAATAACGTTTTACAATATATTTGTCTAAATATAAAACGAAAGAGCAAAGTACTGTATGATACTATCCATGACAAAAGACACCTGAGAATTCTTGACAGAAATCCTTGTGTCAGGTTATGCTATCTCAATTTTTTCTCTTCCAAAATCTCACTTTATGGGTGTTCAACAGATTTTTTAAAGTGATTTGAACTAAACCGTATTTTTTTTATATTTTATACATAAATACTTGAACTGCTCCGATCTAATATTTCGACCACTAAGGGCCTTTTTCAAAGATTATCATGATAATCTTTGAAAAAGGCCCTTAGTGATCGAAATATTAGATCAGAGCAGTTCAAGTATTTATGTATTATGCTGTTTTCCTGTGGATTCGTGGTTCATAAATTGTAAATTATCTTATGAGTATGACAAGTGTGCCTTCCAAGTGTTTTTTTGTTGCATAGTAATATTTTAAAACATTTATCTTGAAATAATAAATTTTCAGACAAAAATCATCAAAAGTGTTAATTTTACTTGCTAAATAGACCGAGTCGGCTGCTACGTGATCTTGACCTATTTTCCTGTTGATTCGTGGGTTCTAATTGGTCAGTTTTAAAATATCATTTCCGGGCAAGAAAATTCATGTTGCGGGATTTTTTGCGGGACGATTCGGTCTGACAAAAAAATCGTAACAATGATTATTTGAAATAAATGGTCATATGTAATGCAATTGAAGAAAAATAAACATAACCTTCGATAACGTAATGGCGTTTTCCAAAATGGTGGATAAATAAAATCCAATTTAATGTTTTGATAAGATGGCCCCAAAAAGGTCCATGTAAGGGTCTGCAGAAAGGTCCACATATTAACGAGCCCTTATCATAGAGGTTATTGACAAAAACTGGGTCACGGAAACTCTGTTTTGAGAAAACTATGTGATTACACAAACCACGAATCGATGAGAAACCACGTATCAATGAGAAAAAGGCATATATCATTTCCCTATTTTGGAATATTTTCTTCATTGTGTGTTTTTATTAGCTCACCAGAGCACAAAGTGCTCAGGGTGAGCTTTTGTGATCGCCTGATGTCCGTCGTCTGTCGGCGTGCGTCGTCAACAATTTGAACCTTTAAAGTTCTTCTCCTCTGAATCTACAGGGGTCTTAGCTTCCATCTTTGGCACATAGCATCATCTGTAGGTCCTCTACAAAAGTTATATAAATCATACCCCTAGGGTCAAAATTGGCCCTGCCCCAGGGGTTTTCAGTTTTCAATAGAAACATATAGTGAAAACTTTGAACATCATCTCCTCTAAAACTAGAAGGTCCCCAGCTTTCATATTTGGCACATAGCTTCAATTTATGCTCCTGTGGTCAAAATTGGCTACACCCCAGGGTGGCAAGTTTTCTAGCAAACTTGAAGCTGACTGCACTTTTAAGCATCTTATCTTTACTCAGTCTCATAAACAGGTCATCAGGTCAAGCAGTAGAGAGGGGGATGACTAGTGGCTATTTTTAGTGCACCTGTATTGCTGGTAGTAGCTGTAGTAGCCCTGTCTTAACCCTTTGCCTGTTCTGTGTTTATTATTAATTTGAATGCCTATTGCATGTTCATGAACAAAATAGTTAAAGTGAAGTATGGAAGGTGAAACATTGCAGCCATTTTTTTTCCAAATTTCACAACCTACTGAATATTCATAGACAAAATAGTTATAATGGAATATAGTAGGTAGAACATTGTAGCCATTTTAGAAACTAAAGGAACAGATCTGTCAAATTCCATTAACAAACAGAGCAGACCCTGATCAGATGGCTCCTATAGGAGGCATCTGATCTGGTCTACTGATTTTTCAAATGTGTGAAAACACGTTTATATGAGGGAAGGGTTAATTAATAATAGTGATTGGCATTATGACATTATTATAACCTGCCCTGCAGTTCAGAAGAAGGGTAAATCATGTAAAGGCTCCAGAATGCCAAATTAAAGATTTTAAATAAATTATGAAATAATTTCTAACATGAAATTGTATTACTTGAAAATATTAAGTTCAACTTATGAATATGAAATTATTATGTAATAATTTATAATAATATTCAAATGCAAAAAATCAGTTTAGAATGCTAGGGTACACATACCTTTTCAGAGGAACAGTTGATGATTTGAGAGGTCAGTTGATCGTCTTTAGTCAGAACTTTGTATGGCCTTGCATAATTAAAATTCCCTGGTTAATACATATCAATCTTACAATTAACTCTCTTGTACAAACCACATATGAAGTTACATATGTGTCAGATCAGAATCCAAACTGTGTGCTAATTTCAGTCAAATTATGCTCAGCAGTGATAGGGTTTCTGTCATCTGTAATTTGTTTGTCTGAAAAATTAACACTTTCAATGGCCCTCTTGTCTATAGAAACGTATAGTGAAAACTTTGAAAATCTTCTTTTCTGAATCTACAGGGTTCTCAGCTTTCATATTTGGCTCATAGCACCATTTTCCGATCCTCTACAAAAGTTATATAAATTATGCCCCTGTTGTCAAAATAGGCCCCACCCCAGGGGTGGTCAGTTTTCAATAGAAACAATTTTATAGTGCAAACTTTGAAAATCTTCTCCTTTGAAACTGGAATGTTCTCAGATTTCATATTTGGCACATAGCTTCATATTTAGGTCATCTACAAAAGTTATATATTGTGTCCCTGGGGTCAAAATTGGCACCGCCCCAGGGACGGTCAGTTTTCAATAGAAACATATCTGATTGTCTGGTGAGCGATGTCAGGGCCATTCTGGCCCTCTTGTTTAGTTAGCTTTTTGTCATATGTATTGATTGCACAATCGTTTTGTCCCGAGGCATCGCGATTATGGCCATTTTACAAGGGGCCAAGCGACAATCGATGTTGCGACTTCTCGTCCTAGTAAGAAAAATCATCGTATTTTGTAGGCACTGGCTACGGCTTAGTCGGAATGTATCAAAAGTTATATAATTTGAAAAGTACAAGGTCCCAGCTTTATGTTCGTACCAAACATTAGTAGTTATTCCATCTTGGCTGCCCAAAACCGGGCGTTATATCGAATCGGTCGTGAAATTTGCGAAGGGGAAGTTGGACCCCTTGTATATAATACACTAAATCGACCCAATCAATTTTTTGGACTTTTTAGACCATCCTAGAAATCTAGACCCATGAAATGGCCCCCTGTGGTCAGATCGGTCTTCATAGTTATCTGTCAGTATACATATGATATATATAATACATATCAGTTTTCTGCAGTGGACACAGCATTACGCCTTTCCCTCACAAAAAAATGAAGATGGTGCATAAATTATAGGCTCCATGTTGGGTATAAAAAAGGACAAATCTGATACAAGAATGGTACCCCGCTTTATCTGATAACTTGAATCAATTGACCGAAGCTAGTTCCAGTCATAATTGATTAATAATAGTGCATCTGATTGGATGATTTTTCTCATTTCCTGTCATATGTTTTGTTTTCCGCTAATAGAAATGTTTGTCAGATAACATGTTGTAAGTATGATTCGATCGGAATTGAGCATAATACAAAGTAACGATTAAGATTTACATTTTTATTGTTCTTTAAACAGTTAGCCTGCTGTGTTGGCAGTGCAGCCTGCAGTCTTTGCTGTGCTGCTTGCCCATCCTGCAAGAACTCCACCTCTACCCGGATTGCCTACTCTGTGATGTTGTTGGTGGGGACAATTGTTGCTTGCGTTATGCTGGCCCCAGGTCTTCGGGAAAAATTGGATGATGTAAGTTCTATTCTAGTTTAACCCTTTCCTCCATAAATTCGCCTTTCTATGCCTCTGTAATAGTAACTTCTTGAAACTATTGTGATAAATAGAGCATTTGCTCCTATAGGAGCAAATGCTCTATTAATCACAATGGTTTCAAACTACAAAATTCTAAAATTTTAAATTTCTCTTGTAAATGCTCGTTTTGGGTAGATTGATTCAAAGAGCTTGGGTCTAAAAATATGATTCAAAGAGCTTGGGTCTAAAAATAGCCTATGGAGGAAAGGGTTATACATGCTGTATGCTTCAATGTACATGTACTTGTAAGTTGGGCCATGAGAAAATTTATTGGTTAGAACTATGGTATTAGTATTGGTAGAATCTGTAGAGTCATATCAATTATAATTTCATAACCAAACAGAGCAGACCCTGATCTGACCGCTCCTACAGGAGCTGTCTTCTGATCCGAGTCTTCTCTGTTTGCAGGGGCATGGAAAGGAGTTTATAGGAAGGGTTAAATCTCTACTAGATGAAAAATTTATGTGAGGAATAATGATTGTATAACTACCGGTATTACCAGTTATTAGTTGAATTATTACAATGGTATCATGAACAAGAGAGATTTTACCATGGCAAAAACTGGGAAATGATTTCTATATTATTTCATGAGCAAACAGAGCAGACCATGATCTGACAGGTCCCACAGCAGCCATCTGATCTTGGTTGGTTCTGTTTGCAATTGCAGAAAAGGCTTTTCTATGAGTTAAAGGGTGAACCCTTTGAATGACGAATGTTCAAAGTGAAATTGTCCATCATTGTTTAACCTATTACCTCATAGGCTAGTTTTATAATACAACCTCTTTGAATGAATCTTACGAAAAGGAGCATTAACTAGAGAAAAGGAAATTTTTAGAATTTTGTAGTCTGAAACCATTGTGATAAATAGAGCATTTGCTCCTATAGGAGCAAATGCTCTATTTATCACAATGGTTTCACAAAGTGACTTTTACAGAGTCGTCAAAAGTTGTCAATATGAGGGAATGGGTTAACCTTTTCTTTCATAAATACGCCTTTGCAAACAGCGTAGACCCAGATCAGACAGTCGTCTGATCAGGGTCTGCTCTCTTTGCTTATTATATACATGTAATATGGATCTGATTTTACAGTTTCTGCGATGGCCAAACATTCATGTACCCATGTGCCATTATGAAAAATAATCTAATTAATATTCATGATGTCATTATTTCTGCCTTGTATTCATGGAGTAAATGGTTTAAGCTCTTGTCTATTTAGTATGAAAGAATATAATTTGAATGACAAAGATTGCAGACCCTGAGCCATCTGATCTTAGTCTACACTGTTTGCAAATACCAGTACACTCGTTCCCCATATTCATATGATTGACTTCTTGAGAGACCAATCTGCTTGAATCCAGAACAGATGTTGGGTATTTTTAAGTTATACCATGTTGTTGTTTCTGTGTGTCAGATACCGGGACTGTGCAAAGCAGTGATTGGTGAAACGGCCTTTACGGATCCAAAATTTCAACTTCTGAAAGAGCAGCAGTGCGATGATGTGGTGGGGTACTTGGCGGTGTACAGGGTCTGCTTTGCCATGGCGGGATTCTTTGCTCTATTTTGTTTGCTTATGGTAAAGGTCAGCTCATCGAAAGACCCGAGATCAAAAATACAAAATGGGTATGTGACTGTTATTGATTTGTTTGCAAGTTGTTTGGTTCTAGATAAGACACCAAACAAATGGCATTTAACCCTTTTCCTGTTCTGTATTTAAGCCAAATTTCAATACCTACTGAATATTCATTAACAAAATCGGTATAACCAAATATGGAAGGTGGAACATTCTATTAGCAAACAGAGCAGACCCTGATCAGACGGCTCCTCTAGGAGCCGTCTGATCTGGGTCTACTCTGTTTGCAAATGCATGAAAACTGTTTATATGAGGGAAAGGGTTAACAAGGATTCGTTTTCATTTTTATTAACCCTTTACTCCGCGAATATTCAGGTAAGAAGTAATGACATCCTGAATATTAATTAGATTAATTGTTATAATAGCACATGGACACAGGAATGTTTGGCCATGGCAGAAACTGTAGAATAAGATCTATATTATATTATAAGCAAACAGAGTAGATCGTAAGACAGCTCATACATGAGCCTTCTGATCCGGGTCTTCTGCGTTTTCAAATGCATTATATCATAAGCAAACAGAGCAGACCCTGATCAGACGACCCTGACAGGAGACGTCTGATGATGATCATCTGGGTCATCTCTGTTTGCAAAGGCGTAGAAAGGCGTATTCATTGAGTAAAAGGTTAATTAGTGAATCCAAACAGAAAAAACGAAACTAAAATTGACAAAAATACAAGCAACTGGTTCCATTTTCATCAACTTCATTGGTTTGAGCGGACGATGTATAATGACTGGGACTACTGTCTCTTTTGTTCTTTTCTATTCTCCCCTGGTATCGGCTTTGAAGGTGACTCCACAATGTCATTTATGGCTTGTTAGTCACCATTTTAGTTTACTTTCTTCGAGTGCAGAAGTCCCATGACGATCATGATACGGTAGCTTATTGGTATTTAGTGGACAATCGGTTCAACTATTGATTCCCTTGGTATAGACCGATCATTTCTTCCAAATGAAACATTTTTCGAGCGTCGCAGCTTATTTGCTAGTGGTTTAAAACCATCTTTGGAAAAAAAATGGATCTTGAAAAAAAATTCACATGGAAAACTGATGCTAAATGCTTAACGCAGGGCTTTCTGCATGACTTTCTCCCTGCCGTAAACCTGCACCTTCCTTAAACTCAGAATTAGATGTCTTTTAACCCTTTCCCTGTTCTGTGTTTATTTCAAATGTCAATACCTACTGAAAATTCATGGACGAAATAGTTATAATGAAATATGGAAAGTGGAGCATTGTAGTCATTTTAGAAAGTAAAGAAACAGATCTATTAAAATTACCATTATCTAACAGAGCAGACCCTGATCAGACGGCTCCTATAGGAGCCGTCTGATCTGGGTCTACTCTGTTTGCAAATGCGTTAAAACACATTTATATGAGGGAAAGGGTTAAAAAAAGAGTGTTCATGATACTTTATAAAATATGCTTTTTGTCATCAGGTTTTGGCTGTTCAAGGTTCTCATTATGATTGGAATCTGCGTCGGAGCTTTCTTCATTCCCAGAGGTGACTTTGGCACGGGTGAGTAGTATATAGTGCCTGCAACAGACTCATAACTCCTTTAGTTCCAAATAATTTTCTTCTGCTAAAAATGATGTCAGCTTTAAGTTTCAGAGTAGACCTTCCTGCAATTTCTTCTCTAAAAAACGTAGAACATACCAAATGCTATGATAATACTGTATATGTTGTGTAATCAAAGTAATACAATGTTTCTTTATTGGCCAGCGTGGATGTGGATTGGTCTCATTGGGGCGTTCCTGTTCATCCTAATCCAGCTGATTCTATTGATTGACTTCGCACATGGTTGGAGTGAGAGCTGGGTGGAAAAATACGAGGAGTCTGAAGCCAAATGTTACTACATTGGTAAGTGTGTTCTTCCAGTGACATGAACATACCAGTTTTAATCT
Organism: Azorinus chamasolen; assembly: GCA_963576725.1. Classification (NCBI taxonomy): domain Eukaryota; kingdom Metazoa; phylum Mollusca; class Bivalvia; order Cardiida; family Solecurtidae; genus Azorinus; species Azorinus chamasolen. The sequence continues at coordinate 15,546,910 of OY755252.1, forward strand.
TATTTTAGAATATAATACTCTAGATATCATAACTCAACTCCTTCCTTCATATAAAGGCTTTTTCACATCTTTGCAAACAGAGTAGACCCAGATCAGACGGCTCCTGTAGGAGCCATCTGATCAGGGTCTGCTCTGTTTGCTTATGAAATTATAAAAGGTCTGACTATACAGTTTGTATCAGTACCAAAAAATCCTATTTACACATACCTTTATAACAATTCAGCTAACAGATATTCATGATGTCATTATTTCCTACATGAATATTCAGAGGAGATCCCGATCGGATGGTTCCTACAGGAGCTCTGAACTAGGTCTATTCTGTTTGCAATGACACTAACAGGTGTACTTATGAAGCAAAAGGATATACACTGTGTATGTTTTCTTTTCACAGGTCTGATGTTCTTCACAATTCTCTTTTACCTGCTCTCATTGACCGGCATCATCTTGTTCTACATATTCTATGCCAAGGTAAGCTCTTTTATCAAATACTATACTAACAAAATTGTCTTTATTTACCATTTACCCTTTTCACACATTTGCAAACTGAGTAGACCCAGATCAGATGGCTCCTATAGGAGCCATCTGATCAGGGTCTGCTCTGTTTGCTTGTGGCATGATATAGATCTGATTCTATAGTTTTAAAATTTGTCAAAGCAAAAAATTCCATTTATAAAAATTCAGCAAATAAATAATCATGGTGTCATTATTTCTACTATGAATATTGAACATGGAAAGGGTTAAAAAAAAGTCTCATTCAGGGTCTTTAATCCTTTTCTTCATGAATATTCATGTTAGAAACAATGACATTATGCATATTAAGTTAATTATTATAATAGCACCTGGACACAGGAATGTTTGGCCATGACAGAAACTAAAGAATCATGTCAATGGTTTATCATAAGCAAACAGAGCAGACCCTGATTAGACTGCTCCTATTAAAAGAAAATTACAGTAAAAGAAATGCAAACTGTAGAATGCTGGTCTTTATGATAAGCTTGTTAACGCTTAACTTTATGAACACTCATACATGTAATAAATAATGACTATGAATATTAGGTAAAAAGTATAATGCCGTGTGCTCAAGGGGATATTTGATCATTGCGGAAACTATAGAATCAGATCTATATTACTATCTTACAGGAGCTGATCTGGGCTATTATTTGCAAACGTGTACAGGTTTTTCTTTATTAACCGATTTCTTCATAAAAATGCTTTTTAATGCATTTGCAAACAAGAGTAGACAACATTAGATGGCTCCTTTTGGAGCTGTCTGATCAGGGTCTGCTCTGTTTGCTAATGGCATTTGATAGTTCTGTTTCTTTACTTTCTAAAATGGCTACAATGTTCCACCTTCCATATTTCATTATAACTGTTTTGTCCATGAATATTCAGTAGGTATTGAAATTGATTTGGAATAAACATAGAACAGGGAATGGGTTAACCCTTTCCTCCATAAATACGCCTTTCTACGCCTCTGTAATAACCACTTCTTGAAACCATTGTGATAAATAGAGCATTTGCTCCTATAGGAGCAAATGCTCTATTTATCACAATGGTTTCACACTACAAAATTCTAAAATTTTACTTTTCTCTAGTAAATGCTCCTTTTGGGTAGATTCATTCAAAGAGGAATAGCCTATGGAGGAAAGGGTTAAGTAACAGGTTAACATTCATATAAGAGTAACAAACTTAGCCCTTCTCTTGCTATTCACGTCAATATACCTACCTGTAAATAGTGAAGACCCAGATGAGACAGCTCCTGCAGGAGCTGTCTTATCAGGGTCTGCAATATTTACAAGTTGATTGTGCAACTAGTGCACTCCACAGCAGTGATTGCAGGGTCCGAATTTAGGCTAGAAACTTACTGGCATTATTTTGCCAGTTGCAAAAAAATAAACTGGCAAAATCAAATTTCAACTCGCATTTTCAATATTACTATATGCATTATTTATAATCCTTTTCTTAAAAGTTGCACTGGCAAAAAATTGCAAGTACCAAATTTTGTTACTTGCAATTTTGAAATTTTACTTGCATTTTGCCAGTATGCCAGTTTAAATTCGGACCCTGTGCACAGCGATATACTAGTACACAGTGAAGATATATGTAATTATACAACAGGGCATGGGTAAAGAAGGAGAAATGTATTTTAAAATTCAGCAAGCGAAGGATTAACATTTCACAAAATATATTCTTAGTTCTTCACCAGACCTGTAGTGACTTCTCATTATAATTGTCTTTGGCCTTCACCTGATAGAGACACCTTTTGACGCCTTTGCAAGCAGAGTAGACCCAGATCAGATGACTCATGTAGGAGCCATCTGATCCAGGCCAGCACTGTTTGCTTATGGAATGATATAGATCGGGTTTTACAGTTTCTGCAATGGTAAAAAAATGTGTTCATGTACCACCATAAAAAAATAATAAGAACAGTATAATCTTGTTAACATGAGCACACAAAAGAAGTCAACGTCTGGATTTTTAAAACAGGTTGGGGGGGGGCCTTTCTGCATTACTTTTGCCCTGCATTAAGCAACCACCTGCTTGTCACATTAGCAAAACTCTACCTTATGTATGGTGTTACTATTTCACTGGGTTAAAAATTAAACGTTCGGTATTGTGAAGAATTTGGTACTTTTGTAACTGAAATAAATACCCTGATTTGGTCTGTAATTTCCTATGTCATGTTTTGATTCAGGAACCTGAGTGCGGACTCCACAAGTTCTTTGTGAGTTTCAACTTGATTCTGTGTGTGGCCGTGTCAATCATCTCCATCTTGCCTCGGATACAAGAGCGTAAGTTACCATGATATACACTTGTTAACCCTTTCCCTCATATAAACACTTTTTTTATGCATTTGAAGGCAGAGTAGACCCATATAAGAGCCGTCCTATCAGTGCCTGCTCTGTTTACTAATGGAATTTGATATATCTGCTTCTGTCCATGAATATTCAGTAGATATTGAAATTTGGACTAAACAGAACAGGGAAAGCGTTAACCCTTTCCCTCATATTGACGACTCTGTAAAAGTCACTTTGTGAAACCATTGTGATAAATAAAGCATTTGCTCCTATAGGAGCAAATGCTCTATTTACCACAATGGTTTCAAACTACAAAATTCTAAAAATTTTCCTTTTCTCTTATTAATGCTCCTTTTCGGTAGATTAATTCAAAGAGTTTGTATCTAAAAATAGCCTATGAGGTAATGGGTTAACAGAACAATAGATAAGTGGCAGTCATTGCTCATATTTACTAATATTAGTCTAAGTTTGAGACCCAGAGATTCAAAAACTGCAAATTTAAATGTTATTGAAAGTTCACCATGTTTTAAAGAAATATTTGCCCAGAAATTGTCAATGAGGCCACTTTGTTCACCTTTATGCACGTAGAGCAAATTTCAGACAAATATTTTCAAAAATTGTGAACTTACATTAATTTGTATGCCCCCAGATCAGATCTGGGGGGCATATTGTTTTTGCCCTGTCTGTTTGTCTGTTTGTTTGAGGACAACATTAACATTGGTCGTAACTTTTGAGCCAGTAAAGATAGAGACTTGATATTTGGCATTCATATGTATCTCATAAAGCCGCACATTTTGAGGGGTTATATGTCAAGGTCAAGACCATCCTTCAAGGTCAGAGGTCTCTGTTGACACACATGTAGTGAGTATACTATTAGTTGCTTTGTTTTTTTTTCAGACCAGCCGAGGTCCGGCCTCCTCCAGGCGTCCGTGATAACAGGTTATGTGACTTACCTCACCTGGTCCGCGATGTCCAACAACCCAGGTATGTATCGTAATATCTATAAATATTTGGCAAGACAGGCTCAGGCAGAGAGTATGGACCCAGATCAAATTTGCTTTTCCATAAGTATAAAAACTGTTGAACTTGCAATTTAACCATTTAACCCATTCCCTCATATTGACGACTTTTGACGACTCTGTAGAAGTCGCTTTGTGAAACCATTGTGATAAATAGAGCATTTGCTCCTTTAGGAGCAAATGCTTTATTTATCACAATGGTTTCAAACTACATAATTCTAAGTTTTTCCTTTTCTCTAGTTAATGCTCCTTTTCAGTAGATTTATTCAAAGAGGATGTATCTAAAAATAGTCTATGAGGTAATGGGTTAATACTGAAGTTTCAAATGGTGTGACCTATGCAAATAGTTTGGATCCAGATGAGATGCAGCTTAATGCAGTGTCTCATCAGGATCCAAACTGTTTGACAATTTTAGTTTAACCCTTTCCCTGTTCTGCATTTAGTTCAAATTTCGATACCTACTGAATATTCATCAACAAAATAGTTATAATGAAATATGGAAGGTGGAACACTGTAGCCATTTTAGAAACTAAAGAAACAGATCAATCAAATTCCATTAGCAAACAGAGCAGATCCTGGTCAGGAGCCGTCTGATCTGGATCTACCCTGTTTACAAATGCGTGAAAACTTATTTATATGAGGGAAAGGGTTAAGAATTGAAGCAGACAAAAACTCACTTAGCATGGAAAGAGTTAATACAGATTGGGTCCAGATTAGACGCCAAGTTACTCGGAGTTTTATCAGGATCCAAATGTGTGTCCTTAAAGCATAGATCTACAAATTGAAGCAGACAACAGTTATCAATTATCCAGACGCAACATTACTGAATTTCTGAACATTGATTTCTTGTGCATATAGATCTGTGTTTTACTGTTTTGTATTTTGTATGAAATGCTTATGTTTGAGGGCCTCAAGGTAGATAATTCATTATGACTAATTAGTCATAATGAGCTTCAATAAAATCTTTCTTTCATTCATATAGAAAACAAAGTCCAATTAGTATGAAAAGGTAAACTTCTGCTGAAAGGATCTTTCGGTAGCAAACCGTGCAGACCCTGATAAGAGGTCTCCTCTAGGATTCCTGTGATGTCTATATTTTTGCATCAAACCCTATCTTAATGGTATTGAAACTTCACTATTCATGTGTTTTCCTCTCTGAAGTGATTCTAATGAATACCAACTAAATTCAGTGGAACCTCGATATCCCGAACTGTAAGGAGCCACCCCTTTCCTACATGAATATTCATGTAAGAAATAATTACATCATGAATATTAATTTGATTATTTTGTTACAATAGCTCATATTTGGCCATGGCAGAAACTGTAGAATCAGGTCTATATGATATCACAAGCAAACAGAGTAGACCCTGATCAGACGGCTCCTATAGGAGCCGTCTGATCAGGATCTAATCTATTGCAAAGGCGTAGAAAAGCATATTTATGGAGTAAAGAGTTAGTGGGGGTTTGAGTCGGCCTATTTCTAACTTAGAATCTTTCCAAATGTGACAGCTTAAAGCAGGTCGCAAATAATGCTGAAAGCTCCTACAAATCTCAATGTGATAACTTAATGCAGGTCGTAAGTAATGCTGAAAGCTCCTACAAATCTCAATGTGATAACTTAATGCAGGTAGGAGCTTTCAGCATTACTTCCGACCTGCATTAAGCTGTCATATGTGTTTCTAGATATACGTAGTGATACATGTTTATAACAATTATGTATAGTGTACCCATTTTTGTCTGTGACTGTGATAGTATTTATAAATGTAACTGCTTTTGATGCCAGTTTTAATATTCTATTTAATAATATGACTTACAGTTTAAATCATGTGATATAGCATCCACTTGTGATAGTATTCATATTATATCTTGAAGCCTCTCTATGTCATGCCACCTGTGATAAGGACCACAATGGAAATAAGAGCATGCTCTTTATTGTGTTATCCTTCGTATAGAAATCATGCCATGGTTTTTCACTATGCATCATTTTACGAATTATTATTTATTATGATGTGATACATGTTTGTGAACCATATTATGTTTTCTGTTTGCCGAAATAAATTTATCTATCTAATTTTGGAAAGACCAATCTTTTACTTTGAATTATCATGATGTTCAAGTTAATTCGAGTTCAAGATATCGAAGTTCAACTGAAAGTGCTTGTTGAGAAAATTGAGATTTAGACAGATTAGTACTCTCGTCTGCAGCTCTAAATAGTTTTGTTCTGCTAAATATTTCAGACACGAAATGCAACCCAGGTTTGGCTTACATAACCAATCCCCAGCACAATATTACAAGTTCCGGTGACGGTGTTAAGCTAACTGGCCAGGCGTTTGACTGGCAGTCCATCATAGCCCTCCTTGTCTGGCTCTTTGCTGTCCTATATTCCAGGTAAGTATTGTATTTAGCCTAAAATTAGAGACACCCAGTCCCTACTGCGCACCAATTAGTACAGGTGAATTAGACTTTTTAGTACCAATTTGATAACTTGATACAGAGCTACAGATAAAGGTGCATATTAAATACTGAGATTGTCATTTCTCCACCAAACCCTGTGTTGTGACCACTCTTTATAATACAGTAAAACCTCTCTATAATGACCACTAAATTACATCAAGTATTTTGTGTTAAATGCAGGTGGGTGCTTAAAGCAAGGTGAAAGTAAAACAGAACGCTCCTATAGGAGCGTTGTGTTTTACTTTCACTTTGCTTTAAGCAACATCTGCCCTAAATACCAACTAATTAACACAATTTAGTGGTCGTTATAGAGAGGTTTTACTGTATCCTGGAAGAGAGACAATTCTAAAGAGTTGTCACAACAAAGGATTTGGTGAAGAAATCAAGGAGCTATTCTTTAGCATATTGCAGACCCAGATCAAACTGAAAATGAGCATTAAATTTTGCTCTAGAACAAAGGGATTTTTAGAATTGTTTAGAATTGAAACTTATTTATCACATTTTGTTGTCAAAAGGTAACTTTTTACAAAAGGTGTCAATATGAGGGAATTGGAGCTTTCTGCATTACTTTTACCCTGCATTAAGCAACCACCTTGTTTTAAGGCTACTATGTGTAATCAATAAGACTCTACTATCTTATCATTTCAGTATCCGGACATCAACCAACAGCCAGGTTGGAAAGCTGACGATGTCAGAGAAAACGATCTTACAGAGTGATACAGGTAATGTTATGTACAGTGACTGCACCAAAAACAGCTTAATTATTAGCCCCTTACCTCATAAACATTCATTTTGGAAATAACGATGGTATGAATATCATTACATGAATGTTTATAAATATATTACGAAAAAGGAATTGTTTACCATGAAAGAAACTGTAGAATCTCATATGTATTCTTTCATAAACAAACAGAGAATACCCTGATCAGATGGCTCCTGCAGGAGCCATCTGATCAGGGTATTCTCTGTTTGCAAAAGCATGAAAAGGCGTCTCAGTGTGGTAAAGGGTTAGAGGCACTTAACCTTTTACTCCTTGAATATTTATGAAATAATTAATGTGTGTATGAAAATTAATTAGTTTTAACATTTATAAAAGTATAACAACAAGAACAGTTTTGACCATGGCAGACGCTGTAGAATTAAATCTATATTGTTCCATGAGCAAACAGAGCAGACCCTGATCAGACGGCTCCTATAGGAGCCGTCTGATCTGGGTCTTCTCTGTTTGCAAAGGTGTAGAAAGGCGTATTTATGGAGTAAAGGGTTCAATGTGTGTGCTGTAAAATAAAGTGGCTAGAAGTTTTGGTGTAGAATTGGTATCTTGAAAATTCACGGTATAGATTACAGAAAATAATTAAGTTTGTTTTATATTGACCCTTTACCTCATATAAATGACTTTTTCACACCTTTGAAAACAGAGTAGACCTAGATCAAATGGATTCTGTAGAGGCTGTCTGATCAGGGTCTACTCTGTTTGGTTATGGAATAATATAGATCAGCATCTGAATGTGATACTTCAATTTATGCTAAGGAGCTAAAAAAACTTGTTTTCATATACAATAATAATAATTCAGAGCAAATATTAATGATGTCATTATTTCAGACATGAATATTCATGGGGTAAATGGTTAAAATTGATTTCATGTTGTAAATATTATATCTTAAATTGTTTGTCATGGATTCAGATTGCTTTTGCTGTGCTATGTACTGTTTTTCTACAAAGTACTGTCAGTCACTAAAAGTTAATTGTAGAGTTTTCTTTCGACTATTTTCAAAAACATTATCAGAGAGTCATACAGAATGGGTCCTAATGATTCTCACCTGTTAGCAAACTTCATAACTTAATGATTTGCAAACAAAGTAGACCAAGATCAGACAGGTCCAATAGGAGCCATCTGATAAGGATCTGCCATCTACAGTTTCTGCCATGGCCAAAAATTTCTGTGTCCATGTGATTTTATAACAAACTAATTAATGTTCATGTCATTATTTCTTACATGAATATTCATGGAGTAATCCGTCAAGTTTCTCTTTGCAAATTCTTAGGGAAAGACTCGAGGGCTTGGTGCAAAACTATTTTAACTCCTTCACAAAGTGAAGGAGTTAGAATAGTTTTGCACCAAGCCCTCTAAGTGCAATAAGTCCACTCTTTGCCACTTGATGAATCATTGAGGTACAGTGAAAGCAATCTGTCAGAGTATGAAACCCAAATATTTTTGTGCAAATGAAAGGTCATGCATGCCTGTTTATAAATTGGTGTAAATAAATGATGTATGGCTTTATCCCATGAAGTGAGTTCAGTAGATCATCTATGATGACTGTACAGAGATGTAGACAACGGGAGTATGTAAGACACTAATACCGTCATTTGCTCATCAAACTTCATGTTGTGAGCATTCTCTAGAATCATCTGGAAGAGACAATCCTAAAGAATGGTTGTAGGCTTTGAGACGATTCTAAAAAGTATAGGGTTTAGTAGAGAATTTCTTGAAAATGTTTTAATTTACGCAAGTCTGGATACACAAGTCTCAAACTTGCATGCATGACCTAATAATGTATCATCGTTTTCTGTACTTGTAAAAAATATTAAGAACCCCAACACACCATGAATTAAAAAAACTGTTGTTGAAAGTCTGTCTCCTGAATTTTCAGGAGCGGACACCGTTCCCCTGACTGAAAGTGGTATGGTGATAAGTTACAGAAGAATATATATGCTTTATGTTAATGTTGTACCTCTCTTTAACCTGCTGATATACAACCAAAACCTTGCTGTTAACCATTTCCCTGTTCTTTGTTTATTTCAAATTTCAGTACCTTGGACAAAATAGTTATAATGAAATATTTAATATTGGCCATTTTAGAAAGTTGAGAAACAGATCTATCATATTCTATTGGCAAACAGTGCATACCCTGATCAGACGGCTCCTATAGGAGCCGTCTGATCAGGGTCTACTCAGTTTGCAAATGTGTGAAAAGGAAATAGTTAAAAATCACAGTATGTTTCTAGATTATGCCAGAGACTGTTTTCCTGTCCAAAATTTTTGCAATAAAATGGGATATACTTATAGAATTTGATGCACAGAGGTGACTTGCTTGTTAAAGCCAAAATGCAAACAGGGTAGACCCAGATCAGACAGCTCAGTGTCTGCTCAGTTTGCTTATGAAATAATATGAAGCTAATTTTACAGTTTCTATTAAGATATAAAATTCCCTTGTTCTCCATAGTGCCATTATTAAAATACAGCTAATGAATGTTCAGGATGTCATTATTTCTTAACCCTTTCCCCCATAGGTTAGTTTTAGATACAACCTCTTTGAATAAATCTACCGAAAAGGAGTATTAACTAGAGAAAAGGAAAATTTTAGAATTTTGTAGTTTGAGACCATTGTGGTAAATAGAGCATTTGCTCCTGTAGGAGCAAATGCTCTATTTATCACAATGGTTTAAGAAGTGACTATTACAGAGGGGTAGAAAGGTGTATTTATGGAGGAAAGGGTTTAATTAATATTTGTGAGGTAAAGGCTTAAATTTCAGGCTTGTTTTCAAGCAGAATTTTGATTGTGAACATTATCAGCAGGTTGAAGGTTCATTTTATCATTGCCTCACCCATCCAATCATTAATGTATTACACATTGCTAGGTATTATTTGATTGATCGGCTTGGACATTTATTAACAATGGTGTGTAAGTCTAGTATTAATTCAGAAAATTAAATAAATAATGATAGCATATTTTTTAGGCCAGAGTGTCCATTATTCCTTTAAAAGGGATTATCCAAATCTGTTTGCTTTCCAAGAGTTTCTTGTTATATAACTAAATAATGTACTGAAGAGCAGCACTTCCCTCAAACAATCTACTGTTTTGAAAAATAAAACCTTTGCATTAAATATAACCCTTTATCTAATGAATAGTAATTTAAGAAATAATGACATCATGAATATTAACCCTTTACTCCATGAATATTCATGTAAGAAATAATGACATCATAAATATTAATTAGATTGATTGTTATAATAACACATTGACATAGGAATCTGTGGCCATAGCAGAAACTGTAGAATCATATCTGCATGATATCATCAGCAAACAGAGCAGACCTTGATCAGTCAGCTCCTATACTGCAGAATCCTATCTATATTATATCATCAGCAAACAGAGCAGACCTTGATGAGCTGTCTGATCTTAGATCTACTCTGTTTGCAAAGGTGTAGAAAGGCGTATTTATGGAGTAGAAGGTTAAGTTGGAGAGTTGACAAGTTAACAGAAGGCTACCTGCCCATACACAATGGGTGAACATATAATATAACCCATATCTCAAAAAACCTCCCATCTACATGTATTTAATATTCATGATGTCTTTATCTCTTACATGAATATTCATGGTGTAAAGGGGCGATTAAATTCATACATCATTTGGAACGTGCATGACCGATTGACCGTACAAGTTTTCACTTAATTTAGTTGTCGTCATATCAGTAGTAACTATACTTGGTTTGACATAGTATTTTGCATTGAGAATGTTTTGAGAGGCATAGATAAAGATGCATATTATATATGTTAGAATCATTTCTCCATTAGATCCTATGTTGTGACCACTCTTTAGAATCGTCTTGAAGAGACAATTCTAAAGAGTGGTCACAACAGAGGGTTTGATGGAGATAAAAAAACAAAAAAAAACAACAAACAACAGAACTACATATATTCTGGGAAAAAAGGTGTCATTCATGCGTCTTTTCTATGCTTTTGGATGTGTGGGATTTTTTATATTAATTTTTGTGCCTGGTTGATACATGTAGTTGGAATGTTTAAAATCAAGATAAATGTTTCTGATGTCACCGAGTTGTGTTTTTGAGTATTAGTTTCTATAGGAATGCTTAGAGAGAGAGTTTTAATTCTTTGTTTGACATTATTTAGAAATATGGGTGTGTGCTCTATTGCTAGTGCAAAGGAATATGCTGCATCAGTACACTGCATGAAAACCAAAGTTTCGTCATTTTGACAGCAAAATTGTTTTCCTTACATGTTCTGTATTGGTTCCATCGCTTGGCTAGAATAATGTTTGTGCCTATCATGTCCTTGTCTGCTCTTGATCACTCTACACCAAACTGACAATGTTCATGAAACTTGTTACATCTATATCTCCTCCCTCCACCAATGATTAAAAAGTGTTTGAGTATTCTGACAAATTTATAGTAAAAATGTAATTGTATGGCTGAGTATTCTGACAAATTTATAGTAAAAATGTAATTGTATGGCGTGATGAAGGGTGGTTCACCAACCGTCACATACCAATAATGGGAAAATAGTTGAGGACCTGAAAAAATGTGTATTTGAGACATACATTGTATTTCTTACCTGACCATACCAGTAATTGTTTTTGTCAAACTTATAGGAGAAGTCCATACCCTCATTTCTGTGTCGGCCTATATACCATATTAGAGCTTTGCTACAGGGAGTGGAGTTGTATTTTCATGCCCCGCTGTATGGTGGCGGGGGCATTAAGTTTTCCAAAGATTTCTAGGCTTGTGTATGATGGAATGATTTGATATTTGGTCAGAAACATAATCATAGTGAGTTGTACAGTAGCTCCCGTTTTCAAGTCTGTCGTTCAGCGGGGGCATCCGTTTCCGATGGACACATTTTCTTTTATTTTTTTTCAAAGTAATGGTTCATTATTGTTTTGAATGACAAGCAGTGCAGACCCAGGTTGATAGGCTCCTCTAGGAACCATCTGATCTGGGTGTATACGGTTTGCAATTGATAGCTTGTTTCCAGCATTCATAGGCCCCTTGCAATGTGTCTTGAAAATCAAAAGGACTATTATACAATGGTGGTTTGATTCTATGAATTCTAAATGCTATGTTTTTGGACTTTTTGTTGTGATAATTCGATATATAATAGATATTCGGTATTCTGTATTAGGCTTACTCATCAACTGTCATAAAATTTCAGGGTCATCTGATTCAGGTATGCCATCTGTCACCAATTTGTAAATTATCATAGGGAAATAACTAGAAAGCTTGCTTTATATCTTTCCCCTGTAAAAATACATGCTTGTACAGGTGCTTTGTAACACTAGTACTATTAATAGCTCAAGGCAGCCTCTTTGCATGCTGGGAAAAGGAGTCTATAAAATTTACTAAAGTCATAAAAGTTGTTACATTTGGACAATATCATTTGTCTTACCTAGGTAAATGAATTTATAATAAACATAGGTGCTGGTATTTTTTATTGAAAATGTTTTATACAAAAGATTCATTACATTGTTTGGTATGGACCCATATCCTGTTATTTAACCCTTTACTCAATAAATACACCTTTCTACGCATTTGCAAACTGAGTAGACCCAGACCAGACAGCTCCTATAGGAGCCTTCTGATCAGGGTCTACTCTGTTTGCTTATGATATGATATAGATATGATTCTACAGTTTCTGCCGTATCCAAAACTTCATGTGTCCATGTGATATTACAACAAATTTATTAATTATTATTCATGACATCATTATTTCTTTCATGCATACTCATGGAGGAAAGGGTTAACACTTTACCTGGTATATATTCATATAGGAAATGAATATTAATTAGCCCTAATTCTTCCATAAATACACCTTTCTACGCCTCTGTAATAGTCACTTCTTGAAACCATTGTGATAAATAGAGCATTTGCTCCTATAGGAGCAAATGCTCTATTTATCACAATGGTTTCAACCTACAAAATTCTAAAGTTTTGCATTTCTCTAGTTAATGCTCCTTTTGGGTAGATTGTTCAAAGAGGTTGTGTCTAGAAATAGCCTATGGAGGAAAGGGTTAAGTGACTTTTATTATGGCATTATGAACAATGGATTTTTTATCAAAGCAGAAACTATAATCAGATCTATTATTACACCATAAGCAACCAGAACACACTCTGGTCAGACAGCTTCTGAAGGAGCTGTGTGATCTGGGTTTATTCTATTTGCAAAGGCTATCAGATAAAGTGTTCTATTCTGCTTCATGTTGAAATGTTGCTTGATTTTCTTTGTTTATTGAGAAAATGTTTGTGAAAGGGAGAACAGATTGGATCCTAATTGGAAGCAATGCTTTTTAATTCTTGATCAGGCTTGAAATGGTTTGCAGTTATTCTGGTTGTGAATAGTAGGAATAGGTTTCAAACAAGAAAACACTTTTGTTTGGTTTATTTCCTAGCCCCATAAAAGCTGTGTCATGGTCCTTGATTTTAGTGTAAATTCAAGAACAAACATTTTTCTAAAAAACAAAATTCTGCTGTCTTAACCCAGTAAAAGCAGAGTTATGGTTCTTGATTTTATTGTGAATTCTAGAATACAAACATTTTTGTTACTTTTGGCATTATTTTCACTCAGCAGTTGGGCACATTCTTCTGAGTGACTGCTTTAGAGAAGTTGTAGCCCTTTGAGTTCTGAATATTCAAAATGGAAATTGCTGTATCATCATATAAACTCATTAAGAATGAAAGGGTTAACCCATTCCCTCATATTGGCACCCTTTGATGTCTCTGTAAAAGTCACTTTTTGAAACAATTGTGATAGAGCATTTGCACCTATAATGCAAATGCTCTATTTATCACAATGGTTTCAAAACTATGCAATTCCAAAAGTTTCCTTTTCTCTAGTAAATACTCCTTTTCGGTAGATGTATTCAAAGAGGTTAGGTCTAAATATAGCCTGTGAGGGAATGGGTTAAACCTGCTAGAGGATTATGAATAACAAACAGTGCAGACCTTGATCAGAGGGCTTCTAGAGGAGCGGTCTGATCTTGGTCTACACTGCTTGCAAATGCCAGCACACTCATTTCCAGTACTGAGAGGGTTCATGTTTCTATGGTGGTTTTCTCCATCAGTGTTTGTGGAACAGTTGGTTGTCACAGTGGTTCATGTTCAATGTCTCCTTCATGTCTACCTTATCTTGAATAAACACTCCTGGAGGCATTGCATTTTTTAAAAGGAGCTTCTTACATTTTGTAAAACAAAAAGCAAGTGAACAGAACAGAAATAATACTAACGAAATTTTCCAACACACAAACACACACAAACACAATAAAAAAAGAGAAGTGTATTTTAATTTTGCTCTTTATTTTTTGAATACAATTTTAATTCACTTCATATTTTTTGCACATCTTTATTCATTAATACCAGAATATTGACTTTCCTTGTTAGAGCTAGACCACACTTCTTATTTTTTGGCACCACAGTAATATTCTTCTCCTTGCTGTTGACTCTTTAAGTGCCAATTAATTTTATCTGCAAAAATTGTCATTTGCTGTCATTTCCTTCAAAACATAGTTCGAGTGGCCGTGAATTTGGATCCCGATAAGATACTGTATTACTAAGTATGTCAACTGGCTTTAACCCTTTCCCCGTTCTATGTTTATTCCAAATTTTAATACCTACTGCTTATTCATGTAAAAGTATTTATAATGAAATGTTGAAGGTGGAACATTGTAGCCATTTCAGAAAGCAAAGAAATAATTCTATCAAATTCTATTAGCAAACAGAGCAGGCCCTGATCAGACGGCTCCTCTAGGAGCCGTCTGATCTGGGTCTACTCTGTTTGCAAATGTGTGAAAACACGTTTGTATGAGGGAAAGGGTTAACTCTTTACTCCATGAATGTTCATAAGAAATATATGCATCATCAAGATTAAATCAGATTAATTGTTATACATGTAATAGCTCATGAACATGGGAAGATTAAGCCATGGCAGAAACTGTAGAATCAGATCTATAGTATATCATAAGCAAACAGAGCAGACCCGAATCAGATGACTCCTACAGGAGCCAACTGATCTGGGTCTACTCTGTTTGCATAGGCATAAAAAGGTGTATTTGTGGAGTAAATGGTTAAAAGTGTTTGTAAAGCTGATCAGAGCTTTACCAAATGCAGCAAGCTCTGTAAACGATTTTCCTTTCTGGTAACTTTGATGATAAAAGAAATAACGCCCATCAATTCCCAAGTCTTGATATATTATGTAATTGGTGAACATATTAAAATCCTTTACTCCATGAATATTTAATTAGATTAATATTCAAAATGGCGTTTTAACACGTGCAATTTTTGCAAAAGCAGAAACTGTAGAATCATATCTATATTACAACACAAACAAAAAGAGCAGACCCTGATCAGATGGCTCCAATAGGAGCCGTCTTATCTGGATCTACTCCATTTTCAAAGGCATATTTATGGAGTAAAGAGATAAAGCCCATATATACCTGTATTTGGATAAATCATGTAAATGATGAAAATATTTACACCCTTGGGTTCCTACTTTGAATGTATTATGTAATTGATGAACAAACTAATCTCCCAGTAGTGTTGTGTTCCCTGTTGCTAGACGTATGTTGCTAGTGTGTTACGGCTTAACCCTTTAACCTGAATATTCATCTAAGAAATAATGGGTTCATGAATATTAATTAGATTAATTGTTATTATAGCACTTGAACACAGGAAGTTTTGGCCAAGGCAGAAACTGTAGAATCTTATCTACATTATGATATATCATTAGCAAACAGAGCAAACCCTGATCCGATGGCTCCTATAGGAGCCGTCCGATCAAGGCCTGCTCTGTTTGCGTAGGAATTTATAATCGATCTGATTCTATAGTTGCTACCAGTACCAAAAATTTCTGTGTACATCTGCCACTTTAAAAATTCAGCTAATAAATATTCATGATATCATATGAATATTCATGGAGTAAAGGGTTAAGCTGTTTACATTGGTGTCAGTAATCACAAAAGAGCCACAAGTGTGCAAAGATGCTTGATCATTGATTTGTAGGGAAACTTTAATTTTACTTAGCTGAAAATAAGTTGTTCAATTCCTTGCAGGTTCAATGATAACTACTCACACTATTGCAGGAATCATTTACATCTGTTTCAGCATTTTTTTCTCATCTTGTCTTTGTTTATTGCATGCATTTGTTTGTATTTATTTTACAGGCGAAAACTATCGTTCAGGTATATGTTGTTTGCTTTTGACAGTAGTTTGTTATATCAGTAGTAGAGACAGAGCCATGGATAACGGGTTGCACAGTTGAACTTTGATATCTCAAACTTCAAGGAACTGCACAAATTACTTGGAAATCAGAGGTTGGAGTCATCCAATTTCTAATCAGAACAATTTCTCAAGTTCCCAGTTTAACGCAGGGCTAAAGTAATGCTGAAAGCTCCTTTCAGCATTACTTTCGACCTGCATTAAGTAGTCACGTGTTTCTAGGTATGCGTATTGATGCATGTTAGAACAATTCTGTACTGTAAATTTTGGAAGGACCAGACTTATACTTCGACTTAACCTGAAGTTCGAGTTAACCAAGTTTGAGATATTGAAGTCAACTGTATTTGAAATACTGAAACAGAGGTCCATATAAGATGTGTAAATTATAACATTGTCAAGAATAACTTCTTTATTTCTCCACCAAACTCTATGGTGTGACCACTCTTTAGAATTGTCTCTTCAAGACGATTCAAAAGAGTGGTCACAAGATAGGGGACTGGGGTTGGTCGAGAAATGACAATTTTAGTATCGGAGTACGCACAGTTATGTGTTGCTCTGCTGAAATCTAGATTGGACACTGCATTTCTCCTCCAAACCCTATGTTGTGACCACTCTTTAGAATCGCTCTGAGATAATTTTAAAGAGTGGTCACAACATAGGGTTTGGTTGAGAAATAACAGAGCTATTCTTGAAAGAAGATTTGACAGGTCTTATCTATGCCTCTGTGGAGATTGTCAGCACGGTGTTGGAAGATATACAGTGTAACCAAAATTACTTACAAGTACAAAACTTGATTACTGTGCTGCTTTTGGCATTAAATTATATTAAAGAATGTTAATTTGGTGCCTTATGGCATAATATTAATTTGGTGCCTTATAACCCGTATCTTCTGGGGAAGGACTGGGGGTGGGCTTTCCTCTGGTTTGTAAAAGTGCATAATTTAAGTTGGATTCATTTTGGTAACTTCAACTCATTCTCTCCTACTGACGCCTTTTGACATCTCTGTAACAATCATTTTTATGAAACCATTGAGATAAATAGAGCATTAAAATTTTGCTTCGTAGGAGCAAAATTTAATGCTCTATATATCACAATGGTTTCAAGACTACACAATTATAAAATTCTCCTTTTTGGTAGATTAATTCAAAGAGGTTCGGTCTAAAAATAGTCTAGGAGGGAATGAGTTAAAATAAGACTTGACATAGTGGCAACTAGTGTATGCTCCTTCAGGATCTGGGTCTGCACTATTGTCTATGTCTGTCTGAATATTTAGGGTAATTATAGGGTATTGACAGAATTGTTGTCTGCTGCAAGTCAAAAATACAGTCAGAATATGGATCCTGATGAGACACCGGCTGTGGCTTGATTCCCAGTCTGGGCATTTGGATTTTTCATGTGAGGAAGCCATTCATCTGGCTTGTAGTAGGTCGGTGGTTCTACCCGAATGTTCTTCTGTGCACTAAACAATGCAATTTGTTCCACTCACAGAAGAACCTCTGGGGTCTTCCTCCACCTATGATTGGCTGGACGTCGTGCTATGACTGAAATATTGTTAAAGACACAAAACCCGATAAAAACCAAACCAAACCAAACCTGATGAGACACATCTCAATTCATACTTTTTGCAAAGGTTACCACAAAATTTCTACTATTGTGCGAATATTTGTATTTATTTATAAAAAAAAGACTTTTCAGTTACAGGAGAGTGTTGATACCTGCTTGCAGTACTCTTGTTTGACACAATATTAGATAACATGAATAGAAAAAAAGCACTGAGCTGTAAAAAAAATAGGATGATTTTAGAAGTGTTGACAGTTTGTGAAAAATGGTTACACTGTATGCTTGCTTGAAACTAGAGCTTTCATTTACTGCATGCACATTATGTGATTTATGTACATGTACGTGTATTAATATTTCTCTCTAACAGTTTGTTTTTACTAAACTATACACATTTATGCAGTTAGAAAATAGCATACAATACCTAATATACAGATAGTGCTGTGTTGCATAAGTTTTACAATTACAATAAAGCCCCTCTTAACCCTTTCCCTGTTCTATATTCAAATTTCAATACCTACTGAATATTCATGTACAAAAAAGTTAAAATGCAATTGTAGAAAGTAAAGAAATATATCTTTCAAATTCCATTAGCAGACAGAGCAGACTCTGATCAGATGACTCCTACAGGAGCCATCTAATCTGGGTCTACTCTGTTTGCAATGGCATAGAAAGGTGTATTTATGGAGAAAAGGGTTAACCATTCAGTAAAGTATTCTGTATCCATGTTCTCAAGTTTTTGATTGGTCAGATTTGAGACTTTATTCTGTAATAATTATTCTGATTACACATCATTTTGATATTAACCTTTTTGCGACTTCACTTTTGAAAGGAGTGGCATTCACCCTTGTGTGTCTGTCTGTCCGTCTATGCATATCTTAAATGTTTGATTGCTGGAACGACTGTACTGGCAGTTGCAAACAGTGCAGACCTAGATCCTAGAGGAACCCTGTTATCGGACTGTTTGTCATTTAGTAGCCTCTCACAAATTATACATTGTAGGCTTTTCATACAGAATGGACTGTTTCGTTAACACATTATCCCCTAGTGACGCATTATCCCCTAATGACGCATTTTTGCGCATCTATAAAATTCACATTGTGAAACCATTGTGATAAATAGAGCATTTGCTCCTATAGGAGCAAATGTTCTATTTATCACAATGGTTTCAAACTACAAAATTCTAAAAAAAAATCCTTTTCTCTAGTTAATGCTCCTTTTTGGTAGATTAATTAAAAAAGGTTGGATCTAAAAATAGCCTAGGACAGAATGAGTTAAACACTGATGGACTATTTCACTTTGAAAATTCAGGGGGTTGAAGGACTGTTTTATATGAATGTGCAGACCTGGGATATATATGGTTTATGCCATTAATACTAGAGTTATAGCCCTTGTTATTGGCCCCCTCGTTGCTATTTACAGTATTTAGTGATATGTAAATGACGGACATCTATATTTTACACGCATATTTCCAGTTTAACTCTTTCCTGCATAGAGATGACTATTAGCACTGTTGCAAACAGAGTAGACCCAGACCAGATGTCCTCTGTAGGAGCTGTCTGATCAGGGTCTGCTGTGTTTGCTTATGAAATAATTTTATAGGTCAGATTCTGAAGTTTTAAACTTTTTACGAATACCAAAAAATCCTGTGTACATATACCTGTATAAAAATTCAGCTAATAAATATTCATTATGTCATTATGAATGTCCGAGCGGGAAAGGGTTAAAAAAAAATACAGGTAACTCTTCATAGACTAACTGTAGACCTGTGTGACTTCTAACATGTGATTTTATTTTGTTAACTCTCACCTTGTTGAATTGATTCTACAGTAGAACCCCTCTAATGCGACCACTTAATAAATACACATGGTTGTCTTAAAAGCAGGTGGTTGCTTAATGCAGGGCAAAAGTAATGCAGAAAGCTCCTAGAGTATCTTTCTGCATTACTTTGCCCTGCATTAAGCTACCACCTGCATCTTGGCACCCAGAATTATACCTCTTTTAGGTGGTCGCATTAGCAGGGTTTTACTGTATAATGTTTAATTGCTGTACATAGTAGAACAATGAAGACATTACAGTTTTGCAGTTAACCCTTTGAATGCGGGAAATGAGTATACTGGGATTTGTAAACAGTGTAGATCCAGATCAGTGGGCTCCTAGAGGACTTCATGGCTGAATTTTGTAATGGCATCATGAAGAAGTGAATTTTTATCATGACACTCACAGAAACTGTTATTTTATCAGCAAACAGAACAAACCCTGATCAGAATCAGATGGCTCCTATAGGTGTCATCAAATCTGGGTCAGCTCCCTTTGCAGATGCCAAAAGGTGTCTATGGGGTTAAGGGTTAACCCTTTCCCCATGAATAGTCATGTAAGAAATAATGACATAATGAATTTTAATTAGATAAATTTGTTGTAATAGCATATGGACTAAGGAATTTTTGGTACTGGCAGAAACTGTATAATCATATCTATATTATGTCATAACCCTTTCCCTCATATAAACATGTTTTCACGCATTTGCAAACAGAGAAGACCCAGATCAGATGGCTCCTCTAGGAGCCATCTGATCAGGGTCTGCTCTGTTTGCTTATGAAAATTGATCTGTTTCTATTCTTTCTAAAATGTCTACAATGTTCTTCGTTCCATATTTCATTATAACTATTTTGTCCACGAATATTAAGTAGGTATCGAAATTTGTTATAAACATAGAACAGGGAAAGGGATAAGCAAACAGAGCAGACACTGATCAGACGGCTCCTATAAGGAGCAGTCTGATCTGGGTCTTCACTGTTTGCAAATGCATGAAAACACGTTTATATGAGGTAAAGGGTTAAACAATTATCATTATGGACTCTTCCCTTCATATTTAAACACATTTTCACGTATCTGCAAACACAATAGACCCAGATCAGAATGTACTATATGTTTGCTTATCAATTAAATTATAATGGATCTGACTACAGTTTCTACTATAAATACCAAAATATCCAAAGGTGACATAATTATACCGGTATAAAATTAATCTAACTAATATTCATGATGTCATTATTTCTTACATGATTATGAATATTGAACAGGTAAAAGGTTAATTGTTATAACAGACTTCGGCGTTTTTTGGCCATGACAGAAACTATAGAATCTTATCTACAATTTATATTATATCGTAAGCAAACAGAGCAGACTCTGATCAGACGGCTCATATAGGAGTCATCTTATCTGGGTCTGCTCTGTTTGCAAAGATGTAGTAAGGCATATTTATGGAGTGCAGAGCAAATATTTATTATCCCTTTCCCTCATATAAACGTGTTTTCGCGCATTTGCGAACAGAATTTGATTTTCTTCAAATTTAATGAATTCATTAATTCACAAATTCATGACACAAAATTTGAAAAACTCGAAAAACGTTTGATCCAATTTTTGGCATAATAGGGCAGACCGAGATATTAAATGCTGATGAAGGATCAGTTACATTGGTATATCAGGGTCTACACCATTGACTACTATGTCAGTCTAATTCATAGTTATCAAAATGGTGTTACATTGACTTGATCAACTTTACAAACTATTGGAGATGGAAGATTTGGTTTACAAACACAGAAAACGTATTCATAGAATTTCTAGTTCAGTAGAACCTCTCTAAAGAGATCACTTATTAGATAACTGTAGGTGTCTTTGGTTACTTAATGTAGGACAAAAGTAATGCAGACAGCACCTGCAGGAGCTTTCTGCATAACTTCTGTCCTGTACTAACATTTTACTCCATGAATAGTCATGTAAGAAATAATGATGTCATGAATATTAATTGTATTAATTGTTATAGTAGCACATGGATGCAGGAATTTTTGACTATGACAGAAACTGTAAAATCATATCTACATGTATATCATCGTTAGCAAACAGAGCGGATCATGTTCACACAGCTCCTATAGGAGCAGTCTGATCTGGGTCTGTTCTATTTGCAAAGCCATAGAAACGTGTATTTATGGAGGAAAGGGTTAACCTTTTCCTCCATAAATACACCTTTCAGCACCTCTGTAATAGTCACTTTTTGTACCCATTGTGATAAAAAGAGCATTTGCTCCATAGGAGCAAATGCTCTATTTATTACAATGATTTCAATACTACACAATTCTAACACTTTCCTTTTCTCAAGTTAATGCTGCTTTTTGGTAGAGTTATTAAAAAAGGTTGGGTCTAAAAATAGCCTATGAGGGAATGGATTATACTACCACGTGCCCGAATGAACAGAATACGACCTTTTTGGTTGTCGCTTTAGAGAGGTTTTATGGTACAGTTCTTATCTGAAGCATTATAAGGTGTGTCGCCTGGACACTGTTTGTAGTGTTTTCATTAATTTGTTGGTTTCTCTCGACAGGCTCAAGTGACAAGGACGAGGAAAAAGGCGGACAGCATGTGTGGGACAATGAGGAGGAGGGTGTGGCTTACAGCTACTCGTTCTTCCATTTCATGCTGATGTTGGGTGCCATGTATGTCATGATGACCCTCACCAACTGGTTCAAGTAAGTGCATAGACTAGTAGTGTACAAGGCAACAACAATGCCAAACTTACATAAAACACAGGTCCAGATAAGATGCGTAAATTCAAACCTTTTCAAGAATAACTCCTTTATTTCTCCACCAAACCCTATGTTGTGACTACTCTTTAGAATCGTCTCTTTGAGACGATTCTAAAGAGTGGTCACAACATAGGGTTTGGTGGAGAAATGGTGATTTTAGTACATGTATATGAGTATGCATAACTCTGTGAAATATGCCCAGCCAGGGTGCAAATCCACAGTAAGATTTTCCACAAACAAAGTGCCTACATGTAACTTTATAAAGTGATTGAAATTATAAGTCGTTTTGTTTAAGTGCTGAGATATTATGTCCGTAAACATTACATTCAAGTTTGAAGAAGACTGGACTACAGCTGTTTAACCCTTTACTTGCATGAATATCCATGTAAGAAATAATGACATCATGAATATTAATTGTTGTAATAGTACAAAGACAGATGCAATTTTGGCTATGGCAGAAACTGTTCAGTCATATCTACATGTGTATTACATGTATATCATCAGCAAACAAAGCAGACCTTATCACATGGCTCCTAGGTCTACTCTGTTTGCAAGGGCATATTTATGGAGTAAAGGGTTAACGCTTTCCTTGATAGAGACACCTTTTCATACATTTGCAGTGTAGGCTTAGATCAGATGGCTCCTGAAGGAGCGGTCTGATCTGGGTCAGCTCTGTTTGCACATGTAAATCTAGTTTCTACCATAGGCAAATAGCCTGTGTTCATACAAATGTATACCATTACAAAAACATCAGCTAAGAAATAATAAATATCTCATTCTTTCTTACATGAATATTTATGAGGGAAAGGGTGTTATGATCTTGGTCTACTCTGTTAGCATAATACATCAAAAGGCATCACTATAAGGATTAAGAAGCCATATTATGTAAAGAACAGTACAGGCCTCATAGTGGCATATCACAAAAAAAGTAGGAGAAAAGTAGGAACTCAAACCATAAAAAAGTAGGAAAAAAGTAGGAATTCAACCGATAAAGTAGGAACTTTGAAACACAAAGCTGTACCTTAAATCCTGTGATAGGTTTCAGTTTACCCCACACTTAGACCACTGGGTGCTGAATTGGAAGGCTCTTTTGCTTCTGCAGTACTTTGAGGGCACACAGGAGTCACATACAGCTTATGAAGAAGCAAGGGGAAGACGGTCCTTAGTCACCATCACAGAACTGTACAATCAAAGAGCCTTTCAACTCAGCGTCCAGCTTTCCCCTACTAAATAAACATAAATAAACTTTTTCATATATCACGAACAGGTGTTATTCCAGGGCTTTTCCCAAGAATTTAGAAAGGCAAGCCATTTTGAGTCGTAGGGGGTGGGTGCGGGAGGGGTTTCCCCTCCTGCCAAGCGCTGTGGCGAAAATTTTGAAATAAATGAGGTTATCATGGTGAATATTTTGCATTTTAATTCAAAGGAGGCAATTTAGAAATGGTTGTCTTCAATCCTGCCCTAGAATGTACTTGCCTACAAAGGAGATAGACTCTACAGTCTCTAAAATTCCTAAGTAAAGAAAAAATAATAATATTCCTTGGAGTAAAAGAACCATTAACTCTCACCCTAGAGTATAGGGTTTGTTGACCAGATGATTCATAATAGTTAATGCATAATCAGTAAATCTTACCTAACTGTCATAAATGACAGCAATTGGCAAATAAATTTCAGGTGTTTTTTCTTTCTTTTTTTTTTTTGCTCCATTTAAAATGAAAAGTAGGAATAGTAGGAGTTTTTTTTGGAAAAGTAGGAAAAAGTAGGAGCACTTTAAAAAAAAAGTAGGAAAAGTAGGAGTCGCTATGATCCCTGAACAGTATATTAATGATTATGAAGTGTTTTATAAGTTTTTAAATATTTATTTCAGACCGAGCTCTGACTGGAAGTCTCTAAACTCTAACATGGCTGCGGTGTGGGTGAAGATTATCTCGAGCTGGCTCTGTGTCATCCTCTACCTGTGGACCCTTGTGGCACCTGTGATACTAAAGGATCGAGAATTCAACTAAATACCCAAATACAGTAAAACCTCTCTAAAGGGACCATCTAAAAGAGGTCTAATTCTATATAATTAAGGCAGGAGCTTTCTGCAAAACTTTTGACCTGCATTAAGCAACCGTTTGCAGTAAAGACACACATGTTTATTAAATGGTCACTTTTGAGAGGTTTAACTTCAACACTACAAATAAAAGACATTGTTTGCATAAAATTTAACTTCTTGAGGCAAAAATGTGTTGCCTGCTTTATTTTTTAAAAGTAGATTACTTGTATACAACAGTCATGCACAGATATAAAGTGAGCGTAGCAGTAGCAAGCATTTGACTTTGTGATCAGTGTAGTACCAGATCAGCTATCCCATTGAGAATGTCCCATCTGATCAAGTTCTATAACCACCCATGTGACCCTGTTCTGTTTTGCTGACTTTTGTGGCAAATAGTGTAAAGCTTAATCAGATACAACATTTAACCTTTTCCTCCATAAATATGCATTTCTGCGCCTCTGTAAAAATCATCTATTGAAACCATTGTGGTAAATAGAACATTTGCTCCTATAGGAGCAAATGCCCTATTTATCACAATGGTTTCAAACTACAAAATTCTAAAATTGTCCTTTCCTCTAGTTAATGCTCCTTTTCGGTACATTTATTCAAAGAGAATGGATCTTAAAATAACCTATGAGGGAATGGGTTAACCCATTCTCTGTTGCATATTCATGTAAGAAATGACATCATGAATTTTCATCATGGTGCAAGGATACGCCAAAACTAAAATCACATCTACAATATTCCATAAGCAAACAGAGCAGACCCTGAATTCAGACTGCTCCTATAGGAGGCGTCTGATCTTGGTGTACTCTGTTTGTGAAGGCGCCTATATGAATGAATATAAGGGTTTAAAACAACAGCTGATCTGGTTCTACACTGTTGCATATCCTTAAAGTTGGCTTTCGTAAAGCAGGGCTTAAATGCTACTGGTTGTGTGTGTGTTGTCAAGGATTTGCGTTTGTGAAATACATGTATACTAAAATATTAATTTTGAACAGATAACTAAAGATTTGATATTGAAAAGACACTTTCAACACCAAAAGTAATTTAACCCTTTACCAGAATGATACAGATGCCTTTTAACACCTTTGCAAACAGAGTAGACTCCTCTGATGGCTCCTTAGGAGCAGTCTGATCAGGGTCTGCTCAGTTTCCTTATGACATGATATAGATTTGACTGTACAGTTTCTGCCATGGCCAAAAATTCCCTTAATTGTTAAAATTTTATAAAGTCAGTTAATGAATATTCATGAGGTAAAGGGTTAAAAAATGTTGCCTATTTCATTTCTCCAACTAGATGTTTGTTCTGTTTTGAAAAGACATAGTCAGCATATTAAATAGACTGGATCCTGATCTTGGTAGATCTTGGCATTTCATGGATTAACCTTTTACACCATGAATATTTATGTCGGGGAATAATGACTTAATGAATATTAATTAGATTAATGTTTACCATTACAGAAACTGTAGAATAAGATCTATATTTATTTCATAAGTAAACAGAGCCGACCCTGATCAGACGGTTCCTACAAGTCTTATCTGAGTCTACTCTGTTTGCAAAGGTACCAAAAGGCATCTCTATGGAGTAGAGGGTTAAGATGAGGATGTTGTCTAGAGTAATTGAACAAAGAAAATGTTGTCCATTAACACTTTAACACATCTGATTGCACTGACCCACTTGATATTTGTTAATATTAATTTTCAGATACATTTTGTTATTTAATGTACATGTATTCTAATGTTTGTTACATTTTTTATGCAGTAAAACCTCTCTAACCAGACCTTCAAATAAGTGTCAGTGCCGGTCTGTAAGACAAGTGGCAGCTTAATGCAGGTAGAATGTAATGCAGAAAGCTCTAAAAGAAGCTTTCTGCATGACTTTCATCCTGCATTAAGCTACCACCTGCCTAAAAAGAGTTATAAAATTATTTTGTACTAAAATTCCGGTTTTGAGGGGTTTTACTTTATGATTTCTTTGTACAGAGCTGTTAACGTCTCATGTACAGTCTTGTATTGTGCTCAAAAGTGACAAATTACTTGTACTGAATTTAATCCTTTCAATAATCCTTAATCCTTTCAATCCCAGACATGCAGGCACTGTCACTTGCAAACAGTGTAGACCCAGATCAGAGGGCTCCTAGAGAAGCCCTCTGATCTGGGTCTGCACTGTTTGTCATTCAAAAAAAAACCTCTAGTAGGTTAAGTATTTCATACTGTCAGAGTGGACTCTATAGTTAACCCTTTCCCTGTTCTGTGTTCATTCCAAATTTCAATACCTACTGAATATTCATAGATAAAATGATTATAACGAAATATGGAAGATGGAAAATTGTAGCCATTTTAGAAAGTAAAGACACAGATCTTTGAAATTCTATTAGCAAACAGAGTAGACCCTGATCAGACGGCTCCTCTAGGAGCGGTCTGATCTGGGTCTACTCTGTTTGCAAATGCGTGAAAACACGTTTATATGAGGGAAAGGGTTAAATACTGATGGGTTATTGCACTCTGAAAATTCAGGGTTGAAAGAGTCAATAACCTTTAGCATGTACTTTAACATTGTACTGCTTCTTACTTATAAATATAATTTATGTTTACATGTTGTGCGTGGGACGGTGATCTATATATTTCACAATAAATAAGTGTCAAACTGATAAAATGAGGCATGGAGTTCCTTTTCTTGTCTGGATCCAAACTGTTTGCAACAGTCACAGAGCAAGAGATAAGCATGCGTACAAAAGTACTAAAATCGTCATTTCTCCACCAAACCCTATGTTGTGACCACTCTTTAGAATCGTCTCTTTGAGACGATTCTAAAGAGTGGTCACAACATAGGGTTTGGTGGAGAAATAAAGAAGTTATAGTTGAAAATGTTTTAATTTACGCACCTTATCTGGACCTCTGCAGTCATCACAAATACACCCATAACATAAATTTAACTTTGAGATACGTTTTGGAC
Source organism: Azorinus chamasolen (assembly GCA_963576725.1). Lineage (NCBI taxonomy): Eukaryota > Metazoa > Mollusca > Bivalvia > Cardiida > Solecurtidae > Azorinus > Azorinus chamasolen. The sequence goes on from OY755252.1 coordinate 15,574,325, forward strand.
TTTGTGATGAAACTACGGTGGATGATCATTGGATAGAGAGTTGATAGAGGGTTAACCCTTTTCCCCATGAATATTTATGTAAGAAATAATGACACCATGAATAGTAATCAGACCTTTTTCTTTTTTAACCCTTTTGCATGTTCATGTAAGAAACAATGACATCATGAGTATTATAGGCTATTTTTAGCTCACCAGAGCACAAAGTGCTCAGGGTGAGCTTTTGTGATTGCCTGATGTCCGTCGTCGTGCGTCGTCCGTCGTGCGTCGTGCGGTGTGCGTCGTCAGTCGTCAACAATTTGGACCTTTAAAAGTCTTCTCCTCTGAATCTACAGGGTTCTCAGCTTTCATCTTTGGCACATAGCATCACCTATAGGTCCTCTACAAAAGTTCTATAAATTATGTCCCTGGAGTCAAAATTGGCCCCGCTACGGTCCCAGGGGTGGCCAGTTTTCTCTAGCTGACTGTTGTTTTCTGTACAAGTAGCAGAATGCTGGGCTCACTTAGGTTATGCATGGGGAAAACTTCAAAAAAAATCTTGTCAAAAACTACATGTCACAGAGCTTAGATATTTGGTGTATAGATTAACTTAGTAGACCTTATTGACAGTGGTTAATATCATAGTTCTGAGGTTAAAATTGGCCCTGCCCTGTTGGTTATACTTTAAAATTGACTTACACTATAAAGGTTCCTCTGAGCTAGCACTCCATCAGATTCTGTTATGCAATCACTTGAGAGTGCAAGTTCCTGGTCAAAACTCTATGAAGTTGTCTGCTTCAGAATTAGTGTCTGTTTGTTCACACTGTTTTTAACCCATTCCCTCATAGACTATTTTTAGATCCTGTTTCTTTGAAAATTTCAGAATTGTGTAGATTTGAAGCCATTGTGGTAAATAGAGCTGCAAAAGTTGTTTCCTTCCATATCTTTTAAAAAACAAATGTCATAGTGAAAGACAGTTTGGACCCTGATGAGATGCCAAGTTACTTTGTATCTCATCTTGATCCAGACTTGATCCAGACTGTTTGCAAAGGTTATTATAAATGCTAAAAAACCCCAAAGCAAGTAGCTTGTGTAATATTAGCAGGCTTAAGGTATAGAACCTTTGAAGAGTGAGTGATCAGACATAAGCATATTGACTAGGGATAATTGCAGATCACTTATGCATATGGATGGGTTTTCTTGGTTCACTAAACTTGTATATAACCAGGGCTAAATGCTAACTAATCCAAACCTAAATCGCAAGCTCATTAAAAAAAATTTGGCTAGGATTAAGTTTGCAACAAGCTTGCAGTTGCAAGCCAGTTAAGGGAGACAGGCATATCTCTAGTTAAACATTTACTGGTGTCTATTTTTAGCATACATTTAAAGGTAGGTTATCTCCCTTTTTGATAACAACTGGATTGCCTCCTTTGTTGTTAGTAGATATGCAGTAATATTGCAGACCCAAACAAAGAAAATTGTTATAGTTAGATGTTGCCTGTTGCACATTAATTAGGACAATTAACCCTTTACTCCATTAATAGGCCTTTCTACACCTTTGCAAACAGAGTAGACCCTGATTAGATGGCTTATGTAGTAGCCATCTGTTCAATCTGCTGTTTGCTTATGATATGATATAGTGCAAATTGCATTACATTATTTTCATTTTGTGTACTTTTATTTATACTTATAATATGTTTACTAACCCTTTCCCTCATGTTAACACCTTTTCACACATTTGCAAACAGAGCAGACCCAGATCAGATGGTTCCTATAGCAGCTGTCTGATCAGAGTCCGCTCTGTTTGTTAATGGAATATTAAAGATGTTTCTTTACTTTCTAAAATAGCTACACCGTCCCACCTTCCATATTTCATTATAACTATTTTGTCCATGAATATTCAGTAGATATTTAAATTTTGAATAAACATAGAACAGGGGAAGGGTTGAAAATAAATTAAGATATGAATAATAATAACTCCTGAAGGTGTAATGAAAATATCTGAAATTTTGAATATCATAAGTACATGTATAGATTAATTTATTCTTTCTGAAATTCAACCAATTTGCCCAGGGAGATGGTTTACATACTTTTGTACATGCCCTTCTTTAGATTGACATTGTAATATGTTTTCATTTTCTTAAAACAATTTCATGTGAGGTCCTCTACAAAAGTTACATAAATTATGCCCCTTGGGTCAAAATTTGCCCGCCCTAGGGCCGGGTAGTTTTCTATAGAAACACATAGTGAAAACTTTGAAAATCTTCTCCTCTGATTGTCTGGTGAGCGATGTCAGGGCCTTTCAGGCCCTCTTGTTAGATCCAATCACTTTGAATAAATCTACCAAAAAGGAGCATTAACTGGAGAAAAGGATTTTTTTTTAGAAATTTGTAGTTTGAAACCATTGTGATAAATAGAGCATGTGCTCCTATAGGAGCAAATGCTCTATTTATCACAATGGTTTCACAAAGTGACTTCTACAGAGTCGTCAAAAGTCGTCAATATGAGGTAAAGGGTTAATTAGATTAATTTTTATAGTGGCATACGAACACCGGATATTTTGGCTCGGACAGAAACGGTAGAATCAAATCTATGTTAAGCCATAAGCAAACAGAGCAGACATTGATCAGGAGCCATCTGATTTGGGTCCACTCTGTTTGCAAATGGGTGAAAATGTGTTTATATATGAGGAAACGGGTTAAAAGGTTTATGAATACAGGGGGTTTTTTTGGGTCATGAATCCGATCTATTATAATTCTATCAGCAGAGGTTTGTAAAGGTACAAAAAATTGTTTGTAGAAGGAAGGGTTAAATCAAAGCTTTTTGTACATACGGCTCGTTTGTTTTTGTTAGAAAAAGATGCTGGATACCATCTTTGATTATGTGTTTATATTTAAATGAGGTTTGATTTTGATATATGTTGTAAAATGTAAAAGTTCAGTAAAGTCACTATAATAAAAGAGGATTTGTTTTCCTTTGATCCCATATACAGCCAAATATATTTCACCATATAAAATCACTATCTGATTCAGTGTTTAACCCTTTCCCTAATATAAACGTGTTTTCATGCATTTGCAAACAGAGTAGACCCAGATCAGACGGCTCCTAGAGGTGCCGTCTGATCGGGGGTCTGCTCTGTTTGCTAAAAGAATTTGATAGATCTGTTTCTTTACTTTCTAAAATGTCTACAATGTTCCACCGCCACCTTCCATATTTCTTTATAACTATTTTGTTAATGAATATTCAGTAGGTACTGAAAAATGGCCTAAATATAGAACAGGGAAAGGGTTAACCCTTTCCCGATTAATTTTCATGTAGGAAATAACGATGTCATGAACAATAAGATTATTTTTTATAATGGCATATAAATACATGACATTTTGGCTCAGGCAGAAGCTATAGAATCCGATTTATATTACACCATAAGCAAACCCTGATCAGACGCTCCTTTAGGAGCCGTCTGATCTGGGTCTGCTCTGTTTGCAGATGCGCCAAAATGCGCTTAATACATAAGGGAAAGGGTTAACTTAACAGAACTACAGATAAAGGTGCGTACACAAATACTAAAGGAGTTACATGTATTCATGAAAATGTTTTAATTTACGCATCTTATCTGGACCTCTGGTTTAAGTCTTCCTCATTAATATTTATGTAAGAAATATTAAATGGCATCATGAGTAGTTATTAAATAAATGAATTGATTTTGATAATGGCACTAGAACATTCGAAATTTTGGCCATGGCAGAAATTGTATTATCGGGACCATTATTCCATATTAAATCAAATAGCGGATCCTGATAAGATATATCCTACAAAAGTGTATATAAGAAGTACTGTTGACCTTTGATAACTTCAAGGGACCATGCAAAGTACAGAACAGAAGTTTGAGCCATCCAATTTTTAACCTGAACAATTTCTAAACTTCACAGCTTAATACAGGTCTAAAGTACTTTCCACTTGCATTAAGTTGTCACATGTGTTTCTAGATATACATGTACTTCGTGATATATTTAGAACAATTCTGTATTGTAACTTTGAAAGGACCAAACTTGTACTTCGAGTTATTCCAACATTCAAGCTATCCGAGTTCCGAGATATTGATGATCAACTGTATTTGGTTAAAGTAAATTTTTCTTTAGTTTCTTTTACAAGAGATTATCCAAGTGTCAAACAGTTGAATTCTGACAAGATGCCAAATTGCTTGGCTTCTCATCTGGATCTAATCCTGGAAATTTATGTCAAAAGCTGGATTAATCTCTAGTGGATGGCTGTTATCTTTCGTAAAATTTCATTTGTTATGAACAATTATCCATGTAGAAAGATTGTTTTTCCCCTTTTGTAATCATTGACTTGTCTAAATAACCCCCATGAGAAAAAATTCTTACGGTGCTTTCCATTTCCAAAATCTGGACAAAAGCGTCTGCTAACAAAATAAGCAATTACCCGTGTACAAAATGCAAGAAGCTCCTTTTAACCCTTTCCTTCATGGGCTATTTTTAGCTCACCAGAGCACAAAGTGCTCAAGGTGAGCTATTGTGATACCCCTGTGTCCGGCGTCCGTCTGTCAGTCTGTCCGTCAACAATTTCAAACGACTTCTTCTCTGAAACCGACTGCCCAATTATAACCAAACTTGGTCAGATACATACTGTGGGTGTGTGCTTCAAAAGTTGTTAAAAGATAGTGGGCGGGGCCATCGGTCTTGTTGCCATGGCAACTGTACGCAATATCTAGAAAAATCTTCTTCTCCAGAATGACTTGTCCGATTTGAATATAGTTTTCACCAAAATGTTTCTCAGTTGATAGACTTTAAAAGTTGTTAAAAGAATTTTGATCCGGCAAAAAACATGGCCGCCAGAGGGCGTGGTCATTTTTTCCATATATGGTAATATATGAAAATCTTTAAAAATCTTCTTCTCTGAAACCATATGTCCTAGACCATTGATATTTGGTATGTAGCACGATCTTATGGTCCTCTACAAAGATTGTTCAAATTATTACCCCCGGGCCAAAAATGGCCCCACCCAAGGGCTTATCAGTTTTTCATTGGAAAATCTTTAAAAATCTTCTTCTCTGAAACTGTAAGGCCTAGACCTTGGATATTTCGTATGTAGCATGATCTTATGGTCCTCTACAAAGATTGTTCAAATAATGACCCCCGGGCCAAAAATGGCCCCGCCCAAGGGCTTATCAGTTTTTCATAGGAAAATCTTTAAAAATCTTCTTCTCTGAAACTGTAAGGCCTAGACCTTGGATATTTCGTATGTAGCATGATCTTATGGTCCTCTACAAATATTGTTCAAATTATGACCCCCGGGCCAAAAATGGCCCCGCCCAAGGGCTTATCAGTTTTTCATAGGAAAATCTTTTAAAATCTACTGAAACTGTAAGGCCTAGACCTTTGATATTTGGTATGTAACATGATCTAATGGTCCTCTACAAATATGTAGCTGTGGCTTGTGGTCCTCTGCCAAGAATGTTTAACTTACGACCCTGACCACTGGGCGAAACTTGGCCCTGCCTCAGGGCTTATCAGTTTTTCATGGGAAAAATATAAATATTATTTTTCTCTGAAACCATAAGGCTTAGACCTTTAATTAATGGCATATTGCTTTGCCTTGTGGTTCTCTACCAAGGGTGTACACATGATTTCTTGTGGTCAAAAATGGCCCTGCTCCTGGGGTTATGTCTGGTGAGCGCTTCAGGGCCTCATGGCCCTCTTGTTAGACCTAACCTCTTTGAATGAATGTACAAAAAAGGAGCATTAGCTAGAGAAAAGGAAGATTTTAGAATTTTGCAGTTCTGAAACCATTGTGATACATAGAGCATTTGCTCCTTAGGAGCAAATGCTCTATCACAATGGTTTCAAAAAGTGACTTATAGAGGGGCGTAGAAAGGCGTATTTATGGAAGAAAGGGTTAAGCAATCACCTGTGTACAAAATGCAAGAAGCTCCTTTTAAAACATGTAATGCCCCTTAGAACATCTGTTAGAGACAATACAAAGAGGTTGGGTCTAAAAATAGCCCATGAGGGAATGGGTTAACCATATATATATATATCTATTCCAGAATTTAGACCTTCATGAATTTTATAATGGCCAATAATCGCAGGAAAAATTGACTATAGTTGAAACTTTAATCAGATCTAGATATATTATCCCCTGCCGTAGGCTAAGGGATATAATTTTGGTGTCATCCGTCTGTGCTTCCCTCCATTCACAGTCATATCTGATACAGAGCAGACCGGCCCCTGATCAAATTGCCATCTGATCTGGGTCTACTGTTTGTAAAGGTGTGAAAAGGTGTCTGCATGGAGTAAAAGGTTAACCCATTACCTCAACATCCATACAAGACATGATGCCATGAATATACACCAAATGTAGTAAAATTTAATTTTTTGACCATTTGATCTATATTATTCGGTAAGGAAACAGCAGACCTTGATCAGATGGCCTCTATTCGGTTTTATGACTAGTTTTGAAGCTGTACACAGCACAAAACAGCCGAGACAAATAGATAACGGTAAATGTATAATCCAACAGTGTCTTTCCCCATACATTAATACTTAACTCTTTTCTCTTAGATAAATGCTTTTTCATACCTTTGCAAACACAGTAGACCCAGATCAGACCGCTCCTAATGTGCCATTATAAAAATTCAGCAAATAAATATTCATGATGTCATCATTTCTTACATGAATATTTAACAGAAAATTTCTCTGGTGCTTGTCATTAATCAGAAATCAGTGAAAAACAATTTTATACATATTTTCCTTTATTGCTTAATTTTCAGAAGCATTTTACAAAATCAATAATATCTCCTTGCACAAAGCAATTACACAAATGTATATAGAAAAAATATATACATGTATCATAATGAAGTCAACTCTTTGCACGCTAGAGAGTTAAATTATTCTACAAAAGAAATTACTGTAGTACAGCAAATAGCGCTTACCCAGATCAAACAAGAACAATCACTAAAGGTGATGAATACCACCGCACGTCGGCTTTGATTGCAAATCCAACACCAACTAGCCATGTAACAGGACCAAAACACAAATATACTCGAAGCTAATGGGAAGATAATTCTGTAATGCTTGCAACAAACATGAAAATTGCGTCATGCACATCTGCTATTCGAGGTTTTTATGTATGGCAGGTATAAATACAGTAACTTCAAACTGAAGGAGGAGTTCGCGACACCAACTCGCCATATTTCATACCAAAATGACAAAAAATACTCAAAGTTCAAGGTGAGATAATTCTGCAATGCCCAGCGCCAAACACATGGAAATTGTGTTTTGCTCATCTATTATACATGGTTATTATATATACTAAATATACACTGAATAACTTTCAAATTGAAGCAGGAGTTCACGCCACCAAATCCCCCCATGTTTCATGTAAAAAAGACAAAAAAAATTACTTAAAGTTCAAGGGAGATAATTCTGCAATGCCCATCTGCACGGTAAAGACATGAAGATTGTGTCTTGCAAATTTACCATTCGTGGTTATTACGTACACCAAATTTATATTCAATAACTTTAAAACTGAAGGAGGAGTTCGCGACACCAACTCCCAATGTTTTATGTCAAAATGACAAGTTCAAGTGGAGATAATTCTGCAGTGCCCCGGGGTGGGGACCACCAAATTAAGAGGGCCAAGATGGCCCTTAATTGCTCACTTGATTACCGTAGATTATAGCTGGGTAACCCCTGGGTGGGGCCAATATTGACAAAAGGGGCAATATTTGAACAATGTTGATAGTGGATCATGAGCAGTGGTTCTGCAGAACAAGATTTTCAAAGATTTAGAATATTGATTTTATCAAGACAATCATTCTGACCAATGAAGCTTGGACTAAAATGTGTCCTCTTGAGTGATTTTTCTATGATTTGACCTAGTGACCTATTTTTTTTATTCAAACCCACCCATGATCAAACTCAACCTTGATATCACCAAGACGAACATTCTGAGCAAGTTTGAGGAAGAATGGGCTAAAATGTGGCCGCTGGAGTATAAACAAGATGTTTCTAAGATATGACCCAGTGACCTACTTTTTTAACCCACATAACCCACTTCCAAAATCATTCTGACCAAGTTTTGTGAAGATTGGACAAAATAATGTAACCACTAGAGTGTTCAAAGAGTCTATGAAGGAATGGGTTGACCCTTTCCTTGTACTAAATTTAAATTTATTCTAAATCTAAATTTATTCCGAATTTCAGTATATATTGAATATGCATGGAAAAAATGGTTATAATGAAATATGGAATGTGTAATATTGTAGCCATTTTAGAAACTAAAGAAACACACCTATGAGATTCCATTAGCAAACAGAGCAGACCCTGATCAGACAGCTCCTATTGGAGCCATATGATCTGGGTCTACACTCTTTGCAAATGCATGAAAAGGAGTAATAAGATTTGTTTGTGAAACACTATGTCCCCAAATATCACAAAACAATAGCTAGATTGATATTTGACCGACAAGCATAACCTTGACAGGACATTACTCAAAAGTAGCAGCTTCATCAGAAGAGTATATATGCCAAGTACACGTATAAAGACTATACCTGTACACATTCAAAAGTTATGACAAAAAGTTATGACAAATGTTAACATCTGACATGATACATGTATGTATAAAAGTACTAGACAGAAAGACATGAAGCACAGTAATGCAAATTTAGTTCCAGTTTAACCCTTTCCTCCATAAATACGCCTTTCTACGCCTCTGTAAAAGTCACTTTTTGAAACCATTGTGGTAAATAGAGCATTTGCTCCATAGGAGCAAATGCTCTATTTATCAGAATGGTTTCAATACTACATAATTCTAAAAAAAATATTTTCTCTAGTCTCAGTAGTTAATGCCCCTTTACAGTAGATTTATTCAAAGAGGTTGGATCTAAAAATAGCCTATGAGGTAATGGGTTAACATATGACTCATATTGAATCATGAAACTTAACTCCTTTTGAGTATACATGCCATGCTTGAAGTATCTCTACCTGTACAAATTCATAAATTCTGACCAATGTCAACTGTTTCTCACAGACATACAGGTCAAAAGCAATAAGCTCCTCGGGTCAAGATCTTACAGTATGTGGGAGGGAGCGTAAATTCTAATCTGACATGATATATGTATATACAAGTATATATATAGAGAGATAGAAAGCACAAAATAGAATTTTAGAATTAACCCTTTCCTCTATAAATACGCCTTTCTACGCCTCTGTCATAGTCACGTTATGAGACCATTGTGATAAATAGAGCATAAATTTATCAGAATGGTTTCAAACTACAAAATTTTAAAATTTTCCTTTTCTCTAGTTAATGCTCCTTTTCAGTAGATTTATTCAAAGTGGATGGATCTAAAAATAGCGTATGGAGGAAAGGGTTAAACACAATACACAAATATAAAAAATTAGCTTGAATCTTGAATTATAAAACAAACCTTATATACAAAATTAGCACTATTACATATAACAACTGATAAACACACATACAGGTTTGTGTCATTAACAATGAGATAAAAAAAATGAAGAAGTCTGTTGGAACAATAACAGATGAGATCTATCCTACTACTACAACTGACCCTTAATCCACAAGTGCCGCTTTTAACACTTTAGTAAACGGAATAGACCCAGACCAGACAGCTCCTATAAGAGACGTCTGATCTGGGTCTATTCTGTTTGCTAAAAGAATTACATAGATCTGATTCTATACATTCTGCCACAGCAACAATTTCCTTTGTGTCCCATTACAAAACAAACTAGAACTATCAAGGTCATAAAGATTGAAAATGGTACACATCACTCCCCTTAGCTTCAGATGTACTTACACACTCAAAACAGTAAAAACTCAATACTACAAAATTTGGATAATGAAGAATGTCTTTGTAGGCAGGTGGCTGCTTAATGCAGGGTGAAAGTCATGCAGAAAGCTCCTCTAGGAGCTTTCTGCATGAATTTCACCCTGCATTAAGCTGCCACCTGTTTTAAAGATCAATAATTGTACGTATTTGAGTGTTTTAACCCTTACAACATTGACTTTTCAAATGGACTATTCCAAAATTCAAATAGGTCAAGTTTAGGGTGAATATTTAGGAGGGATTTTTCCAAAGAAAAGTGTAACATGACAAACAGTGCAGACCCTGATGAGAGGGCTCTGCTAGGAACCCTCTCATTTGGGTCTACACTGTTTGCAAAGGACATTCGTGACTCATGTCCTGCACTTTACGGGTTAACATCAAAACAAATTTCTATTCAGGGTTTCTAATTTGAGGCACTAAAAAGCAAAACCTTACAGCACCAAAATATATGGTAAGATTTGCCTATTGATTTGCCTATTACAGTCAATTCAGTGTAAAAAGGCTTAACCCTTCACGCCATGAATATTCATGTAATAAATAATGACATCATGAATATTAATTAGATTGTTATTTATAATAGCACACAGATACAGAAATGTTTGGCCATGGCATAATCACATCTATATTATATCATAAACTAACAGAGCAGACCCTGATCAGACGGCTCCTACAGGAACCATCTAATCAGGGTCAACTCTGTTTGCAAAGGCATAGAAAGGGGCATTTATGGAGTAAAGGGTAAATCTGTCAGTGGATTTTGAATGATGAGCAATGCAGACACTGATCAGAGGTCTCCTCCAGGAATCTGGTCTGGGTCTACACTGCTTGCAAATGCCAGTCAATTTATTTCCTGCATCAAAAGGGTTAAGGAACACTGGTACATGTGGTCTGAACACGGTACATGTGGTCTGAACACATTAAATCCCTGAGAAACCTCATTTCTTTTTTAAAACGTGATTGTTAACCCATTACCTCATAGGCTATTTTCTGAACCAACTTCATTGAATCAATCTACTGAAAAGGAGAATTTACTAGAGAAAAGGAAAAATTTAGAATTGTTTAGTTTTAAAACCATGGTGATAAATAGAGCATTTGCTCCATAGGAGCAAATGCTCTATTTATGACAATGGTTTCAAAAAGTAACTTTTACAGAGGCGTCAAAATATGTTAGTATGAGGGAACGGGTTCAGCAAGAACAATTTACAACAAGAGGGTCATCATGTGGTCTTGTACTACTCTAACAATCAATTTTCAACCTTAGCATCGGGACTCAGTTCACTGTGCCCACAGAACATTTCTAAAGCAGCTTCATTTTTTCCCAGGCTTGCGTGCATTATACAACTCTGCTTCAATACTAGGAGTAATAGAACAGTCAAGACTGCTATCAATTGAAGAATCCAAACTTTCAAACACAGGCTGATTACCCCTACGCTGGTCTGGATGGTGAAGAATTCTCAGGGATTTCTTGGGTTCAATTGAAATCAGGGGACATCGAATTCTGTAACCAAATGTCATGATAAGAACCAGCATTAATATGATCACGAAAATCACTAGCATTATCGGTTGATACTGGACGGGAATCTCGTTGAAGAATAAGCGCAGGGCTTTGCCAAAAGTGCTGAAAAAAACCTCTATGGGGTAGATCAAGCAGTGAGATAATGCTGAGGTGATGACCTGAAACAGACATTGAAATTGGATAAAATCTATGTGACACTGGATCTTAAGATAAGCAGCATAATTATGTAATAAACTTATCCCTTTACTCCGTAAGTATGCCTGTCTCAACCTTTGCAAACAAAGTAGACCCATATCAGATGGCTACTATAGGATAGGAGCTGTGTGATCAGGGTCTGCGCTGTTTGCTTATGACATAGATAATACTTGATTATATGATATATGATATGATTATTAAGATTCTGCCATGGCCAAAAACCCCTGTCCCATGTGCTATTGTAACATTTATTCTAGTTAATAACTAAATATTCATGGTGTTATTACAACTTCAGATAAATATTCATTTCTTCCATTCATATTCATGTGAGAAATAATGACATCATGAATATTAATGAGATCAATTTATTATAATAACACATGAAAACAGGAATTTTTGTTCATGGCAGAAACTGCAGAATCATACCAACACAGGTACCGGGTATATTGTATCACAAGCAAACAGACCAGACCTTGTTCAGACAGCTCAAATAGGAGCTGTCTGATCTGGGTCTACTCTGTTTGCAAAGGCATAACAAGAGGGCCATGATGGCCCTTAATCGCTCACCTGTTCATAACAGATTCATGATTTCAATGACAGATTACATAATTTGAAAAATCTTGGTAGAAAACCATTAGATGATGCTACATACTAAATATAAAGAGTCTAGACCTTACAGATTTGGAGGAGAAGATATTTTAAAGATTTTTCTATGAAAAACTGTTAAGCCCCATTTTTGATCCGGGGTTCATAATTTGAAAATCTTGGTAGAGGACTATTAGATAATGCAACATACCAAATATCTAAGGCCTATGCCTTACAAGTTCAGAGAAGACTTTTAAAGATTTTTAAGAGAAGAAGATTTTTTAAAACTTTCCTATGAAAAACTGATATGCCCCTGGGCGGGGCCATTTTCAACCCAGGGGACATAATTTGAACAATCTTGGTAGAAAACTATTAGATAGCACTACATACCAAATATCAAAGGTCTCTGCCTTACAGTTTTGGAGAAGAAGATTCTTAAAGCTTTTCATATGAAAAACTGATAAGCCCCAGGGCGGGGCCATTTTTGACCCAGGGGTAATAATTTGAATAATCTTGGTAGAAAACCATTAGATGATGCTACATACCAAATATCAAGGGCCTAGACCTTACAGTCCTGGAGGAGAAGATTTTTAAAGATTTTCCTATGAAAAACTGATAAGCCCTTCGGCGGGGCCATTTTTGGTCCGGGGATCATAATTTGATTAACCTTGGTAGAGGACCATTAAATAATGCTACATACCAAATATCAAAGGTCTATACCTTATAATTTTAGAGAAGAAGATTTTTAAAGATTTTCCTATGAAAAACTGATAAGCCCCGGGGTGGGGCCATTTTTGTCCTGGGGGTCATAATTTGAACAATCTTTGTAGAGGACCATTAGATCATGCTATATACCAAATGTCTATGCCGTACAGTTTCAGAGAAGAAGATTTTCCTATGAAAAACTGATAAGCCCTGGGGCGGAGCCATTTTTGTCCTGGGGGTCATAATTTGAACAATTTTAGTAGAGGACCATTAGATGATGCTACATACCAAATGTCTATGCCTTACAGTTTCAGATAAGAAGATTTTTAAAGATTTTCCTATGAAAAACTGATAAGCCCTGGGGCGGGGCCATTTTTGGCCCGGGGGTCATAATTTGAACAATCTTTCTAGAGGACCATTACATCATGCTACATACCAAATATCAAAGGTCTATGCCTTACAGTTTCAGAGAAGAAGATTTTTAAAGATTTTCCTATGAAAAACTGATAAGCCCTGGGGCGGGTACATTTTTGTCCTGGGGGTCATAATTTGAACAATCTTAGTAGAGGACCATTAGATGATGCTACATACCAAATGTCTATGCCTTACAGTTTCAGAGAAGAAGATTTTTAAAGATTTTCCTATGAAAAACTGATAAGCCCTGGGGCGGGGCCATTTTTGGCCCAGGGGTCATAATTTCAACAATTGTGGTAGAGGACCATTAGATCATGCTACATACCAAATATCAAAGGTCTATGCCTTACAGTTTCAGAGAAGAAGATTTTTAAAGATTTTCCTATGAAAAACTGATAAGCCCTGGGGCGGGGCCATTTTTGTCCTGGGGGTCATAATTTGAACAATCTTAGTAGAGGACCATTAGATGATGCTACATACCAAATACTAAAGGTCTATGCCTTACAGTTTCAGAGAAGAAGATTTTTAAAGATTTTCCTGAGAAAAACTGATAAGCCCCGGGGCGGGACCATTTTTGGCCCAGGGGTCATAATTTGAACAATTTTAGTAGAGGACCATTAGATCATGCTACAAACCAAACATCAAAGGTCTATGCCTTACAGTTTCAGAGAAGAAGATTTTTAAAGATTTTCCTATGAAAAACTGATAAGCCCTGGGGCGGGGCCATTTTTGGCCCGGGGGACATAATTTGAACAATCTTTCTAGAGGACCATTACATCATGCTACATATCAAATATCAAAGCTCTTGGCTTTGTAGTTCCAGAGAAGAAGATGTTTAAGTAAATTGTTGACGCCCGCATGTACGCACGACGCACATACGCACGACGCCGGACATAGGATCATCCCAATAGCTCACCTTGGCACTTTGTGCCAGGTGAGCTAAAAAGGCATACGTATGGAGTGAAGGGTTAATGAAAGCATTTTCATACATGTATTTCTCAGAAAACCTCTTTCTTTTTTGTAATCATGAGAATTGTCTAGGAGAGGCAATTCTACGAAAACCTTTAGAGGCAATTCTTAAAAAACCTCTATCTTTTTGGTACACATTGGAATTGCCTATGCGAGACGATTCTCATGAGTACAAAATGGATAGGAAATGGCTGAGATTAACATTTCAACAGAACAATACACCTAATTTTTCTGGAGCTCCACATCATTGTAGAATGATCAAGCATTCAGTCTAGGATTAGCTCGATATTTAACTCTTTACTCCTGGAATATTTAACCCTTTCCTTCATATAAATTCCTTTTCGGCCCAGATCGGGCCTACTCTGTTTGCTAATGAAATTTGATAGATGTGTTTCTTTACTTTCTAAAACGGATACAATGTTCATAAATATTCAGCAGATATTGAATTTTGGAATAAACAAAGAACAGGGAAAGGGTTCATCCTTTATAAGTTGCATATTCATGTATTCAAGCCAAAATGAAAAAAAATACTCAAAGTTCAAGGGGAGATAAACCTGCAATGCTAAGCAGTAAACATGAAAATTGCGTCTTGCACATGTAAGTTATTCATGATTATTATGTATATCAAATATAAATTCAATAACTTTTGCGACTCCAGCTACCCATGTTCAAATGCGGACAGACTGATTGCCCAAATGCCGACGGATCGCCCACCTGCCCGACCACCGAACAGGGTGATTGCAGTATACCCCCTCAAAGAAGTTTACGAGGGTATAATAATGAAACCATAAATACTCAAAAGCTGATGTTTTTAAAATGCCTTATATAGTATGTACACATACTATAGTGATAGTTCTAGTTTCATACATGAATTTGCAACTGGTTATGGTTAAATAATTAAATAATTTCCTTGTAAGTATGTATTTATTTAACTTCAACCAGTATATTCATATACAAAAACAAGAGATGTCACAATCACGTGACAAATGCCCCCAAAAATTGTACCCTGTGGCCTTGACCTTTGACCCATGGACCAGGGAGTTGACACATCGTCTTTGTGTGGTGAACATTTGTGCCAGGTTCCTTTGAAATCCATTCACAGATAAACAAGTAATTGTACCCTGTGACCTTGACCTTTGACATATGGACCAGGGAGCTGAATGCGACACATCGTCTTTGTCTGGTGAAATTCTGTGCCAAGTTATATTGAAATCCATTGATAGATAAAGATGTTACAGACCGGACACGAAATTTGTGACAAAGTAATTGTACCCTGTGACCTTGACCTTTGACCCATGGACCAGGGAGTTGAAAGCGACACATCATCTTTGTCTGGTGAACATTTGTGCCAAATCATATTGAAATCCATTGATATGTAAAGAAGTTGCAGACCGGACACGAAATTTGTGACAAAGTAATTGTACCCAGTGACCTTTGACCTATGGACCTGGGAGTTGAAAGCGACACATCGTCTTTGTGTGGTGAACATTTGTGTCAAGTTATATTGAAATCTATTGATAGATAAAGAAGTTACAGGCCGGACACGAAATATGTTACAAAGTAATTGTACCCTGTGACCTTGACCTTTGACCTATGGACCTGAAGGTTGAACGCGACACATCGTCTTTGTGTGGTGAACATTTGTGCCAAGTTCTATTGAAATCCATTGATCGATAAAGAAGTTACAGACCGGACACGAAATTTGTGACAAAGTAATTGTACCCTGTGACCTTGACCTTTGACCCATGGACCTGGGAGTTGAACGCGACACATCGTCTTTGTCTGGTGAACATTTGTGGCAAGTTATATTGAAATCCATTGATAGATAAAGAAGTTACAGACCGGACACGAAATTTGTGACAAAGTAATTGTACCCTGTGACCTTGACCTTTGACCCATGGACCTGGGAGTTGAACGCGACACATCGTCTCTGTCTGGTGAACATTTGTGGCAAGTTATATTGAAATCCATTGATAGAAGAAGAAGTTACAGACCGGACACGAATTTGGGACGGAAGGACAGACGGACGGACGGACAGACGGACAGACGGACGGACGGACGGACGGACAGACGGACAGACGGACAGACGGAAGGACGGAAGGACGGACAATTCGATTACTATATGCCCGCCTTTGGGGGCATAAAAATCTTATATCAATATTCATGAGGGGGGGGGGGGGGGGGGGGGGGGGGGGGGGGGGGGGGGGGGGGGGAGGGTAAAAAGACATTGGTAAGGATCAAACAAAGCATTGCAGATACAGCAGTATTTTTTGTGTGTGTAAGATTGCCTTTAATCAGACCCTTTGCTTTCCAAGGAAGTCTAACGCAGACACTCCCTTCAAATAAGTGAACTACTAGCTGTGTAATTTGCAATGTTAAGCTTCTTACAGTGGGTCGCATAAGATGTGTAAATTAAAACATTTTCATTAATGAATCCTTTATTTCTCCACCAAACCCTATGTTGTTATTGTTGTGACCACTCTTTAGAATCGTCTCTTTGAGACAATTCTTAACCCATTCCCTCATAGGCTATTTTAGACCCAACCTCTTTGAATAAATCTACCAAAAAGGAGCATAAACTAGAGAAAAGGACAATTTTAGAATATTGTAGCTTGAAAAATTGTGATAAATTGTGATAAATGGAGCATTTGCTCCAATATGCTCTATTTATCACAATGGTTTCAACAGGTGACTTTTGTAGAGGCTTCAAAAGGTGTCATTATGAGGGAAAGGGTTAAGAGTGGTTACAACATACACATGTATGGTTTGGTGGAGAAATGACGACTTTAAGTATCCCAGTACACACTTTTAACTGTTGCTCTGATACCCTTTTGAAATCTTTAGCACCTACCATTAGAGGTGGAACCTGCCACATGGGGTCTACCAGAAGGGCCTTGTGGTACTGCAGACAGGGGTCGGCAGACCAGGAAAACTTCGAGTGAAGCCACGACTTGAGACTCTGTGTCATGGACATCTGGTCTGGTACGCACTCTGCTGGGATACCCTGAAAATGTGCATCAGGTCCAGATAGTATGTGTAAATTAAAACATTTTCAAGAATAACTCATTTATTTTTCCATTGATCTCTATGTTGCGAACAATCTTTAGAATCATCTAGAAGAGACAATTCTAAAGAGTGGTCACAATGTAGGCTTTGTACATGTACATTTGTAGTACAGTAAAACCTCTCTATAACGGCCACTAAATTACATCAGGTATTTTGTGTTAAATGCAGCTTTATAAGCATGGACCTAGACAGCTCTTGATCAGTGTTTGCTAGATGTTTGTTTATGAAATTATTATAGCTCTTGACTCTACAATTTCTAAAAGTACTAAATATTCCTGAGTATACATGTATGTATATTATATGTATGCCATTATAAAAACTGGTCTAATAAATTTTCATGATGTAGTTATTTCTTACTTTAACATTCAACAGGGAAAGGGTTAACTCATTCTCTCCTAGACTATTTTTACACCCAAACTCGTTGAACAAATCTACTGAAAAGAAGCATTTACTAGAGAAAAGAAATATATATATATTAGAATTATGTAGTATTGAAGCCATGGCTTCAAAAATAACTTTAACCCATTCCCACTTAGGCTATTTTTAGACCTAACCTCTTTGAATAAATCTACCAAAAGGGAGATTTAGCTAGAGAAAAGGAAATTTTCAGAATTGTGTAGTTTTGAAACCATTGTGATAAATAGAGCATTTGCTCCTGTGGAGCAAATGCTCTATTTATCACAATGGTTTCACAAAGTGACTTTTACAGAAGCGTCAAAAGGCGTCAACATGCAGGAATGGGTTAACAGGGGTGCCATAAGGTGTCAGTAGGAGAGAATGGGTTAATTAACAGTAAATGTTCTCACAGGACCATACAGTGTACAGTACATGTGTACTTACAGTCGTCATTTGGGTGACTTTCTCTGCAACCATTGTTTGATACAACCGAACAAACTCCCACGGAATGCTGAACAGAAAAGCGAAAAACATCATGCCCGCCACCAGTCTTCGATAGCGCTTATGTTTATTCTCTAGTCCAAATGTTTTCCATATGTTCATTGTTTCTTCATTTTTCTCTGTTGGTATATCTTTCTTTGCTTTCTTGGGTCCCATTTCATTCGGCGCTGCCTTTGTCTGCCCTTTGAATTTCTCTTTTTGTATTATTGTCTCAGCTTCGGTCTGCCCTTTGGCCTCCTCTTTTCTTATAGCTTCAGAGTTATAGTATGTTTTGTAAAAGGTATATGCACCAACACATACTGACAGAATCGTAACCAGAATCATAAACATGATTTGCACATCTGGGAAATAAAGTCCTTTATCATATATAAATGTTACAACACCCACAATGTCACCTCTAACAGCCCCAAGCAAGGCTAGGTAAAACTGCTTTTCCGTAAATGATATTCCTGCAGAGTCCTTGGAGTTGAAAGTCTTCATGATCCACCACCCATCTTGTGATGTATGAAGGGTTTCCCGAAGTACCTGACCTAAAGAAAAGAAATGTTTTAGATTAAATGTACATGTACAGTATATTTTTTCTATACTCTGTACATTTATGTAAGCATAGGGACAGACTGGATAACAGTTACCATATGATTGTTTAGTACAGTAGAACCTGTCTTAAAGATGTATTATGCACATTTTTCGTATTAATCAATCAACACCAGAAGCTCTGCACGTATACATACAATGAAAATAATGCTTACAACCCATTTTCCGACAGAATATATTTGTTCAGCTAAATATTATCGCTATTCGAATAGTGCTAAATTCTTTAAAAGTAGCCTCCTTTTTAGAAACGGGGATTTTGTACGGAAATCAGTGGACATCTTCAGCCAAGTTCTGATTCTTTTTTGGAACAACACTTTGAACATTAATTACGTTGTTATCACATGTACAATGGCTGACACATGTTGGCCTACATATACACCGAATGATTATTTACGGTAGGTAAATTTGAATCTTACGACAGATTCCGACCAATGGCGAATCTGTTCCGTTGGTTTCTATAGCAATCCATTTTTCTAATTTTTTCGACACAAACAACCATTTACCAACTGTGCTATTTAGTGTTAAATAAGTGTTAAAGTACATAGATTCCGGTTCTGAAGTCAGTTTGAAACGCAAAATTTGCGGAAATTTGCACAGCATACATCTTTCAGCGGCCATTCATTTACTGAACATAGGAGTCTTAAAGGATGGGTGGTTACTTAATGCATGGAAAAAGTAATACAGAAAGCTCCTATAGGAGCTTTCTGCATTTCTTTTGACATGTATTAAGCTAAAGGGTTAACAACTGACATTGATACCATTTGAACGTCTTTTTCGCAGGATTTTACTATAAATACAGAAATTTTGCATACAGACTATTTCGCCTAGAAAGAGTTATATATACATGTAGTAAACTAATTGGAGAGTTTGCCTAGAAGGCAATTATATAGCGATTGCATTTCGTACCTATGGTAGTGCAGCTTTAACTGGGCGTATTTGTCAAACAATGAAGTTCATTAATTAAAAAAAGATAGTAACCTAATCAGTCATGTTGTTGATAGATCTATATGTGTGGCATTTATAGACTAAATAATGCTGCTGTAAACTTTCTTTAGAGTACGATTAGAGTTAGATTCCATGTTGTTGAGATCAGGAGCTTTTGTAATGGGGTAAGGTTGAGTTAAGTTGGGTACAGGTAACTGGTGGGAAATCAAAAAGTCCCAGATCATGTGGCTCTGTAGCTCAGTGGTTAGAGTGCTGGCATGGTAAGCTATTTAGGTCCTGAGTTCAAATCCTGGTCGGAATACAATTCTTTTCACCAGTTGTCTTGTTACAGTTTGGCATCCAACGAAAATGTACATGCCTGATTTCTTGTGAGTTAGTCTGGGGAAAAGGCTAAGTATTGTACAACGCTGAGTTTAGTCAGGTACAAGTAACTGGTGGAAAATCAATAAGTCCCGGATTGTATGGCTCATAGCTCTGTGGTTAGAGAGCGTGCTGAAGTAAGCCAGAGCCAGAGACCCTGGGTTTGATTCACGATTGGGCTATACTAATACTACACTGATCAATCAATCAATCTTCGTCAAATTCTGAAAGTAGGACTATTAGGAGATCTATCCTTCAAGAGCAAAAGTAGCAATATGAAAAGAGAAAATTGCAGACTTGGTTTAATTGAGTCTGTTTTTTATAAGTAGTACTGGGTAAAAAGCAGTAAGCGGTTCGGATAGCTCAGTCGGTAGAGCACTCGCCCTATAAGTGAGGGTCCCGGGTTCGAGCCCCAGTCTGGCCACAGGGGTATGGACCGCTTCAATGGGGTCTATATGTACTATATAATATATATAATAAGCGGTCCAGACCCCTGTGGAATATGCCTGTTCAGCCTGGGATCCCCATTTGAAGACTGATATCGATAAACTCGAGAAAGTGCAAAGGCGAGCACAGGGGTCTGGACCGCTTCATGGGGGTCTATATGTACTATATAATAACAAGGGTTCCAACTAGCAGAACGGACATCCGTGTACCACAAGTACAAATATGAATGTAACTCTTGCAATTTCAATGATAATTTTGTAATTCTTTCGGCTATTGACAGCCAATATATTTTACTATCAAATAAATATTATCTTCTCACGGTTACTTACGCGCAATTATCAATCCAACAACGATTTTCTCAAAAATTCACGTGTTTTCTGGGTCATTGACAAACGTTCGTTTATCCCGGTTTCACTATATCACAGCCATAACCTGGCGATTTTCAGTTCAAAAGATGGCGTGGTTCAATAAAACTACCCAATAATATCACCAATCTCCATTTGTTTTGTCCTCTTAATAAATAAGCAACTAGCAACAGCGGTCTTTCCGTCTGTCGTTATGTTTCCTTTTCGGATGCTGCCATTTTGCAACAAATTTGAATGGCGCCATTTCATTGGATGAGCGAAGGAAAAGTTGGAAAATCCGTGACGTCACGTACAATGGCTCCTTCCTCGACGATTTGAAGCAAACTGACAAAACTCGCTAGTTTTACATCATTCTTTTGATGCTGGGGACTAAATAATTGAGGTGGGTGTTAGAATTGATTCGTTTTATAGACTCACGCCATTTTTTGAACTCCAAATTGCCAGGTTATTGCTGTGATATAGTGAAACCGGAGTGAACGAACGTTTATCAATGACCCTAAAAACACGTGAAATTTTGAGAAAATCATCGTCGGATTGATACCTGTTCGTAAGTTACCGTTATAAAATTATATTTATTTGATAGAAAAATATATTGGCTTTCAATAGCCGAAAGAATTACGAAATTTTCATTTAAATTGTAAGAGTTACAGCTATATTTGTACTCGTGGTACACGGATATCCGTTCTGCTAGTTGGAACCCTTGTTATTATATAGTACATATAGACCCCAATGAAGCGGTCCATACCCCTGTGAAGGCGAGGGGCTCGTTACGTGCTCAAAAGGTACCACAACAGGTCCTCAGTGACTGAAATGATTGGTGGAGTGGAAACCGTTGGCAGTAAGAAGAAACCAGCAAGACTGTTTATGTTTTATAAGCTGGTGAACGACACTGTGAATATTGACACAGTGAAGAAAAAAAATTAAACAAGAGGGCCATGATGGCCCTAAATCGCTCACCTGGTTACTATAGACATATGCATACACTGTATTTCTATGTAAAAATAAGTCAGCTTCAGATTGGGGCCAATATGAAACCAAGGGCCATCATTTTAGGCCTGGAGTTTAAAATTTGAACAATCTAAATAAAGGAACATTAGATGATGCTTCATATAAGTTTCAAAGTTCCGGGCCTTACAATTTCACAGAAGGAGATTTTAAAGATTTTTCTATGAAAAACTGATAAGCCAGGGGCGGGCCATTTTGGTCCAGGGGTCATAAGTTGAACAATCTTGGTAGAAAACCATTATATGATAATACATACCAAATTTCAAAGGTCTATGCCTTACATTTTAGGAGGAGAAGATTTTCAAAGATTTTCCTATGAAAAACTGATAAGCCCCAGGGCGGGGCCATTTTTGGTCCGGGGGTCATAGTTTGAACAATCTTTGTAGAGGACCATTAGATGATGCTACATACCAAATATCAAATGTCTAGGCCTTATGGTTTCAGAGAAGGAGATTTTTAAAGATTTTCCGATGAAAAACTGATAAGCCCTTGGGCGGGGCCAATTTTGGTCAAGGGGTCATAATTTGAAGAATCTTTGTAGAGGACCAATAGATGATGCTACATACCATATATCAGATGTCTAGGCCTTACGGTTTCAGAGAAGAAGATTTTTAAAGATTTTCCTATGAAAAACTGATAAGCCCCAGGGCGGGGCCATAATTGGTCCAGGGGTCATAATTTGAACAATCTTTGTAGAGGACCATTAGATAATGCTACATACCAAATATCAATGGTCTAGGCCTTACGGTTTCAGAGAAGAAGATTTTTAAAGATTTTCCAATGAAAAACTGATAAGCCCCGGGGCGGGGCCATATTAGGTCCGGGGGTCATAATTTGAACAATCCTTGTAGAGGACCATTAGATGATGCTACATACCAAATATCAAAGGTCTAGGTCTTACGGTTTCAGAGAAGAAGATTTTTAAAGATTTTCCTATGAAAAACTGATAAGCCCCGGGGCGGGGCCATTTTTGGTCCGGGGGTCATAATTTGAACAATCTTTGTAGAGGACCATTAGATAATGCTACATACCAAATATCAAAGGTCTAGGCCTTACGGTTTCAGAGGAGAAGATTTTTAAAGATATTTCTAAGAAAAACTGATAAGCCCCAGGGCGGGTCCATTTTTGGTCCGGGGGACATAATTTGAACCAAATATCAAAGCTCTAGGCTTTGTGGTTTCAGAGAAGAAGATGTTTAAGTAAATTGTTGACGACGCACGACGCACATACGCCGGAGCCAGCCCCCTCACAATACCTCACCTCGCACTTTGTGCCAGGTGAGCTAAAAATAGAAAAAAAACCAGTTATAAAAGGATGAAAATGTGATGAAGAACTATAATTAGGTTATATTTCGAAATACAGAAGTTTTATCGTAGACTCACCTTCTATTGAACCTCACCTGTTTATCGAACCTTTCATTTTTTTGTGTTTTTACGCATGTACATTATTATTTTATTAGTGCAATGAGTACCGTTGCTTTGTCTGTAAACAACGCCTCGTAGCTTTAAAAATGAAATACACGTCATAAACAGGTCAAAACAGTTTATTTTTCCTTCAACTATGCTAAACATGAGAAAACTCTTAATACGTTATAGAATAAAAGTGTACCACATTAAATATGTTTGACAGCTCTGACCCCTTCAGCTTATGCAAAGGTCGCGTGCACATGATGAAATCACGTGATTATGAGTATTATGTTACAGTAAACAGTTTCTAAAATAAATGTTCGATAAGCAGACCTGTGATATTTTTCTGGCAGCCATTTCTGTTTTTGTTATGCGGTTGGTGGGGAACACTGGGTTGTTTGGGGATTAATAGATGAGAATAAAATTACTTAATTGTTTCAAGGTATGTAAATGATTATTTTGAACTGCTGATTTTTTTTCTTCAATATTCAAAGTAAACGTTTTCTGTTCCTGGTCAAAGGTTAAGAGGTTCGACAGACGGTGAGACCATGCTATACTGTAGAACTACGGACCCCATAAGGGGTGCTGGTGAATTCGCCTAATGACCAACTCGCCTACAATTAAATATATAGTAACCCAAATGGTGAATTCGCCTATAAAGCAATTATATAGCGATTGTATTTCGCACCTTATATATACAGGTATATCACCTTTAAATAGGCACGTGCTGGACGAACAACGTAAGAACGGTTCTCTTTAAAGCTAATTGATGCACTTAATTAATGCCAATTTAATATGATTGAACTGACCAGTGTTCTGGTTTATGCCAATTTTCAATATCTACTGAATATTCATGGACAAAATAGTTAAAATAAAATACAGAAGGAAGATGGAATATTGTAGCCAGATTAGAAAGTAAAGAAACAGTTCTGTCAAAGTCCATAAGCAAACAGAGTAGAACCTTATCAGAGGCTCACATTTTAGAAGCCGTCTGATCTGGATATACTCTATTTGCAGATGCATGAAAACAAGTTTACAGGAAGGAAATGGTTAATCTTAGGGGTTATTCACTTAATATTTGGTTAAGATTGAATACAGCATAGATCGATCTGCGTCTGTCATATCATTTCCAAACACAATAGTTCCGCATACGAAACAATCTGTTTTTTTGAGAATTATTCATAGCCCTATATATATTTATAATATACAATATTTGGGGGTCAGTCATTTTTCCGGTTTACCTGTAAACTTTTATTTATTACTACAAACTGCTTAGCATAACTAATGTCAAAAATGTGTAGATAGTACACAGATCATCTGACAAAAATCAATAATATTTTCAACAATTCATCCCAATAATTTTAAGATTTGCACAAATAACTATTAATGCCCCTCCCCTTACACGCAAAAACTCTTCCATAATGTGCTTTCAAACGCATAATATGATGAGGGGCTACACTCAAAGTTCAATCTTGATAATCACTACCTGGAAACAAGTTTGATACCCTATAATAGGTGCGAAATACAATCGCTATATAATTGCTTTCTAGGCGAATTCACCATTCGAGTTACTATATATCTAATTGTAGGCGAGTTGGTCATTAGGCGAATTCACCATAAACCCCCATAAGTTATGCATAACTCTTTCTATTAAGAGAAAACGTATTTAGGCGATTTTTTGTCCAATTGAAGTTGAGCCAATCATTATTTAACTTACAGACTTTTGACCATACATAAATCACAAGTCCTACAACTGCGATGGTTCCCGCTATTAGGTATTTTTGATGTCTTGACGTATTATGTAAGTTTGTTTGTTTTGAATCATGGATTATTCCTGCCATTTTGGCTAAATACTACATTCCACGAATAAATGCATAGGGCGGAAGTGGCTATTCGCACGGCGGTCGTGCACGAAATTTGGTAAACGACAAACTGGCAAATGTCGTCGACGGACTAGATTGATACACCATATATAATCTTTCATACATTTCAATCATTTTTATATCTTTTGATTCACCATTATGCACCGAAATTTAATAGTCAATTTTGACAGGACTTTGTATCCTAAAAGTTAATATTTTGCGGTACCCATATTTTAGTCCTCAAATTAGATATTTTGTTTTCTGAGGATTTTTTTCATAAGTTTAAACTGCATTTGAAGTTATTTTCTGGTATTTGTAGGTTAAAAAGTGAATAGTTTACATCATTTACACTATTTCTATATTTCTTTACTATTTTTAATGTTCTCATTATATTCATGAGTATATCAAATAAGCAATTTCAAGGCATAGCTAGAATTAAAGGCCAAATAATGAATTAAATGCCATATCTTCAATTTGGTACCAGTTTTATAGGTTTGGGACAAACGTTGGCTGTGATATGATTTTGCACGAATGGACCATCATTACGAAAACGGGAGGGGGGGGGGGGTTGCCATGGAAACGATCTACTTAAAGTTAATGTTTTAATTGGTCCTCAAATTGAATATTTTGTTTTCTCATCATTTTAAACTGCATTTGAAGTTGTTTTCTGATATTTGTAGGATAAAAAAAGTAAAAGGTTTACGTTATTTCTATACTTTTTGTTACAATTTTTAATGTTCTCATTTGTATTTATGAATATATGCAAATAAGGTAATTTCAAAGAATAAACTGGAAATAAAAGCACTATGTCTGATCTTCAATTTTGTACCAGTTTTATAGGTTTAGGACAACAACTGTCTGAGATATAGGTCACCATTACGAAAACTGGGGGGGGGGGGGGGGGGCTTGCAGACGGTTAATTAAAATACACTAGTCTAAAAATAATTTATTCTTGAATACATCCGCGATTCTGACTCAGTAGACCTTTCTGATCATTTTGGAAGTATCTCCATCTGAAAATTAACTATGCAAGTATCGAGAAGAAATCCAAAGTGTACATTTTGGTGCCTCCAAGAAACGGATTAGTAAACACACAGGTGTAGCATATTTGAACAAGAGTGCCAAAATGTCACAATATACGCCCGTCCAATGTCTGGAAGTTGACAGTCCATTACTCCATATCAGGCGGCATAAAGTAAGGGGAGATAATTGTGGAGTGTCAAGGACATTCTTGCTATTTATCAAACCTGACTGAGACATTATGGTAATATACATGCTGACGAAATTCGAAAAGGATTGGATTGCAATTGTTTAAGTTAGAGAGCAGACAAGCAAAAGTTCACTGAAATTCATAAAGTAAGGGGAGATAATTCTTGAGTGTCAGAGACAATCTTGCTGGTTATCGAACATGACTGAGACATTATGGTAATATTCATGCTGACCAAATCTGAAAAGGATTGGATTATATTTGTTTAAGTTAGAGAAAGGACAAGCAAAAATTCACGAAAATTCATAAAGTAAGGGGAGATAATTCTGGAGTGTCTGGGGCAATCTTGCTGGTTATTGAGCATGACTGAGACATTATGTTAATATACATGCTGACAAAATTTGAAAAGGATTGGATTACATTTGTTTGAATTAGAAAGTGGGCAAGGGAAAATGCACGGAAATTCATTAAGTAAAGGGATATAATTCTGGAGTTTCTTGGGGCAATCTTGCTGGTTATCGAACTTGACTTAGACATTATGGTAATATACTTGCTGACAAAATTTGAAGCAGATTGGATTTCATTTGTTTTAGTTAGAGAGCAGAAAAGCTAAAATTCAAGGAATTTCATAAAGTAAGGGGAGATAATTCTGGAGTGTCTGGGCCAATATTGCTGGTTATCGAATTTGACCGAGACATTATGGAAATATACATGCTGACAAAATTTGAAAATGATTGGATTGCATTTGTTTGAGTTAGAGAGCGGGCAAGAAAAGTTCACGGACGGACAGACGGACGGATAGACGGACGGACGCACATCGCCACGACATAATACGTCCCGTCTGAAGACGGGCGTATACAAATAAGACATTACCATTTGCAACCATATCACATTGCCTGAGGCATGGACCAGGAGCAATATGGGCTCATCTTTATCCTGTAATACAGCATTTGAAAGACTTGCCGCCAAACCTGAAACGAGTGCACTTCATATCAGATGATCCAACAACCCAGTATCGAAGCAGAGCAACTATTTATTTGCTTTCAAAAACATACCATTACCGATTTGATGAAGGGGTACATGGAACTTTCTGGAAAGTGGTCATGGCAAGGGTGCACCAGATGGCATTGGGGCGGTCATCAAAAGGCGAGCAGATGCCATGGTAAATACCACAGGGGGCCAGAGCGTAGGGCATAAATTGACCAAAAAACCCCAAAAAATGACCCCCGAAAAAAAAAATATATATGAGTATATATTATAGACAAGGGTTCGAACTGTCAACAATGCCATTTCACTACCTCCCGTAATAAACACGTCATATTTTTTCACGTATTGATCAAATCGACTATAGATCCAACTTTTCCAAATACCTAAATAGTCACACTAATGATAACCATTAACACTTATCGTGTATTTTTCTTGATCTCGAAAACGAAATAAAAATCCGAGCAAAATGTTGCTCATTTTACTAGGTTGTCAAAGTTCGTGCAATCGTCAATTTCAAGACTGAACAGCAACATAACGCCATGCAGGGGAGAAACGGCAGCATGCAACCAATAAACGAACATATAATATGTAACTTGCCAGCATTAATCACCCGCGAATCGCTCTCGGGTCCACCGATTTCGCAATCTTTCTGTTCAAACCGTCAAATTTCAAGCTGGCTTTCCATGTTGAATCACGTGACTGCAGATGTAAGAGCGTTTGTAAGCTGCCGTTTCATTGGATGTCGATTTCTCATATACCCCCCGAGAGCCAATGAAATGACAGCTTACATATGTAGTCACGTGATTCAAAATGGAAAGCCAGCTTGAAACTTGACGGTTTGAACAGAAAGATTGCGAAATCGGTGGACCCGAGAGCGATTCGCGGGTGATTAATGCTGGCAAGTTACATATTATATGTTCGTTTATTGGTTGCATGCTGCCGTTTCTCCCCTGCATGGCGTTATGTTGCTGTTCAGTCTTGAAATTGACGATTGCACGAACTTTGACAACCTAGTAAAATGAGCAACATTTTGCTCGGATTTTTATTTCGTTTTCGAGATCAAGAAAAAATACACGATAAGTGTTAATGGTTATCATTAGTGTGACTATTTAGGTATTTGGAAAAGTTGGATCTAGTCGATTTGATCAATACGTGAAAAAAATATGGCGTGTTTATTACGGGAGGTAGTGAAATGGCATTGTTGACAGTTCGAACCCTTGTCTATAATATATACTCATATATATTTTTTTTTTCGGGGGTCATTTTTTTGTTTTTTTTTGTCAATTTATGCCCTACGCTCTGGCCCCCTGTGGTAAATACCAATGAGACTGACATAACCTGCAGTGCTGATCTTCTTAAAGGTATGTACTTCAACGCATCATTTATATATCAGAGTTTATAACATAATAAAAGACATGCTTAAAGCAGGCATGAAATCATAACGTATTGATAATCTGGCTTGGCATTTGCTACATTTCACATGTTTTATTTCTCTATTTTAGATGTCACTCTTGCTTTCGATGGACACCCACCCCTTTACAGAACTTATTTATTGCATTTCGCATAAAGTTATTATGGGATAATGTAGATTCCATTGTGTTCGTTTATAATTGGAACTGCAGTAAAACCTCTCTATAACGGCCAAAACCTCTCTATAACGGCCACTAAATTACATCAAGTATTTTATGTTAAAGGCAGGTGACTGCTTCAAGAAAGGTGAAAGTAAAACAGAACGCTCCTATAGGATCGTTTTGTTTTACTTTCACCTTGCTTTAAGCGGCCACCTGCCCTAAATACCAAATAATTAACACAATTTAGTGGCCATTATAGAGAGGTTTTACTGTGCATTTCACTTTGTCAAATTAGATATGCCAGCTTAATATATATTTAACATAATTACAGGTCTTTGTCAAGCTGATAGCACGATGAAACTATTTCAGGTGAATCAGGATGACATCGAAAAAGTGGAGGAAGACATTTCGCTCAAAAGTGCTGGTGTACCTGGAACCATGAAGTTGCACAACTGACCAGATATGTGCTTGTCAATTGTGTAATCCCAATAAGTGAATTTTAAAACTGTTCTTCATATATAATTCTATTGGGTGACAAAACAAGACTAGAAAACTATGATATACTATCAAAGAACAACAATTTACATGTTTCCGTTTAATTTTCAGGTTAGAACACGAACACGAGGCGAAATTCACGCTCGGGTCTTGCGTTGTTTTTGCAGAGACGGCATGCAATGTCAGTGCTACAATCCTAGTCACAATTCATTTGTACACCATGTAAGTGTTCGTTTATCAATGTGTTTTGCAATGCAGTGCTTTGATGTCAATTAAATATTGAAAATCCTGTGATAAAACCATGCAAATAAATGCAGAGTCTACATTAAATGGAATACTGTAAACTTATAATGCGGACTTCATTGAGACTAACCTGAATTTAATTTATTTATAGGCTTCAGTGGTCCAATCCAGTAACGGCACAGAAGAATAAGTTTTAATAGCGCATGCCGTTGATCAGGTCAGTTGCATAAAAACGTTAGATCTACCTTCTACTTCATGTGCATGTAAAAAAAAACCAATCATTCCTGAATACTCAATTTCTTGTGACAACGTTTAATATTATTGTAAAATGGCAAATACTCAAATACATACTCTAACATACATTCCAGAATGGCGAGCAGATTTATCTACCAGAGGCCCTTGACGAGTCATTACTTGACAAGTATCGTATCGTAGAGTACGATGGATTGCCATACCCGGGCATTATTATGGATGTTGACGATGGAAGTTTGGAAGTTAAAGTCATGCATCGGATTGGTGTCAACAGATTATTTTGGCCGACGAGAGAAGACAGTATCTGGTATGCGAAAGACAAATTATTGACCATGCTAAATGGCGTGCCAGAACACGTAACTGGAAGACACCATTGCATAAATCCTTAGCTGTGGGCTGCAGTTTGCGAAAAAATGGATATATGAGTCCAATCACTGGATCAAATTATTGTTTATAAACTAACCCTGATTGAATACCAATCTTAAAAAGTTCACTATTGAATTAATCATTAAGTTCAATGATTTGAAACTTGAAATAAATTGCATGAGCAATACTTTAGAATTATTTTCGTGTCATTACCGTAACGGGACTGTCATTACCACAACGCAACATCAGTACCGCAACATGCATTATTTTCTGAAAAAAAGAGCAAAATGTATTCAATTCTATCATATACTTTAATATAATTTCATAAAACCATTAGCGTCTAGATAATACACCCCAATTGCACGTCCGATTCGAAATGAGAGATTATTAATGATAATGATTTTTTAATTAATATTATCCCAAAGAACAACATGCTACCCTTTTTTATTAAGTAAACAGTGTAATTATTTATTAAAAGGAGCGTATTAATTGACATTCAAAAACCATGATGTGAAATAAAATACTGCTTTATTATAGTTGAGTCACTATAATTTACCGATTCTATATCCGTTGCGGTACTGCGGTAGATAAGTGGTCTATAACATGCAAAGCAAACAAAAATAATAGTATACATATGTGCACGGACATGAGCACTAAATCTGGTAGATATGTTGTTTCTATTGTTATATAGTGTTTTTAATACAAAAACACGATTTCATTTTTCGTATTCGCTTGCAAGCAAAATTACAGATTTTTCAAGAATTACATTGGTACCCATGAAAAAGGTCTAGTGGGACCGGATAGACGCTTCATCTGTATCCTATTTATAAATATAGCATACAGATGGATCTTGTAGCTGCAACTTTTTTAGCCATAAATATGCCTTTTAATGCCTTTGCAAACAGAGTAGACCCAGATCAGACGGTCTGACCAGGGTCTGCTTTGTTTGCTTGTGACTTAATAAAAACTATAATTCTGCACATTCTGCCAGGGCTACATTATTGGTTATACAGATCAATGATCTGTATAACGATTTTATTATACTGCAAACTTTAATATTTGCAGCAGTTAATAGGCTTTGTTAATGTAGGCGTCGTTTTGCTTCCGCTCAGGGGCCTCATACTGTAATGTAAGGGCTTGTATCACTCCGTGGTCCTAGTTCACCTTGTAATATAACCTGCTTATTACATTTGTGGATAGAAAGGGGTCTTCCAAATGCATTAGTTTCTCAAAGGATTGAAACAATCAGACGTTAGTAAAACTTTCAGCAGATCAGAGATGAAGCAGACACTATTTGTCAGCATGAAAACGGTTAAACTTAATTGAGGAAATGGCGCAATTCCAACGTTATTTGAATGACGTCAAAATGACGGTTTTAGAATACATGTATTAAAATGGGCGTTGGCAGGATCGGCTATACTGCAATTTACAGGTACGTGTACTGTGCATGTTCATAAATAAAATCTGAATCGAATTGGGCCTGGGGTGTCTTTATAAAAACGGAGGTTTGTGGGCGGGGGCTAATCGGTATGTGCACAAGCACTTTGACAACATTTGCAACATCAGGGCAGAATAAGACCTTCGCCACCTATCGGGTTCATTTACATTGTTGTAGATCTACAACAACTATAACAAACATGTTTCTCAATGGATAACTTTGTTCGGCCCCAAACTCTTGTTATTACGTTTGAGAGCGGTTGTTTGGATCGAATCGACGAAGTGAAGCCGGTCGGCCATTTTTTTGTAGCAATGAAGCGAGGCCCTCGACGAGGGGGAATTCCATTGTTGCCGATGACTCCGTATATACATCAGTATTTGAGGGATACATTATGCATGGCTAATTGATCAATCAAAATCGAGGATTTTACTTTGCAGCATAATAAATTCCCGTGTTCACATACCGTTCATCTGGGTCGTCACTATCTATAATTATGCTGATATGATAATGTCAGTCTACTTTGAAGTTATCAAAGTTGTGCTAGACTGAATTCTTCAATTTTACAAACTGGTGGAGAGGGGATATTTGGTGTCTGAACATTAATGATATAATCTGAGAATAAACGTTTTCAATCCCGAAGAGATGCCGGGATACCAAACGTCTAATGCGAGCCCAAACTGTTTGCAACAGTAATTATGAGTTCACATACACCAGACCCAAGATTAAAGTTTGTAATGTAAATGAAATGGTACGACGAGACGCAAATAAACACTTAATTATCAAGTGTACCAAAGAAGACTTATAAAGTCCGAATAGACTGTCCTGATTATTCGAAAACAATTAGGCAAACAGTGCTGACCTTAATCAAGAACAGTTTGTTCAGGATGTACATTATTTGCTTCTGTATCCGCCTAATATAAATTTACCAACAGGTTGCTGAACTGAATTATTTAGTATTCATGCTTATAAAACTTTTTGGTTGAATCTGAGTCCGTTCTCAAGGTTCTGATTGGTCGGATTTGAGCCTTTGGCTCAAATCTGACCAATCAAAAGCTTGAGAACAAACTCAGACTCAACTAAAAAGCTTTATAAGCTTGGACCCTGGCAGCTTAATGATATATGAGCCGTGCCTTGGTGATATTCAAACAGTGTAGATTCAGATCAACCGCCTCATTTCTGCTTCACCGGGTGTTTCAGCCCTTTTATATTCAAGTACATCCTCGTGGCACTGAGGCCACATTGATGATCAGTCAGTGCCTGTTGGCTGATTGCTTTATGATAATAATTTTAAATGTTCTCTGTAGTCATATAAAGAAGTTTAGCCCCGCCCCTGGCAGCCATGCATTGTCAGATATCTGCATCCGTTTTAGCAGCTTCGATGCACCGGTTTTTTTAGACGAAGCTTTTCTCTACAGTTATATAAGGAAGTGTAGCCCCACCCAGAGATGTTTTTGAGTTATCAAAATGGTTTTAGCAATTTTAGTAGATGGCCGCATGAAGAATGTTTCTATCAAATATTACTCAATTTTGGCCATTGATTTCGGAGAAATTTCTTTTGGTTGCGATGACAACCGGTGAGTTCTACATGAAACCAGATTCTCTAAGCAATTTATTTTGATAGAGCATGATACCCATATCGTTTATGTACAGTATGGTTACATACTGTATTGGGGTTTCAAACGCGACATCATTTAAAATAATTGTTACATCATGACAGAAGCACACAGACCAGACGCTGATCAGACGGCTCTTATAAGACCCGTCTGATATAGGTCTACACTGAATGCAAATGTGTGAAAAGGTGTTTATATGAGGGAAAGGGTTAAAGAAATAGACTTGTTTTAAATGGTCGCATGATTTAGGTTAAACTACAATTGGTCTGCAATGGATACCATGTATGGCCAGTCACCCCGCTATTCGCGACCTGACACGCATTTGCAAACAGCTTGTACTCGACGTCTCATCATTTTTTAACCATTTCTTCCACATAGACGCATTTTCACGCATTTACAGAGTAGACACAGATCAGACGGCTTCTATAGGAGCCGCCTGTTCAGGGTCTGCTCTATTTGCTGATGGAATTTGATAAATTTGTTTCTTTAGTTTCTAAGAAAGCTACAATGTCCCATCTTCCATTTTCATTATAACTATTTTGTCCAAGAATATTCAGGTATGGACAATTGGAATAAACATGGAACAGGAACGGCGTTAACACTCGATCAAGACTTTGATCGAAACGAACGTAGTCAGCATTGCATCAGATCTAAATTTGAGCAGGCATTATTTTCACATGATAGTCGTGTAAACACAAGGTAAACCTGGATACCCTCTCTGGATATTCGTGTAAACTCAAGGTAAACATGGATACCCTCTCTAGACAGTCGTGTAAACTCACGGTAAACCTGGATGCCCTCTCTGGATAGTCGTGTAAACTCAAGGTAAACCTGGATACCCTCTCTGGATAGTCGTGTAAACTCAAGGTAAACCTGGATGTCCTCTCTGGATAGTCGTGTAAACTCAAGGTAAACCTGGATGCCCTCACTGGATAGTTGTGTAAACTCGTAGTAAATCTGGATGCCCTCTCTGGATAGTCGTGTTAGCCCAAGGTAATCCTGGATGCCCTGTCTGGATAGTCAGGTAAACTCAAGGTAAACCTGGATGCTCTCTCTGGACAGTGGTGTAAACTTAAGGTAAACCAGTTACCCTTTATCGCCTTCCCAAACAGTACTTGCCGACTTGTCAGTGTCTGTTCTATCTACACAAGGATGCTTAAGCAAGGATATAGATACCATAAACTAAGAAAACTTTCCCTAAATTTTATCATCGAAATCTCTCACTTATTGGCAAGTACAGATGTAATCTCAAAGCGCTCCTGCGACACAGTATTTCACAACCTGAATTTTATGGTAATGTGATTTACAAACTTCGTAAGATTATTGGACATACCCATTTTCTAACTTTGTTCATTAAATATTGGCAATCATGCAGTCCTCTTTCCGTGTACGCCGACAAGAAAGGTTTAGTACTCTATGAAAGCGACCTCTTAAATCCGGAAACGGAAGGAGGACGTTCTGTACCATTTCGTTTTTGTCGTACCCTTTATTACTGTTTTACAGTTACTCCGTTTGCAGCTCAATCATTGAGTACACTAGCGATAGGTGGATACAGTTTGTTTCACTTAAATGTTTTTGTTTTACATGCACTTTACCACTGTATTTGCAATCGCGGTTGTGGTAGATAAGTCGGGGATACCTTTATTTACACTGTTTGTCTTTTAGGGTGAGGATGGAATAAGTGAAAGGTTGGGCGCCCCAAAACCGATTTAACCCCAGTGATTTTTGTCACTGACCGTTCCAATGCGGTACTTCCATCTTCCCCCTATTGTTTGTTTGTTTTGTCTCTTTTCGTCTCTTTATGATTTTGCTAGTTATGTGCATTTGCTGTGTTTTCTTGTGTTGCTGTTCGGGCAGCTGTTTGTTCTGTACGTGGTATTTCCTGCATGACTCATATTTGTAATTATACTATATATCTAGTTGTACAGATTCTGTTATAGCCACTGCATTTACGGTGTTCAGGCGCCACTGTAAAAACGTCATCTCATTTACATGTATATTCATGATTTCGTTATTTCTTACATCCATAATTATGTATAGAGTGAAGGTGAAGATATACCCTTGAACTATTTTGTATAGCTTCATACATTGATGATGGTTGTCAAACAGAGGACCTTAACTCTTTGCCTGTCTAATATTGTCGTCATCAGAGGTTGCTGTCTGCTACAATATTTGTTTATTACATTTCTCACCCCTTCTTTCACAAAAATTACTGAAGTAACACACAGTCTGGATCTTGATGAGTTACTCTGTGTATCATCAGGATCTAAACTGTTGGCATGAATAATCACAGGTATGACATTGACAGCGGAAGAGTTAACCCCTGTCCCACCGATCGCAGCATAACTAGCATTGGTGTTCAAGTTAGATACAGAATAGACACTGAATAATTAGACGACAGCATCGAAACTAGCTGGTACTCGGTAAGCAGTTTCTGAAAAGTTTGAGCGAAAACGTAGTTAGTAAACATTGTTCAGCCATTCTTTGCGGTGACTGTTTAAATAAAATACCAGGGAAATGCCGCACATTGAATAAATTTATCCCCATACGGCTACGGAAAACGTTCAGTCTTGCTCGAGCACGACCAAACTCTTTTCACACCTCAATAGATAAACGCTTCCTAATTCGCACCTGACCTGGTATTCTCTATGTAATAACGTCTTGAAAATGTTTCACTTACGTATCTGATCTATTCACCTGTCAGCAGAGTTTTCAAGTCCAATAAATTACCCTATTTGATGATGAACAATAGATCAGGGGAATGCCGTTTATGAACCAAATTTAATCTGATTCAGCTTTGGAAAATCTTCTGTCTCTTTAGAGCACAACTAAACTGTTTTCCTACACCTCACCAGATTAACGTTTCCATATTCGCCACTGACCTAGTATTCTCTGACCTAGTATTCTCTGACCTAGTATACTCTATGTAACTGCAGAGGTCCAGATAGGATGATGCGTAAATATAAATATTTTCAAAAATAACTTTTCCACGAAAACCTATGTTGTGACCATTCTTTAAAATCGTCTCTAAAGCATGATTCTGAAGAGTAGTCATAATATAGGGCTTGGTGGATAAAAGACGATTTAAGTACATTGTATTTGAATAGGTATCTTTATCGGTTAAATGACTGATTGAAAATATTTTACTAACGTATTGGATCTATACATATGTTGGCATAGTTTTCAAGGCCAATGCATTACACTATTTGCTGATGAACAATAGACCTTGACCAAACAAAATATTAGAAACAGTGCAACTTTATTAAAGAAAACGATTGTTTGTGGTGACAGAGTAAACCGAATAATCATAATACCAGGGAAATGTCGTGCATGAAACATATACAGTAAAACCTCTCTATAACGACCACTAAATTACATCAAGTATTTTGTGTTAAAGGCAGGTGGCTGCTTAAAGCAAGGTTGAAGTAAAACAGAACGCTCCAGACACAAAATTAGAGATAGGACATCTGACATGAGTCTGAAAAATTGTGAAAAGCTACAATACCAATCTAAAATTAATGAGAAAATGACAGTAATTTCAAGTAAAACTTAACCCAACCGCACTCAACCCACACTTGTTTTATGCTGTGTTTTACACATTGTCTTGTATTGACCGTCTTCTATGTTATGGGGAAGTCGGACGGGGATACCTTTATGTACACTGTTTGTTAAACCAGGGTGACTCTGAGACAAGTGAGAGGTTAAAGTGTCCGTAAACCGGTTTAAACACAAGTGGTGTTTTTGCCACTGACCGTTCCGAGGTGGTACTCCCTTTTCCACTCTTATGTATTTTTACGTTTGTTGGTGTTTGAGATTTGCACCTCTCTCTCTCACTCTCTCTCTCTCTCTCTCTCTCGCATCCTCGCGCAGGCGCATGTGTGTGCACACTTATTTCTATCGGATTTTTGGTAATGGTTGCGTCTTGTGTGTTGCTTTTTCTGCTTGAATTTACAACCTCTGCATTTACTTTACATAAATTAAGTGAATTTAAGTAGGATTAGTTAACCAACTTTATTTCAACTTGAAATCGTAGTGCATTTCTGAACCCTGAGGTAAAACACTGTCACAGTAAGTATGATTGAACCAACATCGGGCTAGACATTCCTTGTTACATGTTCAGTAGCAGGGCGACCGCAATGATTAATATCTCGACACCGAGACACATTTTCCACAGAAGCAAGTTTATTGCTTCAGATTTGGTT
Organism: Azorinus chamasolen; assembly: GCA_963576725.1. NCBI lineage: Eukaryota > Metazoa > Mollusca > Bivalvia > Cardiida > Solecurtidae > Azorinus > Azorinus chamasolen. Next base: position 15,611,874 of record OY755252.1, read on the forward strand.
GGAATATAGCCAGAATCGGACAAACAAATGCGTGGCCGCATTTCACCAGTAGAAGAATAGGCAAGGTAGAACTCGTTTATATACAGATACATCTGTAACGGCTTGTAAAACAACAGGTCCCCAGAGTTACTCAGAACATATAACTCATTGTTATCAAGTGTTATTTGTTCACAGAAAAACAACTTTGTAATAGTAAACACCAGTGTCGACACAACACTGGCAGCTGGTGTGAACAGTCTTGTCAGCATCTTGTACTGTTTGGGTTCGGTAGTTGTATTTGGATAGTCCTTTTGAGACAGAGACAATTCGGAGAATTCTTGCGAAAAATTGACAGAAATGTTTCCAATGCGAAACGTCACGTAACTTGCCGTCATCGACGTTTTGATATCATTCAGCAACACTTTTGGATTAATAGACCCATCTGGATATATTAGAACGCAGAGGAGCAAGTGCCAATGTTCCATATTGCGAGGCGAAATGACCAAGTCGTACAATATAATATATTTCCATGTTTTCCCCAAGTCTGATGTTGTGACCATTTCTAGTAATTTAGATGTTGAGAGATTTCTTAGAATATCAGCGAATGTCTTCACAGGCCCTAGTTCTTCAACCGGTACAAGTTTTATCCAAATAGAGTAGTAGGCTTGGCCCCATTCTTTTGTCGGAAAATCACATCTGTTTACTATCCTCATTTGACCGATCGGACACAGGATGGTTACGCAGTCTGGTTCAACCTGCAATTAAAAACATTAGTGATAATCAATATGTACAATACAGAGATATGCAGTGAATAAATTGGGTAAACATATTGAAAACGTCTATAGAGAGTGAACGTTGTACCAGGGAAGAACTGCCCAAGTGTTTGGTAAATAAAGAGTCAAGTTAATTTCCTCAATGGTGGTACACCCGATTGGAAATTAAAATACTCGTAAATAAGTAAAACGATGTTGGGTTCATTTATTGTGTTGATTAACGCCCATTTCTGCCAACTATGGACTAATTGGACGCTCAGAGAAGGGGTGGGGTGGATATAGAGAAACACAGGCGTTATGACCTATTTTACTTTAAATATAATTTCCCTGTTTCTTACAGATACCCAGTGTAAAGCACTGATACATCGGACCTCGGTTTATAAAAGTACATGTATAAGTAATGCAGAAAATACCACATTCAAACACACAACGTCCAAACACCACCACGACAAAAACAACAGTAAACGTACACGCATACCAAACGATCGACACAAAGAGACACACAAAGGCATAACAAACAATAGGGGAAGATGAAAGTACCGTCTTGGCATGCTCAGTGTCAATAGTCACTGGAGGTTTAAACCGGTATAAGGGCGCCCAACCCAAGACGTATTCTATCCCCACCCAAAAAGACAAACAGTGTAAATAAACGTATCCCCTATCCGACTGATCTACAACAACCGCGAGGGCAAATACAGTGGTAGATTGCACTAAAAAATATTTAAGTGAAACAGACTGGATCCACCTATCGCTAATGTACTCAATGATTGAGATGAAAACATAGTAACTGTAGGAAGTAATAAAGGAAGTAATAAAGGGTTCGACAAAAACAAGATAGTACAAAGATCCGACCTCAGTTTCCGGAGTTAAGAGGTCGTCTTCATTGAGTACTAAGCCTTCTCTGTCGGCGTTCATGAAAAGAGAACAGCGTGAAAAGAGGACAGCGTGATTGCTTAGAATGTTCTACTGTATTCAAATCACATTCCGAGAGCGTTTCATGCTATTATTTTGCGCATTCAGAATTGCCCCTGTCTGTTTATAGCTATTGTACGTTCTAAAAGACAACGAATTTATAATTTTACTTTTTGGTATATCGAGCGTCACATGAGGAGCCGAGGTACTGGGGGTCTCATAAGAATACATGCTGTTTGACACTCCGATGTCGTCAAACGTACACCAGATAAAAATTGAACAGACGTTATATTTCTTATGTGTGTTAGAGTAGTACAACGACTGAATAATTACGTTCCATGGTCGGATTTACGATGGTATTGATGGAAAGGAGTTTTGAAACTGCAAATGAAATCATCATCAAATGCGGAATCGTATCATTACGATACGGTCAGAATGTATCTGAGGTCACAGAAACTGACATCTTGAACACAGCATAGGCAAAGATCAGTCATCGCAGTTAGTACTGTGCTTACTATCTAGAATGGCAAGTCTGCAGCTGAAAGCAGAGGTCCTAGATAAGATACATAAATCAAAGTCTTTTCAAGAATAACTTCTTTGTTTCTCCACCAATCTCTATGTTATGATCACTCACTCAGTATAATCGTCTCTTCAGGAAGATTCTAACGAGAGGTCACAGCATAGGGTTTGGTCGAGAAAGGACGATTTTAGTATTTGAGTACGCATCGTTATCTGTTACCCTTGTAATGTAAGAATGTACTGCAATGACTGACATTGGTCCCTTACCTAAAGAGACAAGGCAATGCTTCAGTCTACCATTGTTTAATATATTCTAATATGCTAGCTTTCTATTACATTTTCTGTCATTGCAGCGGTCTGGCCTTCATCCATTGTGGAAACAGTTAAGTTAGAACTCATACAGTACTTACGTTTTTCTTTGTTTGCTTACAAGCCATCGAATTTGGGATTGTGGCACTGTTCCTATTGTTTTTTCTCTTAATCATCTGGGCATCAATTAACATGAGGAAGTTTTTGCCAGTATCATATTGTGAACCGTACTTGCAGTTGGGTAGAGCCGTAACATCCTTAACAGAACACATCCAACAATAGACATTTGCGAAATATTCAACAGGTGAATAAAACCCACTCTCACAAGCCTTTATGATGTCTGCCCTTGACAAATTTAAACCTTCCAGCAAAACAAAGGATGAAGGATTTTGACAGCTATTTATAGCTTTTCTTATACACCGCTTGTTTTCAAGCTCGTTTGTAAAGTCGTTAGTTTCGAATGCTAGCCTGCAACGTCCTGAATAGTGTTGAAATGCGACATCGATATCAATTACATTAAATATGTATTGGTAATCATTTGCTGGCTTCGCACAAACTTGACGAACGTCCCATTTAACATAGTTCGTGTCATTGTGACATTTTGCGCATATTTCATTCCTGTAGATTTTCATCGTTGATTTGGAAACTACCGGATAGAGTGATCCCCAATTAGCCACGTCATAATCACCACATTGGTCGTTGGAATCCAAGTCTTTGACGGCGACCAGACATCCACCAGATGGGTTTTTGTCGATCATGTAGAAGGCTGGTTCTTCGTTTGATTTAGGCCTTGTAACAGCCGCCGTGCAACTGTATAGCAATGTGCGATGTCGAGTATGTCCACCACGTTCAGGAAAACAGCAGTTTGGGCCACAATCCGTCTCACACGAACAATCTGAAATGTTGACCAACATTGATGAGACAGATAAAAGGAGAAATTCAGTTTATGTATGCCACATTGAATGTACGAGAGTGACTGATGTCGACCCTCCACTTTAGTTCACGTAGATGATTGCAGGTCAGATACAAATGAACAAACGTATGTGCGCTGTCCGAGTTATTTGTCAAAACACCACTTCATAATGCTTATTCTTTGCTGACGAATACGTCACTGCACTTGTTGACTGTTTGGCTGAAGTATGAATTTCTGGTTTCTTTCCGGAAAATTTTAGTTACATCATGGCGACCAGAAAAGTTTACATGTGATTTTAAAGAGTGTTGAAAAAGGCAAATAGCTGACCTTGCTAAAAGAATAATATCGGCATGTACAGCAATGTTTTCTATAAGATTCACTCCTTATTTCAGCCATATAAAGAATCAACCTATGCAATCCCATTAAGCCAGCCTTTAGTATTTACACACACCTTTACAATACATGTATGTCTATAGCGATTGTCACGTCTATTTTTTCATGTCTAAAATCGAACATGCTTTTAAACCCTTCCACCATAAATACGCCTTTCTACGCCTCTGTAAAAGTCACTGTTTGAAAACCATTAATATAAATAGAGCATTTACTCCTAAGGAGCAAATGCTCTAATTTATCACAATGGTGTCAGAACTACAAAATTCTAAAATTTTCCTTTTCTCTAGTTAATGCTCCTTTTCGATAGATTTATTCAAAGAGGTTGGATATAAAAATAGCCTATGAGTGATAGAGAGGCCATTTTAAGAGTTGTTTTTAAAACAAAGAAAACCCAGACTCCTATAGGACCTCTCTTGTAAAGGTCTGCTCCTGTTCGTTTCTGAAATAATACAGACTTGATTCTTTCTGCAATGGCCATACCTTCCGTTCCATTGAACTAATATTATTTCGTAGCCTACATATATGTGAACTCCTGCCGGGCCGGGCTAGACAGGTACATGCAATTGTTTTTCTTCAAATACCGACACGCCATTAACATTTTCAGTGCCGGAAACGAGCAGTTAATGTCATTTGCAAATAGTGCATACTCAGATTAGAGGACTCAGAGAGGAGCCAGCCAATCAGTGTCTGCACTGTCTGTCATGTTACACTATTCTTTAAAAATGCTTCAGTATTCGCGTAATCTTGATCTGTAACCATTTTGGAAATGCCAATTTGAAACAATCTGCTTTGAAAGTGCAAATATATATTTTAGGGAAGGCAGACAGTGATATTTTTGAAATGAGTAATTTTCTCCCTAACGAAAAAGGTATCTGAAAGGTCTCATTTATGCTAGTAGAGTTAAAGAGGAAGTCCCTACAATGAACGCATATTTGAAATAATGTCATAAAACTGGGTATTTGTTATGCTCAATCATTAATATGAATATTATCAATTTGAACTTATATCGAAAAATGCCCCTGTGATACAAAATAAACCGATTTCATCAATACGTATAATTATTGTTCTACAACAAAGCACATGCGAGGTTTTACGCAAGCGTAAAATGGCTGCGTAAAGCATGTTTAAGCAGGGTAGGAGATAACACAGAGAGTAGTATTATTATTTAGTAATTTTGAGTATGCAAGGACATACAAAGTTCTGACCAAAGACAATCAACTGACTTCTGTAATATAAGCAACTATTTCTCTAAACAGGTATGAGTTCTGTTCCAGCTGCTTTTGTTTTGGTTCTTAGCATTTATAACAATCTTTGCAAACATTCTGGGTCCAGATGAGACGCCGAGTAACTTGGCACCTCATCAGGGTCAAAACTGTTTTTCACGCTGACTTTTATTTTTGAATATATATGGAAGGAAACATGAAGCAGACGACAATATTTGCAGACATTAACCCCTTCAGTGCCATAAAGACATTGAACAAACGTCCATTCTAAAACTTGAAGCAGACGAAAATATGTCTAGCAGACGGCAATTCTCAGGCATTGAAAGAGGTAATTGCTAAGAGTGCACAAAGTAGTTGGAACACATAGTGACCTGAAAATGACCTGCAGTTGAGTGTAAATCTGGAGTGTTGTCTGCAGTAAATTGAAGCATGGCCATTTTGAATTTCCATCAAATAAATGTGTGACAGTCGGAAAAAGTATATTACAATGCAGTAAATAAATGAAATAAAATCAATCACTAGTTGGAATTTTCTATCACACATTTTCAATAAAAACTAATCCCGCAGAAACTCATGAGGACTTTTAAAACGGTATAAGATTGGGCTGCTTTCGCAGTCCAGTTATCGTCCTTTTCAATTCAAATTTTCCGCGTTTTGCCGATGATCATCCGATCCCTCCATTGTTTACGTAACAGCTTTCCTTTGAAGTGGCCAGAGACACGCGACTAGCGTGAACATATACGAAACTAAAACCCAACCCGAATAAAACTGAAACACCGGAGGATAAAATCGGGATCGTCGATATCAAAACATGGATGTTTTTTCATTTTCAACTTTTATTTGAAAGGTTTTCTTGTGGTATTCTATTTTTCAGTAAATAAACAAATGAGTTTTGTATCTTTGAAACCGCGTCGAATGTAGGGACTTCCCCTTTAAGGTAGAAGTCTCGGCAAGACTGGCTGTACATGTACATACTAGCATATATACTAGCATATATACGAGCATATATACGTAAATACACAAACAAGCGATGTATCCCCTCAGATTAGCCCTTCGCTTGCTGAGTTTTAAAATACATTTCTCCTTCTTTACCCATGCCCTGTTGTATAATTACATATATATTCACCGTGTATAAGTATTTCGCTGTGCAATCACTGCTGTGGGATGCACTGGTTGCACAATCAACTTGTAAATAGTGCAGACCCTGAGCTGTCTCATCTGGGTCTTCACTATTTACAGGTACGTATATTGACGTGATTAAACATAACATCGTCAATTTAACACATGATACGAACATGAACACACTCCTGTCCAGATACATTATAAAATACAAATCACAGGATCAAAATTTAAAGTCGCGTAAAAGTTACTAAGTAAAGTAACTAAGAGATGGGTATGTTGTTCATCATAAAAAAAACTATTGTATATGTAATTACATCTAGAAACAGTTGTCACCAGGATTCAAATTATTTGATATATTTATTGAATAATCGCAGACTAAAGCCAATACAGAACATGGTTTTAACCATTTCCCAGCACTATGTTTATTCCAAATTTCAATGCATACTGAATATTCATGGACAAAATAGTTATAATGAAATACCGAAGGTGGAACATTGTAACCATTTTAGAAAGTAATTTAAAAGAAACATACCTATTAGATTCCATTAGCAAACAGACCAGACCCTGATCATACGGTTCCTATAGGATATGGGTCTACTTTGTTTGCAAATGCGTTTATATGAGGGAAAGGGTTAAGACAGAACAACTCCGAGTTTGAGTTGGCGATACTACAATAAGCAGGTCAAAGGTTAAGGAAGTCTAATGAGTGGGCGCAAAGCCAGGCTCCGAGGTTATAAAGCTTTTTGCGAGAGTCAGATCATTCTCAAGCATCTGATTGGTCAGATACTTGAGAATGATCTCAGACTCAGACTCAGATGCTTTATAACCTTGAACCACTGTAATAATAATGTATATTTCGAACAACTCTTTGAGAAACCATTAACCCTTTACTGCATAAATAAGTCTTTCTGTGCCTTTGCAAACAGAGTAGACCCAGCTCAGACGGCTCCTATATGACAGGATAAAGATATAATTCTACTGTTTCTACCACGGCTAAAAGTTCCTGTTCCTATGTGCAATTATAACAATTAACCCTTTCACCGCCAATGTCGCAAAAATGCACCACAAAAAATAGTGCAGTCCCAGATCAGACGCCGCATTTTCAAGGCGGCGTCTGATCAGGGACTTCACTTTTTGTCTCAAACAATATTTCTATATCTGCACTTTATTCCTTTGAAATTTGCATTTATCTATCTCATTTCCTTATTTTACAGAATGATTTAACAAAATTGGATTGCAGTCGACAATTAGAAATTTGGCGCCGAAAGAGTTATTCTAACTAATATTCATGATGACATTATTCATTACATACATATTCACGGAGGAAAGGGTTAATCGAGTGTCAAGCAGTTTGGATTCTGACGGTCTGTCAAACACGAAGAACATACAACAATTCATGTTCAATGAGTAGCAATGAAAATAGCCTCTGTTAACCCTTTCCCTCATATAAACGTGTTTTCACGCATTTGCAAACAGAGTAGACCCAGATCAGACGGCTCCTAGAGGAGCCGTCTGATCAGGGTCTGCTCTGTTTGCTAATAGAATTTGAAAGATCTGGGTCTTTAGTTTCTCAAATGGCTACATTATCCAACCTTCCGTATTTCATTACATCTATTTTGTCCATGAAAATTCAGTAGGTATTGAAATTTGAAATAAACATAGAACAGGGAAAGGGTCAACTGCACCCGTAGGTTTAACCCTCTACTTCATGAAAGTTTATGTCATAAATAGAGGATCTTACACGAGTGGTCATTACACATTGTTTTTATGAAACGAGCACGAATGAGTAATGAACACGAATGTAAGGTTTTTTTTATCACATAAGCCTTATAAAAATGACATAGAAAATGAAACAGGCTATAACTGATGACTGTTTCGGCCATTGCTTACAGACAGCGATGTAATATAACGGACGACGCACACGGGGCGCTACGATTGGCTAACGCTTAAATGAGCGCTAAGATTGGCTAACGATTGCTAATTTGCATATAAAATGCACTAGTGCATTTATGCGATTGACGGCATTCTGTTACGGCACTCTCACAAGGCAGATTATGTGATAAACATGAATATTAATTGGATGATGTTTAATTGGCATACACAGGCAATGTTTGTTGCAACAGAAAATGTAGAATCAGATCTGTGTAATTCCATAATCAATCAGAGCAGACCCTGTAGGAGATGTCATACAGGAACCCTGTTTGATATGGATCTACGATGTTTGCAAAAGCGTAGAAGGGAGTATTTATGGACTAAAGGGTTGAATTATAGGATTAAGAGTTTTAGAATACATGAGTCATGCATCGCAGGTCGGGGCCTTTGCGCCTCCCCTGTCGTCATTGTACAAGCGTGTGGCGATTTCCTTTTTAGCTCATCTGGCACAAGGTGCCAGGTGAGATATTGTGAGGGGGCTGTCTCCGGCGTCCGTCCTCGTGCGTCTTGCGTATGTGCGTATGTGCGTAGTGCGTCGTGCGTACGTGCGTCGTCAACAACTTACTTAAACATCTTCTTCTCTCAAACCACAAAGCCTAGATCTTTGATACTTGGTATGTAGCATCATATAATGGTCCTGTACAAAGAGTGTTCAAATTATGACTCCCGGACCAAAAATGGCACCGCCCGGGCTTATCAGTTTTTCATAGGTTTTATTTTTAAAATCTTCTTCTCTGAAACTGTAAGGCCTAGACCTTTTGTATTTGGTATGTAGCATCATCTAATAGTCCTCTACAAAGATTGTTCAAATTATGATCCCCGAACAAAAATGGCCCGACCCGGGGCTTATCAGTTTTTCATAGGAAAATCTTTAAAATCTTCTTCTCTAAAACCGTAAGGCCAAGCTCTTTGATATTTGGTATGTAGCATCATCTAATGGTCATCTAGATTTTTTTTCAAATTACGACCCCGGGCTTATCAGTTTTTCATAGGAAAATCTTTAAAATCTTCTTCCCTGAAACCGTAAGCCTAGACCTTTGATATTTGGTATGTAGCATTATCTAATGTTCATCAAGAAAGATTGTTCAAATTTTGACCTCCGGACCTACTTATGAAATGGACTGGAACGAATTTTGTAACTTGCATATAGCATCAAAATTACATCAGATCAAGCTTTGAGCAGACGTTGGTAATTAACAAAATTATTACGATGAAAATTTACCCTTCGCTTGCTGAATTTTAAAATACATTTCTCCTTCTTTACCCATGCCCTGTTGTATAATTATATATATCTTCACTGTGTACACGCATTTCGCTGCGCAATCACTGCTATGGAGTGCACTGGTTGCACAATCAACTTGTACATAGTGCAGGAGCTGTCTCATCTGGGTCTTCACTATTTACAGGTAGGTATATTGACGCGATTAGCAAGCGAAGGGTTAAGAAAATGCATGGTTTCTTTTTTTTAAAGAGCATGAGATAACATTTAAATTACAGTAATCTCTTGAAAAGCAAGCGAAAATTCCATCTTCGCTTTGAATTTGGTTTGTTATAATAATTATTCTCATAGAATAGAAACTGCAGCTAACTTGTTTTAAACAGGCTTCAGCAGTCATTCAGAGCGCAGAGTGTCCTACCGATCAATATGGCTGTTGTATTAACTCATTCTCTCCAAGGCTATTTTTAGACCCAACCTTTTTGAATGTATCTACCGAAAAGGAGCATTAACTAGAGAAAAGGAAAAAAATAGAATTTTGTAGTTTGAAACCATTGTGATAAATAGAGCATTTGCTCCTATAGGAGCAAATGCTCTATTTATCACAATGGTTTCATAAAGTGACTTTTATAGATGCGCAAAAATGCGTCACTAGGGGATAATGTGTTAAGAGGGAGTCGGGTGTCGTTTTAGTAGAGATATCCGAATAAATTGAATACTGTTTAAAGAACTCAAAGAGTTCAAAACAAGGCTGCCAGATTAATTACAAATGCTAATTATGAACAACATAGTTCTGACATTCTAAAGCAGCTTCAATGGTAGCCTGTTCGCGCGAGAATCATGTTTAAAGTGCTTGTCATCGTTTTCCGGGTTGTAAATGGGACCGCACCTAGATATATCAGAGATATGTTCACAAGAGTACAATAAATTTACCGCTTGCGATCATCTAGTGACATCCAGTTTCTTGTACCGAGATACAGAACCAAACTCGCTGACAGGTCACTGGCGGTGGTTGGCCAGAAATGGTGGAATATGCTCCCTAGAGACTTAAAAGCAGTAGCAATCGAAACTGACTTTAAACAACAACTTAAAACTCACTTATTCATGCAATTTTACAATAACTAGTATCCAAATGAGTGTTCCATTAGGCTCTAAAATACTGACTGGGATTGTAAAAATAAATGAATAAATAATTAAATTAGTGTACATATTAGGACTATGTTAAGCGCAATCGAATATTTATAGTTTTTGCGCTATAGAAGTGTGTTTGTATTTGTATGTATAACTATCTATGAAAACAGTAATTATCGCCAAAGTAGGCCACGATATCTTTGTACATTTTATGTATGTTGCAGGTATTTAAACACTCTGTAATATAAACAATGAGGTTAGAACGGTTGCCTAGGAAACGGATATATTACCATCAGTGCTATATAGTTTGTTCAAAATTTATTTATCTATCAATCTATCTTGGTGATATTCAATGATCAATGATCATTTTAAGCTTTCGCTAAACATTTTGCATTTTTGTTTGCTTTATAAGAGAAAGACTGGTGTCTTTCGAAAATTTCAACAGCTGTTACTGTTTTTCATAGGAATAGAAATAAAAGCACAATGTCTTATCTTTAAATTGGTGTCAGTTCTATAGGCTTAGGACAAAACCTGGCAGTGATATGGACGATTTTACAGGTATGGACCATCATTACGAAAACTGGGGGTTGCCATAGACACGGTTAAAACGTTTCTTAAAGTTAATGTTTTGGTCCTCAAATGGGATAATTGCTTTTCTGAGGATTTTGTCATCATGTTAAACTGCATTTGAAGTTGTCTGATATTTGTAGGATGAAAAAGTGAAATAGGTTTACGCTATTTGTATACTTTTGTTTTTACTATTTTTAATGTTCTCATTAATATTCATGAGAATGCAAATAAGGTAATTAAAACAATAGCTGGAGGTAAAAGCACAATGTCTTATCTTCAATTTGGTACCAGTTTTATAGGTTTAGGACAAAAACTGGTTGTGATATGGGCAATTTTGCAGGTATGGGTTATCATTACGAAAACAGGGGGTTGCCATGGAAACGGTTAAAATACGCATAGCCTAAATTAATTTAAACTTGAGTACATTCGCGATTCTGATTCGGTGGTCTTTTCTGAACATTTTGGCACCCATGAAAAAAGTCTAGGCGGGGGTGCAGGGTAGACCTCACTGGCTCCCTGAGTACTACAATGAACGCAAAATTTGGTATTTGTTACGTTCAATCATTATATATGAAGATTGTCAGTTTGAACTTATTTCGAAGAAAGCCCCTGTGATACAAAATAAACCATTTTCAGTGATACTTATATTTTTTGTTCCACAACAACATATTGTCGGCCTTGGTCGAACAGTTAACGGAACTAAAACGCGAGCCGAATAAATACTCAAACATTGCCGAATACATTGGGTCTTCGATATCAAACATGTGGAAGTTTTGTCATCCTAATTGTTTTTCTAAAAAAAACACTAGGGCATGTCAAATTTGAAGTTGATACCTGAAGCTTACGAATGTCTAAGACGAAACAAGGGTTACGGTTTAATCACACATCATAAACTTCCGACAATGTACTGGATACCTAAACTCCATAAAACGCCATATAAATCACGCTTCATAGCAAATTCTGTCTCATGCACAACAACCGCACTATCCAAACTAATTACATCGTGTCTAACAGCGGTCAAAGAACATGTCAAGCGTTACTGCGATAAAGCTTATGAGAATTCAGGAATTAACCTTTTTTGGTCTATAAAAAACTCCAATGAGGTTTTAACTAAATTAAAAATCAAGCAACACCAAGCTAACACTATAAGCACTTATGATTTTTCTACACTTTATACCACATTACCACACGATCTAATAAAGATCAAACTTACTAATCTTATAAATAAAACATTTGCCAGAGAAAAAGTATCATTTATTACCTGTAATTCTAGACATGCGTTCTTTACCAATGACATTACAAATAAATATACCTCGTGGACATGTTTAGATCTTTGTGACGCAATTACGTTTCTGTTAGACAATATATTTGTTCGTTTTGGTAATTCTGTTTATCGCCAGGTCATTGGTATTCCCATGGGAACCAACTGTGCTCCTTTAATTGCAGACTTGCTTTTGTTTTGTTATGGACGGGATTTTATGCTTAACCTTAATAGCGATTCACAGGTGGATGTCATCAATGCCTTTAACAATACAACACGTTATTTAGACGACATTTTTAATATTGATAACCCATACTTTGATTCTATGATAACCTCAATTTACCCTAGAGAGCTCAAGCTTAATAAAGCAAATAGTTCTGACATATCTGCAGCCTTTTTAAATTTAAATTTATCTATAAACAATGGAACAATTTCTTCTGGAATTTATGACAAAAGGGATGACTTTAATTTTAAAATAGTTAACTATCCTCATTTGGATGGGGATGTTCCCCGAGCTACATGTTACGGTGTATACATTTCTCAGCTTATTCGTTTTGCTAGAGCTTGTTCCTCTGTTGATGATTTTAACAATCGTAACCTTATTATCACTGAAAAACTACTAAAACAGGGCTACAGATATGACAAACTTCGTAAAACATTTTCAAAATTTTACCACCGTAATGTTCTACTCATCAGCAAATACAATTGTAATTTACGTTCTTTTCTAAAGTTAGGTATTTCACATCCGGAGTTTTACGGTGATGTCATTTACAAACTTCGAAAAATCATTGGACACACATATTTTGATACTTTGTTTGCCAAACGTATAAAACAATTCATTAAAAAGGGATATGACCCCTCTATATTGCAGCACACTACATGCTTGGTGGTCGACCCCTTTACAGTTGGTCATTATGCTTTCCTCTTTGCTTGTGCGACGACGGAAATGGCTTAATACTCTATGAAGAATCCCTCTTAAACCCGTTTACGGAGGGAGGAAATTAGATATTTGTATTTTGCCAGTTCTGTCATACCCCAAATGACTTCTCCACAGCTGCTCTGACCTGAATAGTCATCGAGTACATGTCTACGATGTCTAGTTTATTCTTTTTCAAACAAAACAGTTGTGCATGCTTAATATCCACTAGTATTTGTATCTTCTTGCGATTTATCTTTTATTAAATGTCGGTGTAGAAGTGTTTCATATAGTTTTCCCGTACTTTTAAATTATGACGTCATTTAAATGATGACGTCGCTTGTTTACCTCTAACGTTTATTTAAGAAATAATAAATTCATACCAGTGTTTTATCGTGCAATCGAACACTGGTAGGAGTTGAGATGCGTATTAATTAAATCACGAGGCCGATAGGCCGAGGGATTTAATTATAAGCATCTCAACGACTACCCGTGTTCGATTGCACGATAAAACACTGGTATAAATTTATTATTTCGATTCTAACACTTCAATTTAACTATAATTTGCACCGCCACAACGGCACTACGTTTCTTGTCGTACGAATTTTCGAAGCCATATTACGTCACGTTAAGCTGTTACAGCGCGTGCGGTGTTTTATTGAGAATTCAAACATAGATACGTCCCTTCTTTGTTTATGTAGATGTGTGCGCGAGGTGTGTTAGAATTTCAAATCATTTTCATTTTGGCAGACATCGTTATGCATGTTGTGGAGCTGTCTGGAGGGGGAATTTTATTTACATTTTGACGTTGGTGAAAGTGGGATAAGTATACCCGTAAACCAGGTTTAAGTCCCCCAGTAGCTTATTTTGGTTACTGGCCGTTCCAAGGCGGTACTCCTGCTTTCAGCCTATGGTCAATTTTGTTGTTTAATATGCTTCATGTTTCATGTTTTTCGTCTTGATATGCGTCCTGTTATGTTTTGTCTTGTGGTTTTACCGTTTCTTGTTTGATGGTGTTTGGTGCGGTGTCATTTCGTGTGTGGCTCTCCCCGTTTGACTATTTTTCCATATTAGACAAGCAATATAAGCATTTATTATTATATTTGAAATCACCTTTGAGGTTTGACACAGAGGGACGCTGAGTCTTATCGGAATTCAAACTGTTAGCAAAATCTTAGAATAGTTATTTGGTTTTAAAAACAATATACAAATACCTATTCAAATAAGTATCAATGTTGGTCTTCAAAACAGATGGCAACTTAATGCAGTGTGAAAGTCATGCAGAAAGCTCCAACATAACATGTCTGCATGAATTTCACAGTGTATTAACCCTTTCGGCGCCCAATTTCTAATTGTCGTCTGCAAACCAATTTGTTAAATCATTCGGTAAAATAAGGAACTGAGATAAATAAATCCGAATGTCAAAGGAATAAAGCACAGATAAAGAAATAGAGACTGAGACAAAAATGGAAGTTCCTGATCAGACGCCGCCTTTTCAAGGCGGCGTCTGATCTGGGACTGCACTATTTGTCGTGGTGCATTTATGAGACATTTGCGGTAAAAGGGTTAAGCAGCTACTTTCGACAAAGAATATAAATTCTTATCTCCTAATTGTATAGGTTTAGAGGCGGTTAACTCTATATAGTTTGATACCAAGCATGTTTATTTTTGAAACCATAGGATCAAATCTATATTATACAATAAGGAAGCAGGACAGACCCAGATCAGATCAGACGGCTGTTATAGGAGCCAAGGCATGAACAAGATTTTTATGACGGAATGGATTAAAAGTGTCTTACCTTTACAACAATAATTTCTTGAACTGTCCTGAGTTCTGTTCTCCCAGATACATGTATTAGGACAAAGCTCCCCCGTGAGTTCTGGTAATTCTGACCAAGGTTCATTACAAACTGCAGGCGCAGTATGTAATAAGTATAAAATAAGTAGTGACAGCGTCATGCTCCGCATGTTGAATCGATGAGTCTGAAACCATCAACGGTCGACTGATACTGCGGTACAATTCTTTCAGGTGATGCTTTTATAATCGTAAAATGACATCGCCGCGTTTAACCCTTACAGCGAGGGACACGAGATCACTGGTATTTGCAGACACTGTAGACCCAGATCCAAAGACTCCTTTAGGAATCCTTTTGGTCAGGGTATGCACTTTTTGTCAATTTTCAAATTTCTTTAGAAATTTAAAGCCTTTTATTCTGAGTGGACTCTATAGTTAAACACTGATGGACTATCTCACTCTGAAAATTCAGCGTTGATACGGTGAATATGACTTATATTGGGAAAAAAATAAATACTTCGATGCTTAGACTGTGACAGACTGAAAATCTTTCTTCAACAGAAAACACCTTCAACCCTTTCCCTGTTCTATGTTTATTCCAAATTTCAATAACGACTGATTAATCATGGACGAACTAGTTCAAATGAAATATAGAAGGAGGAACATTGTATCAATTTTATAAAGTAAAGAAACAAAACTACAGTAAAACCCCGTTAATGCGACCACCAAAAAAGGGCATAATTCTGAGTGGCAGAGGCAGGTGGTTGCTTAATGCAGTACGAAAGTTATGCAGAAAGCTCCTATAGGAGCTTTCTGCATAACTTTCGTGCTGCATTAAGCAACCACCTGCTTTAAACGACACCAGTGGCTGTTTATTAAGTGGTCGCATTAGCGGGGTTTCACTGTATCTGTAGGAGCCGTCTGATATTGGTCTACTCTGTTTGTAAATGCACACTAAGGCATATACGTATATTGAGTAAAAGGATAATTCAGATTTCTGATAAGATTTTAAGTCAGATCTCTTGGCTTTACTAGATTTAATACTTATTTAATCTGGATCTAGATTGTTTGTACATGTAATGACATTCGTAGCGTGTTAAAGATTAACTCATTCTCCCCTATACTAGTTTTAGACAAAACCTCTTTGAATTAATCTACCGAAAAGGAGCATTAACTATAGAAAAGGAACATTTTAGAATTGTGTAGTTTTGAAACCAATGTGATAAAAATAGCAAATGCTATATTTATCACAACGGTTTCGAAAACGACTTTTACGGAGGCGTCAAAAAGCGTCGGTAGCACTGGGGGCAAACTAAGTATTATTATCAAATGTTTTGCTACGAGAATTTATATACTAGTAGGTATTATAATAGATTTGCAATCACTGCTGTGGAGTGCACTGGTTGCACAATCAACTTGTAAATAGTGCAGACCCTGATGAGACAGCTCCTGCAGGAGCTGTCTCATCTGGGTCTTCACTATTTACAGGTAGGTTAGGTATATTGACGTGAATAGCAAGCGAAGAGTTAAAGTGCAGATATCCCAAGTATCCTATGCTTAGACGACCTTACTTGTTATAATGTATTGATCAATACCTAGGGAATTTCGACGTCATGTGAAAAATAAGTTTAAACAATATATAGTCAACATTACTGTTTTGAAATACAGTAAAAACTCGATACTACGAACTTTTAGTAATGAAGAATTTGTGTCTTTGTAGTCAGGTGGCTGCTTAATGCAGAATGAAAATATTGCAGAAAGCTCCTAGAGGAGCTTTGTGCATGGCTATTCCCATGCATTAAACTGTCACCTGTGTTAAAGATCAATAATTGTACGTGTTTCAGTGTTCCAATAATCGGGTTTTTACTGTACTTTCTAAATAATTTAAACGGAGGCGTCACATATTCAACATGCAGTTTTACATACATTGACCCCTAATGAAAACATTTCTTGTTGTATCAAAGCATCATGCCACACCGCATAATTTGTGTATAGTAGAAGCTGTCGTAAGCGGGCATCAAAAATACAGTTACAACCCTCTAATGCGACCAGCAAAAAGGGGCATAATTCACAATGGCAAAGGCATGTGATAGTATAATTCAGGACGAAAGTTATGCAGGAAGCTATTAACCCTTTCACCGCCAAAGTCGCATAAATGCACCACGGCAAATAGTGCAGTCCCAGATCAGACGCCGCCTTTTCAAGGCGGCGTCTGATCAGGGACTTCACTTTTTGTTTCTATCTCTATTGCTATACATGTGCTTTATTCCTTCAAAATTTGCATTTATTTATCTCTTTTTCTTATTTTACCGAATGATTTAGCAAACTTGGATTACAATTAGAAATTTGGCACCGAAATGGTTAATAAATTATATGTTCAATGCATTGTACAGGTACATGTACCTCTATCCTATTCGTAGAAAAGAAACAATTAACAAATCTGGCATATTATTGTAGAATAAGAAAAAACAGACAAAACTGTGTCTACGAACAGACAAAAATAGGCTGGTGATATTTTTGTTCTTGTGGTGTAGAACTTGTACCCCGGATCCCGTATGATCAGGTTCTGCACATTTGTTCACACAAATCAAAAAGCAGAATAGGCTCAGATGGGTTCTAAACAGTGCAGAACCTGCTTCGCTGATCTGGGTCTCTACTTTTTTCGATGCAAACAGAGTAGACAGGCAAAGTTAATTGTTGTGGTTTCATTCCAGCATGCTGGAATGCGGCACTTATTTGCCGTTTCTCTGTTCAAATGTACTAATTTCCCTCTAGTTTTTATCCGCCTTTTTATTTAATTTGGCGGCGGTCGCTATACAATGGTCTAATTTAAGTAGTTTTTATACAAGCAGGCATATGTACTTATAATTATGCAGCTGTCGTGTTTGTCAGATTAACAGAGGCTATGTACTTTGTAATTAGTGTATAGATCTTGTGCAATAAGTATGGAATTATGTGGTAATTGTATAGTCTCTTATAATTCAAATTTGAATCGCATGGTGTCTTTGCAGATATAGTGATGGCATTGTATCATTATACCACGAGGAGACTTTAATACAGAATAAATATGGTCTGACTATGGATAATTCAAAAGAACATCTACAGACAGTACCACTTAACCTTTAGCCTGCTGAGCAAATTATTTTCACAGAATTTTTCACCTAATGCATTTTCAAAATTCAAGCTATAATCAGTTTGTCTACCAAAATGAAATCAGAGTGTCAAACAGTCTGGATCCTGATGAGACACCAAGTTATTCAGCGTCTCATCTTGATCCAAACTGTTTGCATAGATAATCACTCATCCGCCCGCAGCAGGCTAAATGTTAATTAATATGCGGTATTAATAACATATAGAAATGTGAAAACACTAAACGAATCCTTAACCCATTCCCGCATAGGCTATTTTTAGATCCAAACTATTTGCATAAATCTACCATAAAGGAGCATTTACTAGAGAAAAGGAATGTTTCAGATTTGTGTAGTTTTGAAACCATTGTGATAAATGGAGCATTTGCTCCTGTGGAGCTAATGCTCTATTTATCACAATGGTTTCACAAAGTGACTTCTACAGAAGTGTCAACAGGCGTCAATATGTGGAAATGGGTTAACACAGTCGTGATTTGACAAAGCTTCGAAATTCTATGACATAAGTCGATTCTAAAGGTAATTCAGTGAATAAGAATAAACCACAATTCCTAGTAAATAGAGAAAGGTATTCTATTCTTTTCATGTCACGATTAATCATTGTCTATTTAATGAGAAGGATTATAATTTGTGCGAGGCAAATTTACAACCGATTGATTTATCTCCAAATAACCATCATTATTGTCAAAAAAAATAATATTTATATTAATGTTCCTGGTTATGCGACGTCAAGCTGAAAGTAGTCTCTGATATAGCGGTATCCGTATTGTTTCCTATGAAATATACATAGAAATCCCTGAGATGTTCAGATTTCAATTAAGGGTATGCTTAGCGTAATGGAAATGTAAGTAGAGTAGAACCTGTCTTAAGCGGCCATCTAAAACATGTCCACTCATGGATCTGTAAGGCAGGTGGTAGCTTAATGCTGGTCAAAAGTAATGCAGAAAGCTGACATAGGAGTTTTTTGCATTACTTTTGTCCTGTCATTAAGCAACCATCTGCTTTTTAAGACTCATGTGTTCGACAAACGAATGGCCGCGTAAGACAGGTTCTACTGTACTTATTAGCGTTTGTTGATATGATTTTTATTTGTATTAGTTTTCAGAACTTTCTTCCATAAATAGTATTAAATACGCCTTTTACACTTTAGCAAACAGAGTAGACACAGATCAGACGACTCTTGCAGGAGCCATCTGACCATGGTCTGCCCTGTTTCCTTTAATAATAAATTATAGCTGATTCTACAGTTTCTGTCATGATACGTATATCTAATTAGTATTCCTGTCATTCCATAGATATTTATGTAGGAAAGGGCTACTAGGAGATCAAATAGTTTCTGGTATATATCAGATGTCACCATAGAAAGTAATTAGTACTTTGTACTATATAGTCGAGCGTATTCGACCTACATTGTGTATAACATGTCGGTCAAGTTGTTTACTCAAGTGTCCGTCCTATACAGTTGAATTTTAATATATCGAACTCATATAACTCGAACTTTGCTACAACTCGAACTGAAAGTTTGGTCCTTCCGAAATTAACAATACAGAATTGCTGTAAAATGTATCATTACGCACATCTAGAAACACATGTGACAGCTTAATGCAGATCTAAAGTAATGCTGAAAGCTCCTTAGCTTTCAGTATTACTTTAGACCTGCATTAAGCTGCGAATTTTGGATACTGTTTGTTTCTCTAAACGTTTTCTTTATACATACACTTTACCACTGTATTTGTCATCGGGGTTGTTTTAGATTAGTCGGAGAGGAGATACGTTTATTTACACTGTTTGTCTTTTAGGGTGGGGATGGAATAAGTGTGAGGTTGGGCGCCTTTAAACCGGTTTAACCCCCAGTTACTTTTGTCACTGACCGTTCCAAGGCGGTACTTCCACCTTTCCCCTATTGTATGTTTGTTTTGTCTTTGTGCGTCTCTTGATGTTTTTATAGTTATGTACATTTGCTGTTTCCTTGTGTTGCTGTTCGGGAGACTGTTTGTTCTGTATGTGGTGTTTCCTGCATGACTCATTTTTGTTCTTTTATGTTATTTCTCTATTTTATTTACTATTTTTAACCATTATCATTAATATTCATGTGTATGCAAATAAGGTATTTCCTAAGTATAGCCTTTACAGAAAAGCACAAGGTCTTAGATTTAATTCGGTACCAGTTTTATACAATTAGCACAAAAACTTTCTGTGTTATAGAATATTTTTTGCAGGTAGGGATCGACTAACAAAAAATGTGTGAACAGAGTGAAATGAATGGTTACTATGGAAACAGTTAAAATGTTACTTAGAGTTATTTTTTTGTTTTCTGAGGATTTTTTCATCATGTTAAGCTGCATTTGAAGTTGTTTTCTGATATTTGTAGGATAAAAAGTGAATAGTTTACATTATTTACGTTATTTCTATATTGTTTTTACTATTTTCAATGTTCTCATTAATATTCATGAGTATGCAAATAAGGTGATTTAAAACAATAGCTGGAAATAAAAGCACAATATCTTATCTCCAATTTGGTACCAGTTTTATAGGTTTAGGACAAACACTGGCTGTGATATGGACGAGTTTGCAGGTACGGGCCATCATTACGAAAACTGGGGTGTTTCCATGGAAACGGTAAAAATGGTACTTAAAATTAATGCTTTGGTCCTCAAATTGGATATTTTGTTTTCTGGGGGTTTGTCATCATGATAAACTGCATTTGAAGTTGTTTTCTGATATGTGTAGGATAAAAAAATAAAGTTTTACGTTATTTCTATACTTTTTCTACTATTTTTAAGGTTCTTATTAATATTCATGAGTATGGAAATAAGGTAATTTAAAAGAAAAACAATTGGAAATAAAAGCCGAATGTCGTATATTTCATTTGGTACCAGTTTCATAGGTTTAGGGAAAATACTGGCTGTGATATGGGCAAATATGAAGGTATGGGTCATCATTACGAAAACTGGGATGTTGCCATGGAAACAGTTAAAATACACATAGCCTAAAATAATTTAAACTTGAGTACATTAGCGATTCTGATTCAGGAGAATTTTCTGAACATTTTGGTACCCTTGAAAAAAGTCTAAGTGGGGTGCATGGTAGGCACTATTGGCTCCCTTAGTATAGAGACCTGGTTACATAGTATGAACTGGTTTATCTTTAAATTATTGTCTAAGCATTGTATCAGGCTATTACAGTTTTTGACACTGCAACTAAATTAATTCATGTACAGTTTCATACTAATGTCTACGAAAGTACCTAGTCTTGATCACTAAGAAATTTTAAAAAATCCATTTAGGTTAGTCAGTGACTGAGATTTTGTCGATTTTTTTTATTTAAATTTGGAGGAAACCCTGTTAGTTTGGCATTTAATCGTCACTAGGCAACAGCTGCTCATTATTAATTATTTATCTCATAAACACCTTTCCTGTGTCCATGTCCTATCATAATAAAAATAATCAAATTAATATAACATAAATTTCATATTTACTAAAAATGAATGCGTTTGAATGACCTTTAAATATTCGTGTTGAAATAGAGAATTATCTTTTATACTGTACATTTAATAGTAATTGAACAACTATCCGGGTTTTAATAAAGCTTTTCATTTATTTATAAGTGTTTTCTTAAATATTTTGAACCTACGGTTACACGTGGAGTCTGATTTACATTTAAGACATGCCAGTTTAGTTTTTAAGGAATCATCTGATAAAAATTAAACGTTGAAATATGGTAACGGTTCAGATTTGTACGTAAACAATATCAATTGGTTCAACGGGGTCAAACTTTTGAAGTGTTAGATTCTACTTGCAACGTGTTTTAGAATGCCTAACAATTACAAAAATCGTTTGATTATATGTTAGAACGAAGTATATCTGATTCTAAAGTTTCTGCAATCGTCAAATATTTCTTCTGCCTAGGCCACTATAAACATTCAGTTAATTAATATGCATGATGTAATTTGTTTCTTATAGATGTTCAGTTCAATCGAAATTATGGTCTCATCATGGTTACATCACAACATAATGAACATGTGTACATATAAAAATGCAATTAAAATGAAAACCATGCAATTCAATATTGAAACTTTTTAAGGATAATATTTCATTTAGTTAACCTTTGAACATAATTTCTGTTATCCATATTTTAGATTGACAAAAAGAGAAGCATTTACAATTTATTATAAAGGGAGGTGACTGCTACAAATCAACCACTTACTTAAGCTAAATGATTATTTCCCTTTGTATTGTTATACAGCAAATTTTCATAATATTATAAATGCATTCATGATAAGGCTTGGTACCTAGCATTATCGCAAGTTGTTTCATTACGTAAAACTATTTTAGCTATTAAGCTTTTACTTTGCAGTGAAATAACGAGATTTCAAATCAGTCTAAAAGGACAATATCACATACTATTTCTATCAAGAATCCACACTCTCTTTACCCCAGCCTCATACACTATGGAAATTACGCATATGTTTAATGAACAAAAAAGCATTAACTTTAACAGGTAACGTTTGAATTATCGCACTCTGCGGAATAACGAAAACAATTAGTTTTCTCCCTGTGTACAGCAATTACATGCGAACCATTTTCACTCCATAAAGGCACCATTCGCTTCGAAGGAAAAACTGATATGCAAAACACGATCCGCTTGCTTGACTATATAGCCTTAGTTATGTTAGAGGCGATAAGCCCACCTTCAAAATCTCGTTCGTGAATGAGCACTTGAATATCTGCATTCTTGTTTCATATGCAGTAATTCCTCACAAATTCACAATCATCCAAAACATAACAAATAAAAACGTCGTATTCAAAGATCCTCTCATAGGGTGATTATCCGCCATTAGCGGTTTTGCCATGTAATATAGATACCATATCCACCAACGCTATCTATACAATATCGCAGTGAGAACAGATAAATCAAAGCTGCTGATGCAATGCACGCGATGTACATGTACAAGGCAGTCTCTGACACATATAGTCTTCAAATTAACAGTTATGCTTTCAAATGTATCGATACTAACTTTTGTTCTATTCGGCATAACGCAAAAAAAGATCATAACGGTTACGGATTTTGACACCTGTAGAGAGCATCTAATCAAAGAAATAAAAGCATGTATGAGTCATATAGGAAACACCACATACAAACACAGAACCGCACAAACAGCACCACGACGACAAACAGCAAATGTACATGTATTGAAAAGACACAAAGAGACGCATACACAAAAGTTTTGCATACACATAGAAATGGGGTTTCCAGCTAGGTCAAGACGTATTATTACCTTTCTGCTGATCGTGTTTAGTTCAGTACAAGTTTCTGGCGATAAGGCTGATGAACCGTTATGTAAAAGATTCAGTAACTGATCTGTTTTATATGACCTATGGATGGTACAAAGTCTGTTCAATGGTTTGCACTTAAATACAATTCTCAAAGCTTCCTCTGGTATTCAAACGTATTTTATTCAGCTGGTTTATGTAATTATACGCGAGATAAAATATTTCCGACATAATAAGAGCTTTTAAAAAAGTATCTTGAGTTACATACATGTGCCATTGTTTCAATGCGATTATAAGCTATCTGCAATATTTGTAACGTTCTTACAACTTGCAACGTGGTCTTGTTAATGAATACAATGTTACATCCTGTCAGATCTAAGAATTCAAGACCAGGGCATCCTGTGATATATGAATAAAAAACACTCAAATCATCAAGAGTTGAGGACCATGATAACTCAAGTGTTTTCAGGTTTGATTTACATTGCCTTTCAAAATAGACATCCGAACACCCATACGGACAACGGCTTATATAAAGTTCTCTCAGCTTTGAATAATTGTGATTGTCTTCAAATAGGTGGTTGTTTCTGGGTTCCATAGAACTCGTGACATGTTTGGGTATTTTTAGCATCAATTGCTTCAATATTAGTATATGTATCTGTTACAAACATAATATTATACAATAACCAGAAATATTTATAGTTATATATATTTAAAATAACAGCAGTGTGTGGCAATTTAAGGCCAGTACTGTTTAGCATTAATGTGGTCAGTGAATTGGAAAATGCCAATTGGAACAAAACCCCAATTTTGCAAACTGTATCTCGAACAGTTTCAATGGATTCCAATAGCTTTTGACCATTGATATTGAATTGTGCGTCAGTATTTCGGTGAGAAAGACATGATTAAGCTTGAAGCAATATTGAAACGAATGTGTTTTCTTTCCATTCGTTGCAATTGATAATAAAACCTTTGTTATCTAATACAATGGGTGAACATGTTAAAGACTTTCAATTAGTGTGTTCCCACTGTGCCAACCTCTAGGGATGGTGGAAATGCATTGTTCAGTTCTAATAATAGATTTCAGATGTTATAATTGCTCTGGTAGGTTATACCTGTGCAGAAAAGAAGGATTCAGTTTCCCCTTGTATATTTTATATTTATTAACAATTATTATTCAGACAAGGTTTATATTTGAGAAAAAACACACAAATAAGACGAATCAACCACTTTCCTATATTTTCATTTTAATACATTCATCATTTATTGATATATTTTTGTCACACATATGAGCCATATCACGAGAAAAAAGACTTACGACAATGCAAATAGCAAATACTCCGAACAGAAATATGGCAATCTAGACTAATCAAACTATATTTGTCTTACACAGTTTTAGCCCCCCCCCCTTATACTTACGCCGTTTATCTGCTAAACAGATTAGACCTAGATCAGACAGTTCCTGTTGTTCTCTGATCGGAGTCTGCTCCGTTTGTTTCCCGTAGCGCTCTGATCGGGATCTTCTCTGTTTGGTTATGGATATCATCTTACAATTTTTGGCTAGACAAACATTCTCTTAATAAGGCGAAGGTGATGAATATTCATGAAGTGACCATACATCGAGGGCTTGGTGCAAAACTATTCTAACTCCTTCCTTTTGTGAAGGAGTTAGAATAGTTTTGCACCAAGCCTCGACATGTTCATTAGGGAAATGGCTAATGTAACATTTGATATCTGTCATAACTCAAGGTATAATTCAAGACAAATACTGGTCGCTGCTGGCGTATTATCTCACGGGATATCTCTATTTATATAGGATGGGGCTTTTATCACATAATTTTGCTTGTCTTTTTCTGTCGTGCCCATAACGACTTGCAACCTGCAGTTGCTCTGTCTTCAGCAAAGTCATTGAGTGCATATTTGACGGACTTTCCAGTTGTTATGCTATGTTTTACATTTTGTACTATGATTACTGTCTTCTATGTTGTGGGGAAGTCCGGCCGGGATACCTTTATTTACAATGTTTGTTTAGCTAGGGTGACTTTGAGATAAGTGTGAGGTTAGGACGTCCGTAAACCGGTTTAAACCCCCAGTGGTGATTTTGCTACTGACCGTGCCAAGGCACCCTAGATTTTGTTTGTCTTGTGTCTTTGTGCTTGTGTTTGTGTGTTTGTTTGTGTTTTCTGTATTCTTCTCGTGTGTGTGCGTGTGTTTGGTTGTGTACGTGTGTATGTGTGACATGCTGTCTATCGATGTGTTGGTGGTATGTGGCTTTCTCCTGTATGTGTGTTTGTAAATGTGTATAAATTGCTGTATAAATTGCTTTCTGTCGGTGTTTTGTTGATGGTGGCGTTTCTTGACTTTGTTTCGCAGATTTGTTTTTGTACTGCTATGAGAGAGATTTCATGTTGCGTTTGAATCCTCAATCACAAGAAGATGTTATAAAAGCCTTCAATGAAACTTGTCGATATTTGGATGATATTTTTAACTTAGATAACCCTTTCTTTGATGCTCTGATTCCTACAATTTATCCTAAAGAACTCAAATTGAATAAAGCTAACCCGTCCGACAATTATGCAGCGTTTCTTGATCTAGACCTTAAAATTAATAATGGAATTATTTCTTCTAAAATATATGACAAAAGAGATGATTTTGATTTTAATATTGTAAATTTTCCTCATCTTGACGGGGATGTTCCCCGTGCTCCATCTTACGGGGTTTATATATCTCAACTTATTCGTTTTGCTAGAGCTTGTTCATCTATTGACGATTTTAACAGTCGAAATCTCATTTTAACTGAAAAGCTGCTTAAGCAAGGATATAGATACCATAAACTAAGAAAAACTTTCTCTAAATTTTACTATCGAAATCTCTCGCTTATTGGCAAGTACCAATGTAATCTCAAGGTGCTTCTACGACACGGTATTTCACATCCTGAATTTTATGGTGATGTGATTTACAAACTTCGTAAAATTATTGGACATACCCATTTTCTCACTTTGTTCATCAAATGTATTAAACAATTCATTAAAAAGGGATATGATCCTGTAGTACTACAACATACTGCATGTTTGGTTGTGAACCCTTTTACAGTTGGCAATCACGCTGGCCTCTTTGCATGTACGCCGACAAGAAAGGTTTAGTACTCTATGAAGGCGACCTCTTAAATCCAGAAATGGAAGGAGAACGTCGGATATCTGTACTAATTCATTTTTGTCGTACCCTTTATTACTTTTCTACAGTTACTCTGTTTGCAGCTCAATCATTGAGTACACTAGCGATAGGTGAATACAGTATGTTCAATTAAATGTATTTTCGTTATACATGCACTTTACCATTGTATTTGCGGTCGCGGTTGTTGTAGATTAGTCGGAGAGGGGATACGTTTATTTACACTGTTTGTCTTTTAGGGTGGGGATGGAATAAGAGTGAGGTTGGGCGCCCATAAACCGGTTTAACCCCCCAGTGACTTTTGTCACTGACCGTTCCAAGGCGGTACTTCCATCTTCCTCCTATTGTATGTTTGTTTTGTCTTTGTGCGTCTCTTATCGTTTTTTCTACTTATATACATTTGCTTTTTCCTTGTGTTGCTGTTCGGGCGAGTGTTTGTTCTGTATGTGGTGTTTCCTGCATGACTCATTTTTGTACTTTTACTCATTTTTCATTAATATAACGATCACGCATTTGTTTATATCTAACATGTGTAGTATAAGATGTGAAGTCATTAGATAACGTCACACGGTTATCCTTCATGGAAAAAATATCAAAACAAACATGTACATTTACATCAAAATGTGTTGCAGTTATGTGATAAAAAGAATCTGAAGCCCGTTTTCATAACAGAACATCTTTTCTTAAACTCGTCCAGAAAAGTTATTGAGCTCGTTTTAGAAAAGTTTATCTCAAATAAAAACTCGTGACAGATCCTATATGTAGTTGCAACGTTTTACCAAGAATTTTGCATGTTTTCTTTGTCAGAGAATATTTATCCCTTTACTCCATAAATATGTCTGTTAGTGCCTTATTCATACTTAAAAGCTTGAGAATGAAAAAGGTTCAAATCTTACCATTCAAAAGCTTGAGAACGAACTCAGACTCATCTAAAACGTTTTATAAGCATGGACCCATGGTCGTCACAATATACTGATATGTTAGTCTAATTTGAGTGTTATCAAAGTTGTGCTAGACTGAATTCTTCAATTTTACAAACTGGTGGAGAGGGGGTATTAGGTGACTGAACATTAATAATATAATCTAAGGGTAAACGTGTTCGATCCCGAAGAGATGCCGGGATACCAAACGTCTAATGTGGATCAAAACTGCTTGCAACAGTAATTATGAGTTCACATACATCAGGTTAAAATTTGTAATGTAAATGAAATGGTACGACGAGATTCCATTCCGTTGACGCAAATAAAAAAATTAATTTTCAAGTGCATCAAACAGAGTCAAAATAGACTACTATCCTGATTATTCGAAAACAATTAGGCAAATATTGCTGACTCAGATTAAAATACTCCTGAAGGAACAGTTTGTTCAGGATGTACATTATTAGCTTCTGCATCAGCCTAATATAAATTAACCAACTTTTGCTGAATTGAATAATTCAGCTTAAAAATATATGAGCCGCGCTTTAGTGACATTCAAACAGTGTAGATGTAGATCATAGCCGGCTCGTTTGTGATCCACCTTTTGTTTCGGCCCTTTTAGATCCAATATAGCAATGTCGTTAGAGTTACCAGTCGAATATTCCTACAAAATACCATTCAAATAGGACATATACATGTATTAGGATAATTAGTGTTTGGTGAAGAATATTTTAAAACTGTTCTCTATAGTCGTATAAAGAGTTTAGCCCCGTCCCTGGCAGTCATGTATTGACAGATATCAGCATGCTTTTAAAAACTTTGATGAAGGATCGCCAGGGGATTGTTCTTATCACAATTCATTGACACTGAACCACCAGTTTTTCAGACGTAGATTTTTAAAAGTTTTCTATACAGTTATATGAGGAAATCTAGCCCAGCCCCAGATATATTTTGAGATATCAAATGGTTTTAGCAATTTTGGTAGAGGACCACAAGAAGACTATTTCTATCAAATATGATAAATGTAATTTGATAATGTTTCTTTATTTTCTAAAAGAGCTACAATGTTTCACCTTCCATTTTGTTCATGAATATTCAGTAGGTATTGACTTTGGAATAAACGTAGACCTGGACCATAGTTAACACTCGGTTAAGAGTTTCTCAAAAACTTGGCCACTTCGAACGTAGTCAGTATTGCATCAAGTCTAAAGTTGAACAGACATCATTTTTGTCAGAGCGGGATAAGATTTAATCCAGGATACCCTCTCCGGATAGTCGTGTAAACTCAATGTAAACCTATATCCCCTCTCATGATATAATGTAAATCCCCTCAATGTAAATCTGGATGCCCTCTCTGTACAAATGTAAAGTACATAGTTAAAGTCTACTTTCGGTCCGAATGACCGTTCAGTCGACTGTACATTTACTCCCCTGGTCATTCAGTCATTCGCCTACAATATTGAGCACTGCTAACATATGGCGCAATCATGCAGCCGCAGTACCGGCTAGTGACACTCACAGGTGCCCATTTTAACCCCTGGGTGGAGAGACGGTGCGTGTGGGAGACACTGAAAAGCGTCTCTGAAATTTTCGGGAGGGACCGGGATTTGAACCCCGGACCTCCGGACTGGTAGTCAAGCGCGTTACCACTCGACCACCGCGCATCACAATCGTGTTAGCTCAAGGTAAACATGGATGCCCTCTGTGGATAGTCGTGTAAACTCAACGTAAACCTGGATGCCCTCTATGAATATTGGTGTAAATTAAAGGTAAACCTGTTACTCTTTATTGCCTTCCCAAATAGTATTTGTCGCCTGATCAGTGTCTGTTCTATCTACATAACGAATATTATAGACCTGGGTCTACATATTCTGCTATTGCCACTGCATTTACGGTGTTTAAAAGTCATCTAAATTATTTTCATGATGTCATTCTTTCTTACATGCATATTTATAGAGTGAAAGGTAAAGTCACGCTCTTGAACTATTGTGTATAGCGTCATACATTGATGATGATGATGGTCGTCAAACAGAGGACCTTAACTCTTTGCCTGTAAAATATTGTTGTCATCAGAGGTTGCCATCTGCTACAATATTGATCCTGATGAATAAGTCAGTGTCTCATCTGGATCCAAACTGCTTGGACGACAGCAGCTAAACTGGTACTCGGTAAGCAGTTTCTGAAAAGTTTAACCGTAAGCGTAATTAGTAATACTTGTTCAACCATTCTTTGTTGTGACAAAGTAAATAGAATACCAGGGAAATGCAATGCATAGAACAAATTTATGCGCTCCGGCTATGGAAAGCGTTCAGTCTTGACCACTGTTTTCCAACACCTCGCCAGATAAACGTTTCAAAATTCGCCACTGACCTGGTATTCTCTATGTAATAACTTGAAAACTATTTTTACTTACGTATCTGTTCTATTCATCTGTCGGCAGAGTTTTTAAGTCCAATAAAATACCACATTTGCTGATGAACAACAGACCGCATACAATTAGAGAAATGTCAATATTATTAACCCGTTCGGCTCAAAATTTCTAATTGTCGTCTTCAAACCAATTTTGTTAAATAATTCGGTAAAATAAAGAAATGAGATATACATAAATGCACATTTCAAATGAATAAAGCACATATATAGAAACAGAGTTTGAGACAAAACGTGAGCTCCCTGATCAGACATCGCCTTTAAACGGCGGCGTTTGATCTGGGACTGCACTATTTGTTGTGCTGCATGTTTGCGACATTGGCGGTACAAGGGTTAAAAAAGATTGTTTGTGGTGAAATAATAAACATAATACCAGAGGAAGGCCGTAGATGGAACAACTTTAATCTGATTCGTTAGAACATGACAATTTTATTTCCCTACACCTTAACAGATAAATCTTTCCATGTTCGCCACTGGCCTTGTTTCTAAAGAGTAGTCATACTATAGGCTCTGGTGGATAAAGGACGATTTAAGTATTTAAGTATGCATCTTTATCTGTTGCTCTATACTAACATATTGAAAGTGTTTGATATATGCGTATGTTGACTAAGTGTTAACCCTTCGCTTGCTATTCTCGTCAATATACCTACCTGTAAATATTGAAGACCCAGATGAGACAGCTCCTGCAGGAGCGGTCTCATCTGGGTATGCACTATTTACAAATTGATTGTGCAATCAGTGCACTCCATAGCAGTGCACCCCATTTGTTGATGAACAATAGACCTCGGTCAAGCAAAAAATAGAAAGAGTGCAACTTCATTCTCAGTGTTGTTATACTTTCTGATCCTTCGAGATCATGAATTTCAGTACTTTTTGTTCTGAAAATTGAATACCGCTTAAGCCGGTGCTAGGGGGCGTGAGCAGTGTTACACTTTCAATTACTGCTCATGAACAGACTCAATAAAACCGAGTCTGCAATTTTCTCCTTTTGTGTTGCAATTCTTGCTTTCGGGGGATCACCTCTCTTCAGAATTTATTATTAATGAAAACGAGTAAAATAACACCAGGGAAATGTCGTTCATGGAAGACATATGGCTTCGGAGCCCGTCCAAACTGTTTTCCTACACCTCACCAGATAAATTTGTCTATATTAATCACTAACCTGGTATCCTCTATGCAATCAATTCTTGAAATTTTACTTACGCATCCTAACCAAGCCTCTGTCTCAGAAATGTCAAGTCCAATAGATAACCCAATTTCCTGATGCACAATAGTCCTCGACCAGACACTAAGTCTGGAAAATGGTGAAAAGCTACAATACCGATCTAAAATTAACTGCAAGATACAAGAAAACGTTTCTAATACATTCACTTAAAGGGGGTATTATTCTGGGTGTCTTTGGCAAATGGCAGCTTCACGATGGAAGGAAGTTATGCATATAAATCTAAAGGGAGCACTTTGCAGTTTGTTTATTCTGCATAATGCGCTACTTGTTTTAACCCATTTAGATGCGGGAAAATATGTGGCTGTTTACTGCAACATTGTAGATCCAGATCAGAGGACTTCTAGCCGGTCCCTTTAATCAGTGTCAGCACTGTTTGTCATTTAAAATCCATTTAAACATTATATTGAATTTACCCTACCTTTAAATTGTGATGGACTATTCCACTTTGAAAAGTCAGCATTGAAAGGGATATAATACACCCATGACTATTAAATCCGTGACAGTTATATTCAATATATCCTTCAAAAGCAAAAGTAATAATGCGGAAATAGAACATTGCAGACTCGGTTCATGAGTAGTAATTAAAAGTGCAGCACTACTCACGCCCCTAGCACCGGATTAAGCAGCATTCCATTTTTCAAAACTAATGACATGAAAACTAATGACCACGATGTACCGGAAAATATAACAACACTGAGAATGAAATACGGGGCGACTTATTACGGCTGCCACGTAAGTACTTAACACCTGATGTTGTATAGTAGTTATACTGAAGTTTGTGTGTGCGATGACATGCCGAGGGTAATACTCTATGATAGTACACCCTTAAGCAGAACCGGAATGAGCTTACAAGATTCATGTATTGCCTTTCCTCTGTTGTGTCCTTAATTGCTTCCCTGCAGTTACTCTGATTGCAAAAGCATTCAGTACATATTTGATGGAATTTCGCAAATGTTTTATGCTATGTTTTATATATTGTCATGTGTTGACCGTCTTCTATGTCATGGCGGGGATGCATTTATGTACACTGTTTATTCAACTAGAGTGACTTTGAGACAAATGTGAGATTAAGACGTTCGTAAACCGGTTTAAACCCAAGTGGTGTTTTGATCACTGACCGTTCCAAGGCGGTACTCATTTTGCCACCATTACTTTTACGTTTGTCTTGTACGTTGGTGTCTTTGTACTTGTACGTGATTTGGTGTTTGATATTTGCACCTCTCTCTCTTCTCTTTCTCGTGTGTGTACGGTTGTGTATGTCCCTCTTACTTACTTTATCGGTGTTTTGGTCATGGCTTCGTCTTGCATTTACATTTTCCTGCTTGATTTTACAACGTGTGCATTTGTCACTGGCAGTTCAAAGGCGGTACTTCCATATTCTCCTATTGTTTATTTGTTTTGTATTTATGCATCTCTTTGTGTCTTTTATATACATGTACATTTACTGTTTTTCTTCGTGGTGCTGTTCGGGCGGTTGTGTGTTTTGTATGCGGTGTTTCCTGCATGGCTTATACATGTAATTTTGAAATCCTAATGTTTGTCAGAACCCTGAATAACCCCATCAAATTTCGATTAGCTTAACCCTTCGGTTGCTATTCACGTCAATATACCTACCTGTAAATAGTGAAGACCCAGATGAGACAGCTCCTGCAGGAGCTGTCTCATGAGGGTCTGCACTATTTACAAATTGATTGTGCAACCAGTGCACTCCGCAGCAGTCATTGCACAGCGAAATTCTTACACAGTGAAGATATATGTAAATACACAACAGGGCATGGGTAAAGATGAAGAAATGTATTTTAAAATTCAGCAAGCGAAGGGTTAAGAGGTAAACACATTGTCCCAGTAAATATGATTCAACCAACATCAGACTAGAATTCCTTATTACATGTTCAGTAGCAGAGCGACCACAATGATTACTAACTCGACACCAATCCACAATTTCCCCAGAAATAAGTGTTTTGCTCCAGATTTGGTTGGAATATAGTCAGAATCGGACAGACATATGCGAGGCCGCATTTCACCAGGAGAAGAATAGGCGAGGTAGAACTCGTTTGTATACATATATATCTGTAACGGCTTGTAAAAAAGCAGATCCCCAGATTTACTCAGAACATATGACTCTTTGTTTTCAAGTGTTATTTGTTCACAGAAAAACAACTTAGTAATAGTAAACTGCAGTGACGACCCGCCACTGGTAGCCGATGTGATCAGTCTTGTCAGCATCTTGTACTGTTTGGGCTCGGTAGTTGTACTGGGATAGTCCTTTTGATTCGGAGACAGTTCGGAGAACTCTTGCGAGAAATTGACCGCGATGTTTCCAATGCGAAACGTCACGTTACCTGACGTCATCGACGTTTTGATACCCTTCAGCAGCACGTCTGGATTGATGGACCCATCTGGATATATTTGAACATAGAGGAGCAAGTGCCAATGTTCCATGTTGCGAGGTAAATTGATCAAACCGTACAACGTAATATATTTCCATCTTTTCCCCAAATCTGATGTTGTGACCATTTCCCGTAATTCAGATGTTGAGAGTTTTCTAAGAACATCAACGAATCTCTTCACAGGCCCTAGCTCTTCAACCGGTACAAGTTTTATCCAGATAGAGTAGAAGGCTTGGCCCCATTCTTTTGTCGGGAAATCGCATATGTTTACTATCCTCATTTGACCGACAGGACACAGGATGGTTACGCAGTCTTGCTTATTCTGCAATGGAAAACATTAGTAACTATTAATATGTACAATACAGAGATATGCAGTACAGAATTTTGGTAAACAAATTGACAAACGATTGAACGTAAGACATGAGAGTGAACGTAGTACCAGGGAAGAACTGTCCAAGTATGTGATAAAGAGCTGATATTATTGTACGAGTTCAGTTAGGTTCCTCGATGGTAGTACTACCGATTGGAAATTAAAATACTCGAAAATAAGTAAAACTATGTAAGGTTCATTGCTTGTGTTGATTAACGTCCGTTTCTACCAACTATGGGCTAATTGGACGTCCCAGAGAGGGGTGGGGTAGATATAGACAAACCCCGTGACGGTCTAGTTTACTTTCAACGTAGTTTCTCTGGTTCTTTCAGATACCCGGTGTAAAGCACTGGTACATCGGGTCCCGGTTTATACAGGTACATGTATATGGAAACAACACTTCCAAAACACAGCCGCGCGAACAGCACCTCGACAGAAAAACAACAGTATATTTTACATGCGTACCAAAAGGCACACCGAGACTCACAAAGACATAACAAACAAACAATAGGGGAAAATAGAAGTACCGCCTTGGAACGATCAATGTCAATAGTCACTAGGGCTAGAACCCGTTTACGGGTGCCCAACATCACACGTAATCCATCCCTACCCTACAAGACAGTGTAAATAAACGTATCCCCTATCCGACTGATCTACAACAACCACAATGATAAATACAATAAATTGCATGTAAAACGGAAACATTTTAAGTGAAACAGAATGGATCCACCTATCGCAAGTGTACTCAATGCTTGAGATGCAAACAGAGTAACTGTAGAAAAATAATAAAGGCTTCGACAAAAACAAAGATCCGATGTCATCCTTCCGTTTCCGGATTGAAGAGATCGTCTTGATAGTGTACTCAGCCTTCCCTGTCGGTGTTCTTGAAAAATGGCAGCGTGATTGCCAACTGTAAAAGATTTGACAACCAGACGTGCATTATGTTGTTTTACTATAGGCTCATATTCCTTATGGTCACATCTGGAAGGTACGTCTCATTAACTAATTTTTAGGAATTCTTACGTACATTTTCGGTCATTACATTAAGAGAGAGGGTCTCGGGAATTTTAGGATTTTGATATGACTACTGTTCGCGACATGAAACTTTAAAAAATTTAACTTACTCGTATTTTCATTACGCACATGCTATTATTAAGACAAAACGTTCGGTCAATAGCGAATAATACATTATGTTTATAGTCGTCAACTTTGAATGTTGTTTCATCAGTTGATCATTTGGCAGTTACATCAAACGCATTCGTAGATTGTGCTACAAGTATAGTTTTATACTATATCACGCTGTTGAAACACTTGCTCTATAACCATTTACTCCATACATGCGCCTTTCTACGCATTTGCAAACGGTGTAGACGCAGATCAGAGGGTTCCTATAGGAGCAATCTGATCAGGGTCTGCTCTGTTTGCCTATGATATAATATAGATATGATTCTACAGTTTCTGCCAGTGCCAAACATTCAAGTGTTCATATGTTATCATAACAAATGTATCTAATATTGATATTCATGACGTCATTATTTCTTAAATGAATATCCAGGGAGGAAATGCATAATGCTCTACTTGCTAGGGACTCGAGTAGTGTTGCACCTTTATTTATTATTCATGAACAGACTCAATAAAACCGAGTCTGGAACGTTCTCTTTTAGCGTTGATACTTTTGCTTTCGAAGGATCTCCAACTTTCAGAATATATTTACTTCACAACAGCAGGTGTTCAGGGCTTGTGTGGCGGCCGTAAAATGTCATAAAAAGGGTACAGTGATCCGTTATACTAGAGTTTTCAATCGAACTATCATAAGTAACAATAGATACTACGTAGATAACCGACATTATCGAACATTCCAGCGTGCAGTAATAAAGGCTATAAACATGTCGAACATTCCAGTGTGCAGCAATAAATACTATAAAATGTCGAACATTCTAGTGTGTCGCAACAAAGGCTATAAAGATGTCTAACATTCTAGTGTGTAGCATACAGCCTATAACATGTCGAACATTCTAGTGTGTAGCAATAAATGAAAAAAGTAGTAAGGTCAAGCAGGCAAAGCCACATACAAGACGCAACCACCACTAAAACATCGATAGATAGCATGTCAAACACACAACTACACACCCAAACACAGGCACATATACGAGAAGGACACAAAAATCTTAGCACAACACACAAGTACTAGAGACAAACATTCCAAACATGAACAAAAGCACAAACACAAAGACACAAGTAAGGGTGACAAAGAGAGTACCGCCTTGGAACGGTTTGGTTGTTTGTTTGTGTTGATTAACGCCCGTTTCTGCTCACTATGGGCTAATTGGACGCCCCAGAGAGAGAGAGAGAGAGGGGAGCGGATACAGAGAAACCCGGGCGCAATGCCCTGCTCTTATTATCGACTGAGTGTCTCTGGTTCATTTAGATGCCAAGTGTAAAAGCACTGATACATCGGACCTCCGTTTATAGTCTCGTCCGAAGGACTTGGTCCTTGGAACGGTCAGTGGCAAAATCACCACGGGGATTTAAGCCGGTTTACGGACGTCCCAAACATGTTGAACATTCTAGTGTGCAACCACAAAAGCTATAAAGGTTATAAGCTGTATTCCATTTTCAAAACTAATGACATCAAAACTAATGCTCCCGAAAGATGTCAAACTTGCACCAGATAAAACATTGAACAGATATTATTTCTTAATTGGATATGTGTTAATGTAGTACAACGACAGACTAATTTACGATGGTATTGATGGAAAGGAGCTTTGAAACCGAATATAAAATTATCTTCAAGTGTCATAACATAATATTACGATACGATTCGAAATATGTATGAATCACACCCAAGGTCACAACAACTGATTGTTTCTAGAATATAACAGGCCATAGGCCAATTAGTCTTCGTGGTTGGCACTGTTCTTATTATCTACCGTCGCAAGTCTGCAGCTGCTGACTGTAAGCAGATGTCCAAGATAAATTGCGTAAATCAAAGTATTTTCAAGAATAACTTCTTTATTTTCCCACCAAACACTATGCTATGGCCACTCATTAGAATCGTCTACTTGAGACGGTTCTAAAGAGTGGTCAGCGCATAGGGTTTGGTGGAGAAATGACGATTTTAGTATTTGAGTGCGCACCACTATCTGTTACTCTGATAAGGTAAGAATATACTGCAATGACTGACAATGGTCCCTTACCGTAAGAGACAAGATAATACTTAAATCTATCATTGCTTAGTATATTGTCATATGTTGTTTTTCTATTACGTTTTCTTTAAATGTCTGGTCTTCCTCCATTGTGGAAACAGGTAAGTTAGAACTTATACAGTACTTACCGTTTTCTTTGTTCGCTTACAAGCCATCGATTTTGGAATTGTGGCGCTGTTCTGATTGTTTCTGCGCTTAATCATCTGGGCATCAATCAACATGAGGAAGTTTTTGCCAGTACCATATGTTGAACCGTAGTTGCAGTTGGGTAGAGCCATAGCATCCTTAACAGAACACATCCAACAATAGACATTTGCGAAAGATTCAACTGGTGAATAAAACCCACTCTCACAAGCCTTTGCGATGTCTGCCCTTGACAAATTCATACCTTCCAGCAACACAAAGGATGAAGGATTTTGACAGTTATTTATAACTTCTCTTATGCACCGCTTGTTTTTCAGCTCGTTTGTAAAGTCGTTAGTTTCGAATGCTAGCCTGCAACGTCCTGAATAGTGTTGAAATGCGACATCGACATCAACTACATTAAATATGTATTGATAATCATTTGCTGGTTTCGCACAAACTTGACGAACGTCCCATTTAACATAATTCGTGTCATTGTGACATTTTGCGCATATTTCATTCCTGTATATTTTCATCGTTGATTTGGAAACTACTGGATAGAGTGACCCCCAATCAGCCACGTCATAATCACCACATTGATCGTTGGAATGCAGGTCTTTGACGGCCACCAGACATCCACCAGATGGATTTTTGTCGATCATGTAGAAGGCTGGTTCTTCGTTTGAAGTAGGTCTTGTTACAGCCGCCGTACAACTGTATAGCGAGGTGCGCTGCCGAGTGTGTTCATCACGTTCAGGGAAACAGCAGGCTTGGCCACAATCCATATCACACGAACAATCTGAAAAAATGACCAAAATTGATGAGACAGATAAAAGGAGAAAATCAGTTTGTGTATGCCACATTAAATGTACTAGAGTGGCCGATGTTGACCCTCCACTTCTGTTCATATAGATGATTGCAGATCGGATACAAATGAACAGACGTATTTTAGTTGTCCGCTTTATTTGTCAAAACACCACTTCGTAATGTTTATTCTATGCTGGCGAATATGTCTTTGCACTTGTTGACTGTTTGGCTGTAGTGTGAGTTTCTGGTTTCTTTTCGAAACACTTAAGTTACATGATGGCGACTAGAAAATGACTATTTCCTGACACCCTGAGACAGATGATCTATATACAGTTCACATGAGATTTTAAAGAATGTTGAGTGTTATATTTTCTGGTCCTTCGGGATCATTAGTTTTTGATGTTATTAGTTTTGAAAATTGAATACTGCTTAAGCCGGTGCTAGGGGGCGTGAGTAGTGTTGCACTTTTAAACATATATATTGTTTGGGTTTGTGGTCTTCGTCTCGTGCGTGTGTGTTCGCCCTTGTGTTGGTCTTTGTACTTGTGCGTTTGTTCGTGTTCAATATATCAATCTCCTGTGTGTGTGTGTGTGTGTGTGTGTGTGTGTGTATGTGTGTGTGTGTGTTTGTGTGTGTTTGTGGTAGGGTGTGTGTGTATAAATGACTTTCTTTCGGTGTTTTGGTGATGTTAGCGTTTTGTGTGTGGCTGTTCCTGCATGACTTTACTACTTTTTCATATATATTGTTTTGAAAGCAAGACAATGGTATCCACGTATCGTTCACCCCGTTAAATGAGTTAATGTCACCTAT
This sequence comes from Azorinus chamasolen, assembly GCA_963576725.1. Taxonomy (NCBI): domain Eukaryota; kingdom Metazoa; phylum Mollusca; class Bivalvia; order Cardiida; family Solecurtidae; genus Azorinus; species Azorinus chamasolen. The sequence continues at coordinate 15,650,700 of OY755252.1, forward strand.
TTATACAATGGTCATGAATTTGAAAGATTTATACGCTACAAATCGTACCTCTGTCATTTTGTGAAAATCCAGTCAGTGGATAAGGTTTAAAGAAATTGTTTGTTAGATTCTATGTATGTATGTATGTTTACATTCTATGTGTGACTTATTCATACAATGAACTGAATCAATTTAAAAGCGTATTAAGGTAATCTGTAATTTCTGTGAACTTTGGTTGAAATGCATCCACCAGATTAGGAGATAATGTTTGAAGAAATTGTCAATTAAGACTACATATTCAGCGGACCAGAACGATTTATAAATAGATGAGAAAATGTAAACTATAAATAATTCCTTTGAAAATTAGTAAAAATTCAATAGTTGAGGAACAGATGTTGCTCATTAGGCCTTAATTTAGCTACTATGTCATACTTATGCAGTGGACTGCAATGCCTTATATAAAATTCATGGAGGGTCCTCTGAAGATAATTTCTGTGAAATTTACTATTTGAATAAATTATTCGTTAACAGTATACTTTAGGTCATGTAACCTACGTATGCAATCGATCAGAAAGATTTGTGTAACTTTTTAAAGAAGGTCACCTGAAGATCGTTTTTATGTAATTTTGTCGAAATCTATTTAGTTTAGGAGTTAAGCGCCTGTTTCATACTTATGAAATGATTTATATAACTTTTATGGTTGCCTAAATATCGTTTCCGGAAAGTTTGGTTGAAATCCTTTATATGATTAAGGAGATGTCGTGACCTACTTATGTATCGGATCGAAATGTATGGATGGTTGCCTGAAGTCCATTTTCGTAACATTTGGTTGAAATCCTTTATATGGTTTAGGAAAAGACATCAATTAAAACATATTCCATTTATATCTTAGTTCCTGTGGTCGGTGTATACTTTCCTGTGATTTATGAGAAATCAACGAAACTGTTCATATTAAAATCCAGTTTTAACTCGTGCGACCTAATTATACGTTCGTTATTCGGTTCAATTTATATAAGTTTTATTGAGGGTCAACTAAAGACCGTTTCTGTGATCTTTTGCCGAAATTAAAGAAATTATTCCATAAAGTCTATGTTTAACCCCTGTGATCTGCGTGTGCAGTTAACCGGAATGATTTATATTACTTTCATGGCGGTTGACCTTTCACAAAAAATGAAAACTTCGCTAATACACATCGCACGAGGGCGTATTAATATAAACATCTTTTTAGGTCTTTCGGCGCCTGTTGACACCAATGAAAACAGTGCAGTCCCAGGTCAGATGCCGCCTTTTCAAGGCCTTTTCAAGGGGTCATCTGACCCGGGACTTCACTGTTTCCTGTATTATTTTAGCCCAAGCATAAAGGTTTTTAAAAACAAATATTTTACTAATATACCTTTATTATTTAGTTTAGAATTATATTTAATATGAAATTATTATTGCAGACGACACTTTTAAATATGGGGCCAAAAGAGTTAATTAACCTTTACAAATAGACTAGGCCAATGTCATACGGCTTCTGCAAGAGTCGTCTGATCAGGGTATGTTCTGTTTGCTCATGCAATAATATTGATAATGAAAAATATCTACTATCAATATTAATAAATGATTGTTTCTTACAAACCTTTTGAATGCGTAAAACGGGTTGACTATCATTTGCAAACAGTGTAGACCCAGTTCAGTGGGCTCAAAGTCCTCTCCCTTTCATACTAAATTAACTCTAACTGTAAACATTGATGGATTAGTCCATGATTAAGGGCTAATATCCATATATGTTTTCTAAATTGAAGACGCATAACTTATAAAACACACATCTTTGATAATATTTCAGGAACAAACAGAAGAACATTCATAGTTGTTTTTTTATCAGGATAACGAAGTCAAAGCTAACCTTATATACACACACTGTAATTCACCAAAAGCGCTTACGAATATTTATACAAACATTATTGTCCTGAGAAGGCAGTCCAATCCCGTGCGTCTTTGAACTTTGTGCATGATTTACAGTGGTCCTGTGTTTCTATAAAATCCACTTTTATTAATGACCATGGTTTAGTGATACTAGTTTTATTTATTTATATTTATACATTTTCCCTGTGGATGCACAACGTTTTGTCGGAGTTACTAGTTTTTTTTTCTGCCACGACCCCCTTTCGGTGAATGATAGTGAATTATGTATGATTGATTAATAGCCGTCAGCATGGTTCAATGGTTATAGCATTTACTTAAAAAACCCTGCGTTCGTGAAGTCAACCCTTGATAGTAGCCAAATAACTTATTTCTCTCATTTTTTCTTAGCAACATTAGTTTACGTGTTTTTGGTTTAAAATAATTTTGTACATATACACATAAAGTCCTTTGTTTACATGTTGGCTTTTGTAAATTTACTTAGCTGAGACCTTAGTCCTATAACTCGTGGTTTGGTTTTCAGATGACCCGTTTCGCAATGTATAACTTATACTAAATTGTTGTTAATTTGGGAACAATGTAAGTGAAAAAGTTAATGGGCATTGAGTCGACTTATTCGAATAATTTCATGTAGACTAAAGGTAGTCTTAAACAATCGGCTGTTTAGTTCTGAGACTAAAGGTAGTCTTCAAACATCAGTTGTTTAGTTCGAAGCACAGGTGCTAGGCGTGTGGCCATTTCACAAATACTGCTTATAAATACCTTCAAATACGTTTAGACATCATAACTTGACATTATAAAAAAAATGAATTTTGTTTTTTTCGTATAGTATATTACTATAGTAATATATAATAATAATATATAGTAATATAGTAATATACTATACGAAAAAAAAATCATTTTTTTAAATTTTTTTTATAATGTCAAGTTATGATGTCTAAACGTATTTGAAGGTATTTATAAGCAGTATTTGTGAAATGGCCACACGCCTAGCACCTGTGGTTCGAAGTGTATACCTTTATCGCTGGTACGCATGCAAACGTATGCGGCAATATCTTGTTCGGTAGAGCACATGCTTTACATTATATGTATTTTTAGTTCGAATCTCAAGTCTGACGCATAATTTTCTTTGCTGTACGTATGGGGGTTTGTATGTCTAATTAGCAGTAGTTATGTGAATTGTTTGATATGTTAGGCAGCCGTGTTACGCTTGCGTAATACCTTGCTTGTTATTCATTTATCCCTGTTCATCCGTAGGTAGTAGATTAATCTGTAACAGGAGTAAATTTGACAAGACGATATTAAATGCGCCAGCTCTCGTGTATTAATTCTGCTTGAATCCGTATGTAGGAACACCACTCCTGATATTGGTTTACATGTAATGCATACATGAATGCCAGACTCATTAGCTGCTGAGTTATGTCGATTGTAAAATGTTTCCGTGTACAGTTTCAATTTGGATTCATTGGCACCGCTCCGGACGAGCGGTGTCTTTATGGAATAATGGTGGCAAAGTTTCACTGACTGATTTATAAAGAATTGTGAAAACGGATTAAATATACTTGTTTGTTTATGGGTGTGAAATTGACAACTAATTACTGTATCGACAAAAGTTTGTTTCGGTAGGAAATTAATGTATAACGAAATTAAACAGTTCGGGATAATTTCATCTCCGAAGGTTTGGGCAAAAAAGAGTGTTACTACCGCATCTGATGGTATGATGATGAAAATACAGCTATGATACAGCCATACGATAACTAGAAGTGATATACATCACAATAACAGTATAAATAGACATGGAAACCATCTTCTGGGCCATTGACAAACGTTCGGTCACCCCAGTCTCACCTTATCACATCGATAACCGAACATATACAGTTCAAAAGATGGCGTATTTCAATAAAACGATTGGATTCTATCACCAATCTTCATATTTTTAGTCCTCAGCATCAAAACAATGATGCAAAACTATCGAGTTAGGAGCTATTGTACGTGACGTCACGGAATTTCCAAGTTTTCCTCCGCCAATCCAATGAAATAGCTCCATTCATATTTGTTGCAAAATGGCACCATCCGAAATAGAAACATTACGACAGACGAACATGCAACTATTGCTAGTTGCTTACGTATTTATCGGACAAAACAAATGGAGATGGGTGAAAGAATTGATTTGTTTTATTGAACGACGCCATCTTTTGAACTGCAAATCGCCAGGTTATTGGTGTGATATAGTGAAACCGGGGTGAACGAACGGTTGGTATTCACCCAGAAAACACGTGAAATATTCAGAAAATCATTGTTGGATTGATAATTGTGCGTCAGTTACCGCCAGATTATATTTATTTTATATTAAAATATATTGGCTTTCAATAGCCGAAAGAATTACGAAATTATCACTGAAATTATAAGAGTTACATTCATATTTGTACTTGTGGTACACGGTTGTCCGTTCTGCCAGTTGGAACCCTTGTTATTATATAATATAAACTCCCATGAATCGGTACATATCCCTGTGTATCTGACAGCAGCAATTATAGCAATTTTATCTTATTTCTATAGTATATTATCTATAATATGTAGAGTTGTAAGGATTTACCTACGATTAACCCTTCGCTTGCTATTCACGTCAATATACCTACCTGTAAATAGTGAAGACTCAGATTAGGGTCTGCACTATTTACAAGTTGATTGTGCAACCAGTGCACTCCACAGCAGTGATTGCACAGCGATACACTTGTACACAGTGAAGATATATGTAATCATACAACAGGGCATGGGTAAAGAAGGAGAAATGTATTTTAAAATTCAGCAAGAGAAGGATTAAGGTCCACTGGCGAGAAGTGTGATATCGTTCGGCCATGCCCATCACGATATTATACCGTACAATATCCCACACAAGTGTGCACTTTCGAAATTTCTAACAACATATGTTGTAGTCGGATGACTGCGGCAGTGGAATAGAGCCAATTTCTTCATACAAATGCTGCATCATGCCTTTGCAAACAACGTAGACCAGAATCTGAGTTTGATCAGGCCTTATTAAGGTCTACGGTGTTTGCGTTTGACATTTGACAAGCTCTGACTGTACAAGTTTTAGTTTACCGATATGTGACAAACCAGGAATGGTTTGATTTTACAATTTGTTGAGTATTAAACCTTCGCCCCAATAAAACGTTCTAACGCCTTTGCAAACAAAATAGACACATATCAGACGGCTCCTGCAGGAGCTGTCTGATCAGGGTCTGCTGTTTG